>JASEVX010000001.1:255721863-256321863 GCA_031761405.1 Serripes groenlandicus | reverse complement strand
ACCGTTAATAAATTGTGATTTTTCTAAAACGGGGCCGCACTAGCCCCGGTCTCTAATAATCCAGAAAGCAAGTCACACAAAACAAGGAAACAAACAAAAGGGCTACCGAAATCTAATAATCAAATACAACAGTCAGACAAAACCAAAAGCAATTCGATGAGTAAATCAACCAAAAAACAAGATAAAACCTCAGACAGTGAAGACGAATACTTTTGTTTAGTATGTATGGAGAGCTGGGCCAACAGTAGGCCCAACGAAGAATGGATCGAGTGCACTGTTTGCAAAATGTCGTCACATGACGAATGTGCAGACACAACAGGCATGTTGTCTTACAAGTGTCAAAACTGTGACTCAAAATCACAATAGTACTTATATTAAGAGAGTGAAGTGTATTTTTTTCACGTTCAAAGTTTTAGATTTCCGGAAGTGTTTAATTGTTGTTGTAGTTCAGTTTTAATATACATATAAGGAACGCACACATGCTGATGTTTAAAGTAATAAACTTATATGATGTTGGAGTTATATGTACGTTTCAATTTTTCAGTCTACAGATTGGTTACGCAATATACAAACATTGTACAATTAAGTCTCTGCAAGCCGAACTTGACAGATGAATGGTAAACTAGCTTATGTATACGCCGGTATTGCTCGGACCGATACAAGTTATAGAGTCTCTCGATACCCTGATAAGCCCCAAAGTTTCAGCCATATGGTTTTGACTTCTATGTAATTTATAGACCGTATGGGTTTTGATCATATGGGGTTTGACATACACTCGTTTGAAAAAAGGGCCAAAATCGAAACTATTATCTAAATAAACAATGATAAACATTTCAGGTCTGTGAATTTTCATATTTAAACAAATATGTTGGGTGTCACTTCAGGCGACCCGTAACAATTTGAAAAAAATCGATTTAAACGTACTTTCCTTATATAAATGTATACAGAGATGCCGAAATATGACAATATTTTAGAATTAACGCTGTTCTCTTTTAGGCATTTTTGGGTTGACTGATTAATTGATTGGATAAATAGAACAATGGTTTGTTATATATTCTTCGTATCATTTGAATTGAAACTTTGGGACCATATTTGGTTAAATTTTCATTTTATGCTGATCAATATATTTCAATTCATTCTTGTGTATGATTTATTTTTCTGTGCCAATCTTCTAAAGATAGCTTAATGCTACTTCCTGATGTTTTGATGCTGAACTTAATTGGATATTCAAAAAGGCTTACAAATTAAAACGCGTATAAGAAGCATATATTTAAAGACAAAAGATAAACCTTAATAAACTTTCATAATGTTGCATCAATTCTTTTAAAAAAAAAAAGGAAACAAATTATTTCACATTGATATTGATTAAAATCATGTAAAGCTTAAAATCGAGGGCTTCATGCAAACGATTGCAACTTCAAGATGTAGTTACAATCGTTTTGCATGAACCCATCGAAATAAAAGTTGTTATTTATACCCAATGAAATATGGCTTTACTTACCTTTCAAATTTTCCACACAAAAAAGCAAAATACAACAAAGAATAAACAGTAAAAGTATTTTATTTAAATCCATTGCCTTGTTTTATTGTGTTTGTTCGTAGTCTCGTAGCAAGATAACTCTAACTACGGGTGTATTGCCATATTATATCGTGATTTTTGATGTCATTGACATCCAGTCAAAATATTTCCCCGTGACGAAACCCCATACGGGCGTTTGCTACATCAGTGAAGACTGACCTATATATTCATTGATCAGTATATAAACGATCAATAAAATTGATATATTTTGGGGACAGTTTGTTTGTTTAAAATACATTTCAACAAATAAATTAAATATGTGTTCCCCATTTTAAGCTCTATTGGCCAAAGTCCAGAAGAGCGTATGCCGTGGAGTGGTGTCTGTCGTCCGTGCGTCCGTGCATCCGTTCTTCCGTGCATCCGTTCTTCCATGCATCCGTCCGTGCGTCCGTTAACAATTGCTTGTGAACGCGATACAGTCTTCATTTTTATTCGTTTTGATTGTATCTTAATCAAACTTATACAGTAGTTAGATATCCATGAGCGCTCGGTTCCTTTCGAAAACCAGCCAGATCCGCCCATGCAAGACTTGATTATGGTCCTTGAAATTATTAAAATTGTTACAATAGAGCTTGTGAACATATTAGAGCGTCCATTTACTCTCCGATCTTCACCAAACTTAGATAGTAGTTACATATTGAAGAGGGTTCGATTCTTTTCGAAAACCAGCCAGATCCGCTCATGCATAACTTGATTATGGCCCTTGAAATTGTCAAAATTGCTATAATACAGATTGTGAACACAATATAGCCTCCATTTACTATAGACGGTAGTTAAATATTGTTGACAGCTCGGTTCCTTTCGAAAACCAGCCAGATCCGCCTAAGCATGACTGGATTACGGCCCTTGATATTGTCAAAATTCCTTTGTTGCCCATACATAAATGCTCTGGATTGAAAATCACCAAAGAACAATTCCAGTAGAGCATAGGCCCTCTTGTTTAATCTAAGAAGAATGGATATGATGGAGTCAGTATATGGTATACTCGCATGAGTTTGACCTAATCTGGCCCTATGATTTCGATTCGATTTACGGATTGTTTCGCTATGAAATTGTTTTTCGTTACATACACATATGCACTTTTTAAATACTAAGCATGGCCATTCTGCTTTAATATTCTAAACATGACGATTCCGTCTAAATATTCTAAGCATGGCGATTCCGCTTAAATATTCTAAGCATGGCCATTCCGCCTAATCTTTAGCAATACTGCTGCAAATACATGTTTGTATGATACCATATGAGTGTAACTTAAATAACAGTGACTACTCTTGGTGTTTGTAATCCCATGTACTAACAACGATTATTTCCCTTGCTTGTAACAAATCTTTCCTTTGCCATTTTTACATCTTACGTAATTATGATCGTCGTTTGGCAAATCAAACCAGTCAATAACATCTTTCACAAAAGAACCATTCTGACAAAAAGAATGCCAAGAAAATGCAGATTTCCAGTATGGTAAACACCAATAACTTGATCCATAGAAAATGTCTTCATATCTCTATGAATTACAGCAATAGGGGGAACACATAACCCAAACTTGAATAAAAGTTCGTCAATTTTGCATTGTAATAAGATGCGAACCAATCAACTTCTAACATCACGCACTTGTTTGTTATGATTTGTAAAATATCTTAGGGAATTCCCCAATCACTGAAATTTGTTAGTTAAGACAACTATTCTGCTTTATAATGTTCACACATCGGAACCCACCCCAAATCAAGATTTTGCACTTTCTACCTCGGACCATACACCATGAGAAGAACCACTTACACTTACTTCTTAACCAGCATAAGTGATTTGGTACATGTATGCGACTGTATAATGTCTTTCGTATTCATCAATCTCTAATCATCTTTCCAAAACAATAACTGCGGTGAACTTTCTTTTTGCGTAGGAATATAACAAAATCCCAATGACTTTGGTACCCATATATATTTGATAGCATTTGGTATAAAACTCGATTTTAATAAATCGGCGTTAATGGATCAACCTAGAATCATGGTATCTACATATGTGTTCGCACCAGCAAGCCCATCGTCTAAAAACATCGACACCAGTTTCCATCCCCCCACGCCAATTATTGATTAAAGGCCTGCATAACTTGCTAAACAAATAAGTTGAAGATAATCCAAATGGCATGACTACAAATTTGTAAAAGCTTAAACGACATTACCTCAGTTGTGCATGAAGGATGGTATAAAGCTGTTTGTATGAACTGATTCGGTGTATAGTCGGTGTATAGTCATATTGCACACAATACGCATTTACATAAATTAATGAAATACTCACCGAATCGATTTGATTCAAAATTAGAATAAATTCGGATCGTTGGTGGCTGTGATCAGTTGACATCTTCGAACTCAAGTATACAAGCGTTTTCAATAACATCATGTCTGTTACCTACACAACTATTCATATCTCCACAAATGAATACATTTCCTAGAGAAGAGAAATAATTTATATCTATTTCCAATATATTAAAAATGTCATAATCCATTTTATTATACCTCACGTGACTTTGTAATGTTAAATTCTCATATACTCATCATGGGCAATTTCTTACTGTCTCATAATAACAGTACGTTTTTGACCGGTTAACAGTATACTGTTACATGGCACGAGCGTCTAAAATGTTGGTCATGCAAGTCCATGACGTCATTTAAACAAATAACGTCCCCGTTTAGACGCGCGTGCTATATAACAGTATACTGTTAACCGGTCAGGACCGTACTGTTAGCATGATACAGTAAGAAATTGCCCATGTTCATCTCCCCTATTAAGGTTCAGAATGAATTAAATACACTTGTAATTTTGTTCGGTATAAAAAAAAAAAGAGTGCATGGCTTCCAGTGTGACAGTACGTATTGTCAACATTCGGGTAAATACTGTTAATCTCGGCTTCACCTCGGGTAACAGTATTTTCCTCATGTTGACAATATGTACTGTCACACTGGAAGCCATGCAATATTGATATAATATTGTAAACAGGTGAGTTTTCGGGTCGTATGTACTAGTATATTGCTGCAAAATAAATGTCATACTTCACATGGAAAAAAGACTTTTCGAATTTAGTCCAAACTTCTGAGTCGATTTCATTTTGTATTAGTTCTACTCCTTTTCTGATTGTCTCCCTTCTGTAAATGATTACCCCTCCCCTTGATCAGTGTTTTTTTCTGTTTTGAAATCTGAGATAGACATATAAAACGGCATATTTTCCTAATAAATCCGTGAATTCATGCGATCATGTTTCAATAGAAGTAAGAAATTCGACGTTCCAGGTGACACATTTTACAGTCCTCTCACGTGATTCCTAACGGTTTCCGCGGTATGACTGGTTATCAATATATATTTTGTTCACCACCAAATTCGCCAGCTTACCGCTTTTCAAGGCTTTCATCATGACCGGTATTAATGCCTTCTATATAACCGGTATTAAGGCCTTCCTTCTTTCTATGATTTCCTTAGGAAATTGTTCCGAAAGTGCATAAATAGTGTTTTTCAAATTTCTGGCAGATTTCCTCACCTTTCCTCTATTCTATGTGCTCGATTAAGTTTGATTTCTGTATTTCCATTGTCTATTTTCTAGCTCGTCTTCCATGAAGGATAATATTTTCTCTTCACATTGTTCCTCTGGTTCTTCTTGTATTTTATCAAACAGATTGTCTAGCATACTTCGACATTTTAGGTCTATCACCTCTTCGTGTAGTCTTTTTTCATTCTCATTTTGATCATTCTCAATTTTACCCAGTTTTGATAGTATTGAGTCTATTTCTTTTTGCTCCTTCGAAATATCTTCAAAATTACTGGCATTAAAGGTTTTACCCTCTTCCAGTTCTTTTACCTTTTCCTCATTGTGTTATATCCTTTGTTCCATTTTATCTATGCGCAAAGTTATCCACTTGACACTTTTCTGAATACTGTCTAGCTGAGATAATTTAGAGTCAAGAGAGTCTAATCTCTATATTAATATTTAGACAAAATCTGGACACGGGTTCATCGTTGGCATAGATGTACTACATTGTTGATAATGATGGTATTGTTGTTGTACCGGATAATTCTGATTTACAATGTGCGGCGGGGAATTTAACATCGACATGAATGATGCATTCGTATTTGTTCCGTTATAAAGTGGGAAAGTTTGATTTGTTTTATTATTTCCACGTGATTGACTTGCCTGATTTGTCGGATTTTGAGTCATTTATTCTCCTTTAAAGTATTTTGTCACTTTTCCCGCCACTATGATCCATCGTTTGGTTGTTTGTTGGTGATTTGTTATTTTTTCGTTTGTAAGACACCTATAACAAACTATGTTCTACATCTCTATATCATATCATAACACTTTATGTAATTTCATGACACAGTAAATCCAATTTATATCTATAAATCCTCAACTCCTAGATTTTACGACAGCCATTACCGCGCATGCGCAACATGCGATCAATCATTCATGCATGTACATGTGTTGTTAGACTATTGAATACCACACAATTAAAAAATGACCATTTTTTCGAACGATGAAAATAATTGAACTTGCAGTAGTTTATTATTCTATGTAACTGATAATGTTGTAACATAAACAGATTGTTTGATAATGTTCTTGACAATTTGTTTTAAATCCATTAATACATTCAAACTACAAGTGCAACAATCTATTTGTGTTGATGAAGCTAATACTTTTTCACTTGATATATGAAAATTGTTATGATTATCAAAAGTGATCAAAGTTACATGCACAAATGTTTACTTCATTGATTGTGCAATAGTCAATATTTAAATAGTCATGTAGGTTCAAGGTCATAACCAAGATTGAACCTCACATGTGTAACAAATATTTTGACAAAGCCATTCAGTTGAGGTTTTTGAAACCTTATGACCTAATGTGGACTGATAAGGAAAAGGTCGAATAACATGTATGTTATCGATGTATCAAAAGTTGTCTGTCGTAAATGAACAATTCTTAAATCCGGAAAATAAAAAGGCTACTCTTCCCAGTAAATGAGCATCTCGTTACAAAAGACAAGTCCATTTTGATTATGAGAATCATTATGTATGATATTTTATTTCTTTGTGTGTGCGTGTGCATATATGTGTGTTAATTGTAATCTGTGTAAATATTGTAAACATGAAAAGAAACTTTAAAGTGTACGTTATTAAAATTATTTTCTAATTAAACACTAAGAAACTGAATCATTTCAGGTCTGTGAATTTGAATATTAAAACAATATGGTGAATGCCACTTCATGGGCTCCGTAACAATGTTCTAATATCGTTGTTCTCTTTTTGGCGTTTTGGGTTGATTGATTAATAGATTGTTTGGTGTTTAACGCCGATTTCAACAATTTTTCAGTTATATCACGTTATTTTTCTAGTTAGGTAACCAGTTATACTGGTCCGTTTATCCTGACCCAGCCAGTCCGTCGTAATGCTGACCCCACAAGCCTGAGCGTCAAGGGCAGCACTAACTACCATTTTTAAAGTCTTGTGCATTTTGGGCATTAGATAAGTAAAATAATGGTTTGTTATATATTCTTCGTATAATTTCAATTAAAACTTTGGGACTTTATGCTGAAAAACATATTTCTATTCATTCTTGTTTATGATTCATTTTTCTTTGTCAATCTTCTAAAGATATCTTAAGACTTTTTCCTTATGTTTTGATGCCAAACATTGAACACTTAATTGGATATACAAAAGGCTTAACATTAAGTACACGTATAAGAAGCATATATTTAAAGATAAAAGATAATCTTTAAGAAACTTTCATTATAATGCACCAATTCTTGAAAAAAAAGGAAACACAAATTATTTCCCAATAATATTAATCAGAATCATGCAAAGCATCAAGATGTAGTTACAACCGTTTTGCATGAAACCATCGAAATAAAAGTCATTATTACCCAATAAAATGTATAACATTCAAATAAAAAACGGCAAAATAAAACTTAGAATAAACAGAAAAAGTATTTTATTTAAATCCGTTTTCTTGGTTTATTTGTTCGTAGTCTCGTAGCAAGCTAAATCTAAGTACGAGAATATTGCCACTTTATATGGTGATTTATGATCTCATTGACATCTGGTCAAAATACTTCCCATTTTATCAGACGAAACCGCATACGGGCGTTTGCTACTCCAGTGAAGTAAAGACATGTTATCATGGATCAATATAGATATAGATATATTTATTCAGGAAAAAGGGCAATTTGCCCAACATACCACAAACATATTACACAAAGTTTAAGTCAAATGGAAGACTAACAAAAATAAATGTTTGGAAATATTCTAGAAACAAATATATTTTCCCCCGTTTGAATGACAAACGGCTTTACAAAATCTAGTGTAGTTATAACAAATTACTAGGATTAATATCATATGTATATCAGTCATTTGGGAGAAAGAAAAAACTTTAGAAAATCAATCAAATATCACTGAAGAAGGTGGCGAAGTTGCTCAAGGTGGGCATTTTAGCAATTTCCACATTGATTTTCATTTTAAGGATGCAACTGAAACGGAATTAATCTATATATCTTTTTTCATTTCTTATTTCAAAACTAAACAAATATGGCCAACTTTTTAACTATATTTTTATTTTCAGATTAAGTAGATCTAATTCAATAAATGTTATCATACTTTGATGTTTCCAATAATATTTTTTAACATATAACATTCGTATATCAGAAAATATTAGACATTCTAACAAAAAGTGCATTTCATCTTCGATAGTTTTAAATAATTTAAATTGTCTTTCATTCTTTCATTATGAGGTATTTTGTTTGGTTTGTGCCATCTTCCATCTTCAATTTCTAATCCATGTGCAGAAACACGAAATCTTGTAAGAGCTATTCTAAATTTATATATTTTAATTGAATGTAAATATGGTTGAAAAAACGAAATCAGATAAAAGTCTATATGTTCTAGTTCTTGAAGATGATTGTAAATCAGCATTCCATATTTGAAATTTTTTATCATAAAGTCTTTGTTTAAAAACAGACAGAAATAATTTCACATTTTCGAAACCTTGATTTAGCCATACAATATTAAAAACCTGAGCTTTCTTAAATATTTGTAATCATCTTGTTGATTATTATTCTTACTGTATTACAAATTGGTGTCGTTTATTAGTAGTGACAAATTACAGATATCTTCGAAATTGTTTTGTAATGCAAAAATCCTTGAATGATGCTGGACGCAGAACCTAGAGTACTTATGTCAAAAACGTACGTTTTCTCTACGGTTTTGGCTATGTGTGGATTGCACAGGAAGTTGGAAACGCCAATCATTTTGTTAAGTGTTTCAAAGAACGCTTGATAGGCTGTTTAAAAAAACCTGTCATATACAAATCAACGAATCTGGTCGTTGCCATCATTACAACATTATAAATCTCTGCTACATACTGAAAGACATCTGTTAATTGACATACCATTTAAATGTAGAAATAGCTTTTTCTAAATTTCGTTTCTCGAACCACAAATTTGGCATCGAGACTGGTCGTCGTAATATTGATCGTGAACTAAGAATATGCATTGATTTATTTCAAAATTTAAAGAAAAACATTGTAGAATGTGAATTTCATGTGTCATTTCACTGCCAAAAGTTTGATCTATTAAGAACTGTATTTTTATTAACCATACATTTTCACGATGTGTAGATATTATGCACGACTCCTATATCAGGCAAAGGGCTAATGTGAATTTTTTTTTTTTTTAAATGGAAAGCTTTTTTGTAAAATGATTGTATAATTGTATTGAAATATGACTTTTGAATAAGTATGTTAAGAGCATATATAGCGTATGCAAGTTATGATACAGTGTTATGAATACAGGAAAGGTTATTTAGCAGATGACTTTGAAAACATTTAGACACCCCTATGGAATAATTTAAAATCAAGGCATAGTAATAACTTATTGACTGGAAAGCAAAGCGTTTTGGTTACAAACTGAATGTTCTTGTGTCAGATCACTTTCAACATTCTGACCTCTACCTACATTCTGACCTCTACCTCATTTGACATTTACATAAGAACACAAATATTATCTAAAGGAGATAACAGGAACTTACATTTCAGCAAATTGTCCACATTTTCCACTAACTCAATTTCCTAACTTCTTGTTTGATAATGAGCGAAGTGTTACTATATTTGTTACATACTATACCTAAATGATTATAATCTTCTTTTTCAAGAATGACATCATTACAACAACCCAGGGCCGATAATTGCGTTTGAATACAAGTTTCGATTCATTGAAAGTGACCACGGTACACTTGTCGGGGTTGTATTGATATCTCCATAGACAAGCATACCTATAACACATATTTATCATTTTCTGCAAGGTTTTACTAGACAACGAGAGAAGGTCATGTCTTCTGCAACGTCGGCGCACACAAACTCAACCCTTCTATCTGAAAGCCTAAATTACTACTAACTAACTGTTCAATAAGTGAGTCAATATACATAAGATATAAAAATAGGGACCAGACCCCCCACCTTGCCTGGTACCCTGCAAAACAGGAAACCAGTCAGAAAAGTGACCTTTATACATGACACAACTGTACATGTTAGAGTGCATGGATATTACAGATTTAAGAAGTTTAATATCAACACCTAATTATCGTAATTTGTAGAAGAGACGTCATGCCATACCCGGTCAAATGCTTGACGCGCATCTAAACAGCAAGCAAACGATTTACTATTAGCTTTTTTACAGTACTGTATACTCTCTTTCAAAACAAAAGAAGTCATTGATCTACCCATGTTCGATTGAAAACCTGCAATGAATGTAACGGTTTATCAATTGACACGTGCAGTCGTCTGAGTAACACCTTTTTCAAATAAATTCAACAAAGACGAAGAAAGGATAATGGCTCGATAGATATTTGAGTTACATTTTGGTTTACCTCGACCTTCATATAAATTCAAAATCATCCCCTTTTTAAGAACTGTAGGAACATAAAAAATAAAAATGTTGCGTAATGTTTTAACAATCGCCCATCGTGCATTAGGTGTTCGTTGCAAACCTTGTCAAAACCACACATTTTGCCAGTTTTTAATGATGAAACGGCAGATATTAGTTCATCTTGTGAAATGTGATCCCCGTCCACAACAATATACTCTTCATTAATGTTATTAACACAATCTGTCACGGACTCATAGTGCAATCGGTCATAATTTGTGCTCACAGTATCTGATTAAAGAGTTGCAAATTGATGCCCCCATTCACTACAAATCTGTACAGGGTCACGGAAAAGAACTTCATCAAATTTAATTTCATTAGAACCCTTTTTCTGCACTTTTTGCTTTTTTTTAATTAAACAGCCTCCAAAATAACCAGACGCATTGTCGATGTCAGTGTTGACTTGCTGTAGGTAACTAAAGGAACTATTTCTGTGCAACTTTCGAAAACAACACTTGGCTACCTTGTATTCTCTATACGTTCTATATTTGTCTCCTCTTGGTCTGCCAGCATCAACCCAAGCCTTGCGCTTACATTTTATAATCGCATGATGTTTTCTGAGACTGACTGACCAATATGGTTTAAGATACGGACGATATCCCGAATGCGGTAAATGCTCATCTGAAGCTTCCACGATATTTGTAACAATGCAACGGTATAAACTGTCTATACAAAAGTGTACATCACTTACTGGTAATTGATCTACACTAATTTTAAGATTATTTCTAAGACTCATCTGATAACTGCTCAGTTGTTCTCGAGACACCTTTTGCCACTTGACTGACATGTGGACATTCAATTTAACATGATTGGGTGAGATGAGATACGGTTGGTATTTCTAGGTTGACAAAGATTGGACGGTGATTTGAAACATTAAAACAGTTAACAACATCTAATATAATTTACTCAATCCTCAGAAATAATAACGTGGTCAATTAAGGACTTGTGACGTTCATCATATGAAACATAGCTGGCAGCTGCTCCGGTGCACATCGGCGAAGTAGTGATGTTAACCAAATTGAAGTCAGTTCATTAAGAGCAAACCCTTTCCTATCAAGATGTTTAATGTAAGTTGTCCCATTTAAATGGGCGTTAAAATCACCCATACTAATGACTGATCCTAATTGTTTGTACATACAGATTAGATCATGCAAAATGTCCATGTGATTACGAAATTGCACAATACTATGGTTTGAGCAGGGCAAATACACTTGAAAAACATTGCCCTTGGGCAAGGCACATTTTCTAGCCTAGTACTGGTTTGTTTACCCAGGGATCATGAATAATTAAATTTAATTGCGCGCTAAATGACCTTAACTGTCGATGCGCCATAAAACAATATACATTCATTCATTCATTCTTGAAAAACATAAACATAAGTATCACGTGACGTCTGAATCTGTATGTCTATAATTATGTTACTGTCTAAACATAGAGGTGATATACAATCGTTTAATGTCTTGTTCCATAATAAGGCAATGCCCCCTTTTCCTTCTCTTCTGTTTCTATATATATTCAGTTCTGAATCGCATACACCAAGTCCCGTATCGTTTGGATGTATGCTATTAAGAAAATTCAAGTCCGATTAATACAACCAGTGCTCAGAGATACCGCGTATATCTATCGACTTTTGATCGAGCACATTACTCAGATAATATGCACTGGACATTAAACCAGTAGCGTTCCATGAACAAATGTGTAGATTAAGCATTTTTCGAGTAAAGAAAAAACAGCAATAAAGTTGAAAATTGAACATACATGTACGAGTATATACATAACATTGGATAGACGAAATAACATCCCAATAAGCATACTTAGCATATATTTAAATGGAGCCAAATTAATGACTATACTCGTCATACCGACCATGATCAGAGCTATGTTTAGCATGATTATCAAAATTCTCATATTGCCTACGATATTCAAACCTTTCATTTTCTTTATGATCATCATACCCACTATGGTATTTACTATAGGTGGTCTTTATTGATAATGTATCAATATTTCGCAATAACTATTCAATCACTATTTCAGAACTGGTTGTAAATAAGGACTAATGTTAGCAGTTGTAGGAATTCAGCTGGATAAGCTTTAATGTATTTTTTGTGAGATATGACCACTAGGGGACGATTCTTGATGAAAGGCGACTGAACATTAAATATTTGTGTTTGACAATAGAAAAAGAAGTTCTATCGAGGTAGATAGTTTGGTTTTTAAAGGTCCGCTTTAGGGTAAAACGAAAAACGACTTGTGTTTTTACTCTGAATCTGAGGAATAATCAGAGTCGGATGCCGACACGATTTCCACAGACTCATTGAAGAGTTCTCTGCGAAGTTCTGCGACCTGGTCAGCTTTGGTATAGGCGTAGTCATAGTACATGTTTCGTGCTCCTTCGATGACAGTAAGCTTCAGACGAAGGTTGTAGCGGAATGATTTGTTGTTTGTTCGTTTGGCCATCTTGTAGCGTTTCTGCACTTCCCCTAGGTGGTTGTTTAGTTAAACAATTTGGTCGCAAGCTTTTCTGAACCTTCATTCGGTATCAGTTAAAGTAAATCGTTTGTCAAGCGATTTTCTGTGACTTGTCTTTGAAATTAAGATTAAAAGTTTAAACGGGTATTTCTAGATCAAACAGTCAAAGGCTGGCCGATACAAAGTGATTAACAAAACATTATCGTATTTTATTGACGTTTTTCTTTGTATCCATTTGTAAGTTGGCAGTGTCAACTCCTCGCTGAAAGAGTCAAACAAAATCCTCCATCTTGAATAATAATGAAGACAAGAAAATAGTGTTTCAATGGGTTAATTCTGCAAGGTTTACGGCAAAATTATCGACATTTTAATTGGAACGTGCTGTTTCGTTAAAGCTGTGATTTCCCGGCGACACGTTTGGGGTTGAAAGGTGACTTTTCTTAGGCAACACTAGGCAAACTTCATTCTGCTTCGTTATGAGTCGATAGTGTTAGAGAATGGGAAAACTTACCCACAAGTCCTAGCATCAACCAACATGCATTGCGCAAAGCAGACGAATGTCTTATTGGATCAAAGAAACTGAAATAAGAGAAAAGTGTCTCACCTTTTCAAAAATCTTATAAAATCATTTTATTTTCTGAATCAATCATCTAGTACTTTAAATTTCGTTTTTGTTAAGGCCCGTCTGTGTGATAAATAACGTGTATGCCTAATTACCTCCCTTTTTTGAAAAGGGGTGTATTTATGTAACGAACTTCAGATACTTTTTGCTCTAAAACGCAAAGTCGATTGTGAGTCACAACAAAAAACTTTTCATATTTTTATTCTTTGATTTATATGTATGTGTAAGTGTATGTGTAATTGCATATATATGTGAGTATATATGTGTATGTATATGTATGTGTGTATTTATGTGTCAGTGTATATGTATATGTATATATACATATATGAAACCATGTATATTTTATAGATAAGTTTTGTGAATAAGTGTGTAAATTTTTTGTTTGTCTTTCTTCTGACTCAATATCAGCAATTACTACCTGGACTTTGTAAACAAATGCATTATAAATTAGTAAAATAATGTTAATAAACTACGATCAAAAGTCACCTCTCGCAAAATATCTGTTTTGTAACTACGAAAAATAAAAAGGTTACTCTTCCCAGTCAATTACTATCTCATTACAAATGACAAGATTTGTCAATTTCGATAAAGAGTATCATTATGTATGATTTTTTCTAAGTGTGTGTTAATTGTAATGTGTGTATACATTCTTTTATTATTTGTGTGTTAATTATAATTTGTTTATAAATTGTCAAAATGACAAGAAACTGTACAGTTTACGTCAAATAAAAAGAATTGTCTTGTCTAAAAAATATGCATATGCTTCAAAATGCGCCTGAATGTGGAGAAGTGTTAAAAACATACCGTATTAGAAATATCCTGTCGAATACTGGTCATTGATTTTCTAGTAAAATCGATAGCTTTGTATCATTTCGAAATGATATTAAATCTATCTTAGCATAGCCGAGAGCGCACGAACGAAAAAGCATCTTTTTAACTATTTCACACTAGCAGACGCCTTTTGACACATATGCAGCAGACGACTTTTGAAAAAAAATTGACAAAAGGAAAAAATGCTCATCATGTGCAATTTCTCTTTTTTTTTTTTGTCGCAATGTTTACGATTATATTTATATTATGCTAATTATACGTTCATTTATAAATAAAAATTGTCCAGATGTTTTCAAAGTCGTAAGCAAATTGTATGTTTGATTACACTTGACAAGGTCTTATACCTTTATTTGAACAATCTTGACTATTTGATTTAAACGAAATTTATATGGATTTGGCATGATAAAACTACATATCTGTCTTTTCTATTTAGTATTTACACATCGTCAGGCATATAAAATGCCCCAGTACAGATAGCTTTAATGTTATGAGTCACAAACCCTCACACAGAATAACGTTACCGTCTCCGTGATGTATTGGTTAGAGCGTCCGCATTGGGAACGTGAGATCAGGGTTCGATCCCCGGTAGCGTATTACACAATACTGACAGCAATGGCGTCCCTCCTTGATGATCAGGGTTGAAGGGATAACACAACGACTGGTGAATCTGTGTCCGAATAGATACTAGCGATAAAAAACCTACTCGGAAACGCCTTGATATAACTGATATACATACCGTTAAAAGAGCCATAAACATCATTCAAACAGAATAACCTAACCTAATTGTTATTTTGAAAAGGACTTGTCCGGCCTTTAAATTGGAAGAGTCTAAACTCTAATCTGGGAAGTTCACGGTGTTGAGTTGATAGCGACTCGGTGCGTATTATGACCCTGCTTTAAATATGATTCTTACATTTCCATATATGTTCAGCCTCATTTATATATTAATAGAATATATTTGTCAAAATATCTTTGAGCCCATAGTTGTCTTGATTTGATCTTTGTATTATATATTATATTATTCATATGTTTGTAACTAGAAACTTTGTAAAGTTTACGTTACTGAATAAAGGAATCTTTAAACTGGTGGAACAGTCTTCACTTAATTTAATCCATCTGTGCTGGTGTACAGATGCGCATGTCAATACGTTTTAGTTATATCACGGCGTTTCCTTGGTTAGTTACCAGTACTACTAGTCAATTTATCCTGACACCAACAAGTCAGTCGTACTGCTAGCCCCGCAACCAAGAGAGCCAAAAAGAGGGAATGCCATTACTACCATTTAAAAATCCTCGGTATGACTCGGCCGGGGATTGAATCAGCGACCTCCCGCACCCGAGACGGACGCTCTACCACTACACCACCGAAGCGGCTTATCACTTGAACCTGATTGCTGATGTATTATTCTTCAAATCTGTTCAGCCCTTGACATTTGAAAGGAGTGTAATACATTATCTTCATATTGGAAGTTTATATATCAAACAGGATTAATACATTGTAATTTAAACAAAATACAAGAGAAAGTTGATGCAAGGCATCAATGTCGCCGGAAAAGACTGCATTGATTTATTTATGTATTCTTGACTTTCCTTAGTCTATTCAAACATTAGGAACGTTGAAATGAAAACATTTGTTTATAAATTTTATATACATACCTATACATTAGGGTATCTATAAAAAATTAACGAAATGTGTACACATTTATCTTGGCTTAAATTTAATTTTGCTGTTGTTACTTATTTAAATAATAGTATTCATTCATATAATTTCAATGTGTGTCAATCTTATTCGAATCACAAGGTAAATATCCTGGTATTGCTTTAAAGGGAGGTAATTTGAAGAAAACAAAAGTCTTCAAAAGGAGAAATATATCGGCATTACCGTCTACAGTTTAAATTGTTCTATTGTTTGTGGATTTAAAAATGTTCTTTTTTTCTTATTTCTACATGTACAACGAAATATTGCGGCTTCTCTTTGACGCTTTGCGTCAAACATTCGTCTTGTACTTGTCTAAAATAAAATAATATCACTCGCTTTTTCATATCCAAATGCGCATGCGCGAAAATCGATGTTAACGGTCACGAAACTACACAACAGAATAGGGTCTATATTTAGCTTAGAAACAGTTCCTACTTTAGATATTCATGGATTAACATTATTAAATGAATTCTACACAAATCAAGACATCTCTTTGAACATGAAAGCAACATTTAGTAAGTTAAAATTGCTATTAAAAGGAGAATCCGAAATTGACCTCAATGATGACACATAAGAGTCTGCATTAGGGGGTGTTGGTTCACGTCTTGAAGGGACCACTTTTGTCTTCGTAAATAAGACAAAAAACTTAAATGCGAGTGAAATAAAAAAAAATGCAAACATTAAAAAATCGGAATATTTATTTCATTTTAGATGTGTCATTTATTAGTGTTCGTAAACAACCACAATTGTAATATGTTCAAATCATCTAGATTTGTTTCTTTCTAATAATAAGCCGCCCTCCCATGTGATTTCCGAAAAGCTATTAAAAATAGAAGTCGCGGGCTTCTGCCCGGCGACTAATTATGATTCTTTATTTAAAGAATTTAGAAGGAGTTTTCTTTCTTTCTATTAAACGACATTTTACATAATATTCTTGTGTTCGTGGTTTTAAAAGTTCTAACTAATATATGCTTAGTTCTTCAAAGCTCTTATGTTTCGAAGCTATTTGAAGGAACGTTATGAGGGGGAAAGGCAACAAAAAATATATAGTGCTCATTTTGAGGGATTGATCGATCTCGCGCGTTTTCAAAATCAATAAGCGTCTGTATTTCATATTATATAGATATGCTTGTTTGTGATAAGGGTTAAACATGTCGTCTGATGGGAAGTCCCCGTTTACTCCACACAGTTTAATTATCTAAAGTTTATAAATACATGTGTTTATCTTTTCCGCGTATTTAATGCCTGAACGAAGTAGAATTATTCTCATTTTTATCTTCAACTCTTTTACTCACACATCTTTGTTCAGCACATTAAAACTCAAATATTATGTTTTTCTTCTATTTAGGACTATGTTTGTTAGATGTTATGGTTTTGGCCTACTGCGAAGGTAAGCGGTATTTATAATATATTTTTATGTTAACACACGGTAACTATATACTATATTCATACAATGAACTAACGTTCTTTTTCCTTTACATGTATTTGAATTTGCCTTTTTCCCACACACATAAGGGAGATGAATTCCCGTTTAATAATTATTTATTTATTTATCATTATTATAAAAATAATTGATATTATTAATTTTATTATAGTTAGTATTAATATATCTATAGGTGCTACCTATTTACGAAGAAACAGTAAGATGATTGTAAACAAAATTAAAGAGCATACTTTGGCAATAAAATGATTTATAAGTAATATGACTAGACGATAATAATCTTAATCTCATGTTTTTCGCATGATCACAAAATGTTCGGAATTCGTTTTGCTAACGTCTATTATTAGAATTTCAGAAAATCAATGAATAACATTTATAATGAACGAGGTTTAAACATGAAGGCCAAGATGCTTAAGGTCCTTAATCAATTACCTGTATTATGGTAAAGAAGCAAATGTGTAACGGCCCTTTTCTGATGCCATCTGGCAACTACTTTTTTAAACCAGTCAATATGACTGGAACAAGTTATGTAAGAAGTCACATTTCTGCTTAACCCTTTCGCTAAAAGAGACGGTTTCTAACTCCTTTGCAGCAGGCAACTTAGAAAAAGATTGTCGCCAAAGGTATAATTGCTCAATGTGTGAAAGTTATCATTTTCCAATAAAATTTGATCAATAATTATACTTTGTATGAGTGATTCTATAGCTCTTGCATAGGAATTTTGGATATTTAATGTTGATACCACTTTTTTTGCGGGAAACGACGTCGCTCCATTTGACGTCACGTCGTTCTTTGGCTACGGAACAGTCAAAATGTATGTTCTGACGTCGAATTACGGTCGTTTATTTAAAAGTTCCATTTATTTTTCAACTTGTTTGTACAAAAGTTAGATCACACGAAAATAACACAGCAATTTTCTGACCTTAAATGTCGATTAAGATTATTGTTTTAAAGATTAACTAGACGACAATAATTTTCAATCTGTGTTTTATACATAACCAAAATGGCGGCCCCGTGGATTGGCGAGGGTCACTTCAGAAACCTTCAAGGTTATGAAAAAAAAAGCCTTATGAGTTATGACGACGAGTGTTATTAAACGGAAAGTATCACACATAAAATTACTTGTGCTCATTCCTTTTCATCAAGTACGTATTATCATATTTAAATATTACCTCTGGAAGGTTTTTTTGTTTCGATATTTTCTTTTCGTCCAATCAAAATGTAGCAGAAGCGTGACTGCATCGAAAAATCCATTCTGGACACAATTTTTGGAAAGACGGTATAGCAAAGTTTTGCAAAGTTCATACACATTACCTATTGAGGGCAAAAATCGCCGGCTTCGCCGTCGTTTTGTTTACCCGTATAATTTCTGTCGTTTTCCTTTTGATTATTTATTCAGCATTTGCTTTACGCTAATAGAAAGACGTCATATTATTACGTCATAGTACAGGAATTTGGATTTGTAACTTCCGGAAAGTCAAAAAAACCTTATGAGTTGTTATTTGAACTCGTTTTAGAAATAGACGACGAGTGTTATTAAACGGAAATTATCACACATAAAATTACGTGTGTCCGTTCCTTTATCGAGTACGTATTATCATATTTAATTATTTCCTCTAGAAGTATTTTTTTGTTTCGATATTTTCTTTTCATCCAATTAAAACGTAGCACAATCGTGACTGCATCGAAAAATTCACTCTGGACACAATTTTTGGAAAGACGGTATAGCTAAGTTTTGCAAAGTTCATACACATTACCTATTGACGGGAAACATCGCCGGCTTCGCCGTCGATTTGTTTACCCGTAAATTAGTATTACTAGATTGTAGAGCACAATAATGAAGAAGAGCTATCATTATCACCCTTTGTCCGGCTTGTCCGGCGGGTTCCCTACACCAACACTACTTAAACAACGTTTTCTCTGAAACCAAAGCTTTCATTGCAACCAAGCTACTTCACACATTCGTTACTCATTACTTAACCCTTTCCCTCATACCACGAATCTGCAGCAGACGACTTTGAACATATTTTGTCAAAAAAAGGAAAATCTCTTTAATTGACCAATAGTGGAAAACATTGTGGCATAATGAGAAATTGCTCGTTTTGAGCAATTTCTTCTTTTGTCGCCATGTTTTCAAAAAGCGTCTCTATGAGGGAAAGGGTTAATTTGTTTTATTCATATTGACAGGTTGAAAAACATGGTCACGCATCGCAACAGAAAGAGGATAGAATAACAACGCTTTGAAAGTAGTCTTCTCCTAAAGTTCTTGTCTGATTCAAACTTAAGCTGATAACATATTTATTCTATTCAAAATCTATATAAGTTGTTTTGATTTGTTGATCAACTTTGCCCCCAGAAGGAATTAGAAAATGAGTTGAATGACAACTCATTAAAGTCCTGTAAATATTTATCTTGTCTTGAAGAGAACATTGTCAGGTGAGCGATCCATGGCCACCTGATCCTATTATTTTTTATTCAAACCAATTACAGACCAGTGCATTTTCCAACCCCGAAGTCAGTCAGTGATCTTTTTACAAAAAACACAATTACATCTGAACCATGAAGAACATGATGCAATCAAGTTCCAAGAAGATGGTATACCTCGTACGGTAAGAAAGTTTTTTAGTTCAACTTGAAGAAAGCTAGTCGAGCGTTTGCCAGAGCGCATTGTCCGTCGTGCGCTTGTTCGACCGTTAATCATCTTTGGCGCCATTTGTAATGTAGCTGCAGAAGCAGCATCATCTCCTAAATCCTTTCAAATTTCTACGATCAATGCAGAAATATGGTTACCATGGCAACCGAAAAAATGAAAAAATACATTTAAAAATCTTTATGACCCTGTTAATTTCATTTAAGTAAAATAAATACCAATTTAGTTTGTTAACCATAACTTTAGATCATTCAAAAAATGGCTCTCGTAAATTTGTGTTAACAAGTTTAATTCATGAGAGAGGTTTTAGGTTTTTGAGCCGAGTGATTAAGTAAAGTTCGCTTTTCACCAATTAGGTACGACGTTGCCTATACGTATTTATATAACGTCAAAATGCACTTTGTGGACAATTAATTTAGACGTGATGAGAAAACGCATAGTTTGGCTTTTATCCATTGACAACAGTTTTCTTCAAACTCCTGTATTCCTGGCAGAAAGAACAAGGAACTATTGGTTACCTTCAAACTCCTGTTTTCCTCACATAAAGAACAGGGAACTATTTGTTACCTTCAAACTCCTGTATTCCTGGCAGAAAGAATAAGGAACTATTGGTTACCTTCAAACTACTGTATTCCTCACAGAAAGAACAAGGAACTATTGTTTTCAAAGTTGAAATAGGAATTTCCAACAGTTTATAGATTATATTTATTAATAAGGAGATACCGGTTGAAAAAACGCATTACCATTACTTTGTAATGACGTAAAAAAGTAAAACATTAATAAGAAATTTGTCCTCTACAATAATTCCGAAAAATTTCGTTCAACTTAAAAATGTTTTGAAACATAGACATTTAGCCAACTCCAATTTTCATTACACGGAACAATACTGTAAAAAGCATGTGCTTGATAATTTTATTCAATATTTAAGATGCCACTCTTATAACAAAGAAAGAGAGAAGATTTTGCAGTATGGATAATCGCCCTCTACAAGGAGTTTGTTCTTTGCCATTTTATTAATAATTTAAGACGGGGCATAAAAAGGGACATTTCTGTCTCAAGGGGATAGAGGTAAAGAGTAATGATTCCGAAAACAGAAACTCCACAGGAGACGAAACATTTCTATCTGAGTAAGCCTGCGCGGCATGGTTACACTGATTCAGGTCGATACTTTACGCAGAGTCCACAATGTTGGTTTTCTCGCGGGATAGCTCATTTAATAAGTACCATCGAAATTATATCGATTTTATCGATGCATATAGCGCAACAAAATTATATTCTTACACTGTTTTAAGATGCTGCATTTTAAAATTCTAATATCTATTGCTGTATGTTAATAGTATATGAATGCTTCTGTAAAATTGAGAAACTTTCCGACATTTTCTCGTATAGTTTAAGCGTGATTGCTCTGAAAAGTTAGCTGCAAGTTTAATAGGTAACATACTGCAAGGAAAAATAGTTACATCTTACATGCTGTTTTAATCATGCTGTTTCTAATTCTTTATTATTGTTATTAATTTGTTGTAACTTGAAAATATAAACAGATATTAATATTTAAAGTGAAAAAGAAAAAACACACATAAAGCTTAATGTATAACAATGTATATTTCCGACTTATTTAAAACGATATCATTTCGAAAGCCGCAACATGGGGGAAAAAAGGGTTGAGTCGTGCTCAAAGTCATACGTAATGATATAAACAAATATTTTCTTCTCTGTTGAAGAATAATTCTTTTGATAATAAATGATGATATTTGATGTAATTATGGACAGTAAGCATATTTATTTTTCAGCATTATCGTTACTATTGGTTTTCTTCTGTCCCAAACATTAACGTAATAAAAGAGCGTGCGCAATGGACTGCAGAAGAAAACTTAGGCTTCCATTTACGTTCGCAATGGACTACAGAAGAAAACTAAGGCTTTCATATACAAGGTTAACTTATTCACATATAATGTATTAAAAGGTCCCCTACCAAAAAGAAAAACACAGAGACAGAATCGTGTCGAGAAGGATGTCAGGTAGACTTTTTCGAATAAATCTCTACAGAACACGACAACGTAAGTATAATTATTTAATTCATTGTCCTGAAGTTCAAACCATAATAGCCCAGTCGTGAACAACGAGGAATATCGTTTCAGGTTCGAGAGTTCGTACTCAAAAATAGAAATAATGATAAATAGTAAGTTTTTGGTACATTTTTTTGTAAATGGATGGGTTTTAATGTTTATGGATGTGAAAAGTAAGCTCTCAGCATGGGTTTGAATTTTTCAGTTGAACCCACTTCTCCTTCTGGTTTGACAACACTGGTTGCGAGCTTGGCGTTAATTAAGAGGTAAATTTGAATACCAGCTTTAGCGTCCAAGATTGCTTGAAAAGGAGCTGGAAACATGGTATATTTCCACATATTATCTATTGTTATGATAGTCTAAGCAGCTGTTCAATTTTAGACTAACCCCCTGCTTTTTTGTTGGAGTAAAGGGTAAAATTGCTCTTTTTGTCCTACTTTTTTCACCCTGTTTCAGACCACTATTGTGGCCAATTCTTTCCATAATATTAAACTGAGAGTGTGAATTCCAGTCATTTATTATAATTATGGCACTCCTTGATAAAGGAAAATCCTTTTTATAATACCAGAATGGATATTATGAGAAATATTATGAGAATAAAAGATGGGGTGTCCACAGGAAAGAGAAAATCAGCTTTCAACTGTGTATTGCCACCATAACAAGCTCATGTCGACTCCATTATTTATTGATCTAAGGGAACTGACTCAGTACAGGTTTAGGTTTATTTGAATAAGTCAAGGCCCATATGGGCATGTGACAACATGAAACGGTACATGAATACAAAATAATACAAAATGGCAAATAATATGTAAAAACAAAATAATACAAAATGGCAAATAATATACAACAAATTATAAATGGTAATACAACTCCATGATGTAATGGAGGATGAGAGAGAAAACTCAAAATCAAAAATCATTGCGAAAAAAAAAAGAAAAGACTTAAGTCTAACAAGTTAGCATTATTTAAATAATAACATAATATTTTTGCAAAATATGGCAAGTTTCATAAGGATATTCCTATTACTTTGGTTCATTATGTTTTCAAATTTTAAAGCACTTGGATACAAACTATAAGCATATATAATCAAAGGTCTAAGAGTACTTGACATTTTAAAGTACTTATATATGTAAATGACCACATAGCTATTTGAATACTGTAAGATACTTGTAACTATTTGCAAATGTTTTCATTAAAGTATGGGCTTTTTATGGATGACCATTGTATAAAGCTGTATGTTTTAGCAAACTTCATCGTTCACTATGTCACTGTATTAATGTCAATGTCACTTTTATTAAAACATAAAAAACTGCAAAACTGGTGTCTTAGTATTGTTCGTTTAGCTTTTTCCTATAGCAGTGATTAACTTTAACTAAAATACATGTATAGTCATATAATATAATAATCATCTGTCTGCCTCTGATCTCACTATATCTGATTTTAATTTATCAATTGTTCTTTCTCTTTTTATCTTGTGAGAAGTGTCTTTTCCTTTTCTGATCTTTTTCCATTGGGGATAATGAATTTCAACACTATTGAACTATTTCAATTTAGTGGATGAAGAATTAGCTATGATGTACTTTTTAAATTTAAACCTATTATCTTTTTCATTTGTCGCCGGGCATGAGCCGGCGACTTTTATTTTTAAAAGAAATGGGAGGACGAGTTGTTATTAGAAAAAAAACTAATTTAAATGTCTTGAACATATTACAATTGCGTGTGTTTAAAAACACTAAGTTATGACACATCTAAATTGAAATAAATATTCCGATGTTTTAAGTATTTACAGTTTCCTTAAACTCGCATTTGTACGCCCCTATTAGACTGGCAGCAGACTATAATGTGTCAAAATCGGGATAAATCACGTCGAATTCTCCTTTAAATAGTAATGTGTCAGGTGTTTCCGATTACGACGCAGTTGTCTCCCTTCGTATGTTTCCACTACAAGCGACCTTGGCGTCGTGTGATGTTTCTTAACAACTTCTTATCATAACACCTTGTCCATCTTTCAACTGAGACAATGGTTTTTTACCGAAATGTCGGTTGTAATACTTTCCTCGTTTATCCCGTCTTTGATTATACAAGTAATATAACGTGTTCAGTACCTGTATAATCCATAACAGAAGAAAATGGGGAAACACACACAATACCTCGTTAAAATACTCAAAAAGTCTCTCTATATTGCCCATATGCTATGATACATATGATCGTAATGATAATTTGCGGAATGCCTCACGTGTTACTATATATACCCCCACTATACGGTCCATATAGTATAATAATAATAAAATAATGATTTTATATATAATGCAAGAGGGATTCTATTTATAGTAACACGGTATTGTTTGGGATTCCCTGTGGAATAATTTGGTTTTGATAGTGATTTTGTTGCTTTGCGCTTTGATTTTATTCGTCTACCAATGTGTCATTGCGCGGCTGATAACATATATACTCTAATGCTGTGTTTCTATAGTCCATACGCACTTTATTTTAATCACTGCTTTTCTTTATCAGATTCTTTACTGTTTGTACATAGCGTTCTGTTTGTCCATTTGCTTGACTATAATGGGGACTTGTTGTTGTGTGTGCAAATTGATATTCTTCAACAAATCTCCTAAATTCATTACTTGCAGATTGCGGTCCGTTGTCTGACACTAGTTCATCTATATTACCGAATGTCGCAAATTGCTTCTTCGGATAAGAGATGAATTTGTCTACTGCTGACCACTTTGAGTAATAATCGACCGTTAAAAGATATTGGTTTTCTCTCAGTTCAAAACAAATATGCGCCAAGCTTTGCAGATGATCTGTTCGAAATATCACTTCTAATCATAATATCTTTACGATTAGTTTTTGTAGCACCATACGTCAACGGAATCTACAATAAGGCAGTCAACCTATATAACCACTTAGTAATTTGGATTGGAATTGGAATGGATACGAACTACCTTGTTCAGCCTGTGGTAACGGTTTATCTTTACAAGCTTAACAAACTGAATGTGAAACTGGAATTAAATTACGCTTCCCCGATGCTATGCTATGGGTTCTTCGAACTGTTTGTCCTTGTATTACTCAGTCCGATATTGGCAAAACTAATGACGCTCCTTCTTTGGAGTTTGATAGTTTTCATCATTTTTCTACCTTTGTTTTATAAATGGACTACTCTGTTCGATCGATAATAGTCGTCTTGACATGCAGGAAACTAATATACCGTGCATTACCTCAGCTGTTGATATGGGTTTTCTCAGTTTGTCAAAGAAAGGCCTTGATCGATTATTAAATATTTGTCATTTATATTCTTAAAAGTGGCTATTCGAGTATAATCCACAGAAATCATTCAAAGATTAGAGGATCACTCATGTCTCCATTTAAAATTGGTCTGAATGAAAAAGGGTTTCACCCCTTTACATGTAAAAAGCTGTATGACACCATGGTTTTTTCTAGGGGACTTTTTGGGTGTGAAATACTATTTTCCTTAAAATCATCAGAATTGCTACAGCTACAAAAATGTCATAGATTTTGCTTAAAAAGATTTCAAGGCATAGACAAATTTGCAATAACTGATATTGCCTTAGGCAAATATAGAATGCATTATTGATAAACGTAAGTTAAACCTGTTTAGTCATCTCTGCATTCTGAATCCTTATAACATTATTAAGGTATTTTTTATAAATTGGTTATGTAGTTTCTGCTTTTCAAACTGTATCCAGTCTGGATATTTTTCAGATATTTTCTTCATACTTAAAAAATATGGGCTCACTAATTATTTGTTTTCTTATTACAACGCTGGTATATATCCAAAACGTCTAAAATGGAAAATCACAATAAAACAGACTGCTAATGCATTTTTCACTGAGCACTGGTTATATAGAGTTAACAGTGATCCAGACCTTTACTTTTTTGCCAAAATTCTTCCTGCTTTCTATGAAAGCATATTTTGGCATATAAGTAAATGCAAATACAAATATAAACGACACTGCAGAAATATCATTAAAATTATTTCTGCTCTGGGCAGTTATAATGCTAATAAACTCTGCAGTAAATGTTGGTCTTTTTACAATAATCAAGTTCTACACGGCTAATACATTGTATCTATGTACAAGAAATTAGAAGCAAAACAATCGATGCTTTATTTTACACATATGGTATCGAGGTATATAATTATTTCTACTCATCTAGTGATGATATCAAACTATTTATATTACTCGGAGGTATAATACCAGAGTTTACAGAACTTTTACATGTCTGGCATATTGACTTCATAACATCGATGTGATAATACATTGATCGTATGTGGTCAATAGTTCATGGCTTAATTTGATGATGTCCATACTGTCCCATGCCTCAGTACTACTGTACATGCTATGACAATATGTGTAAATAGTCTTCTTTGTTCTGAAAACAGTAGGATGCATTTTTTTTGCATTCCTACTTTTTTAATAGTTTGACATTTACTTAATTATTATGTACATGTTACTCTTCCTTGTAATTTGGAGGAAATAAATATATGAATGAATAAATCATCTCGTCCAAATGAAACTCGATGGTGTCAGAAACGTTACAATACCGTAATGTGTTCGAAATGAAACATGTTAAGGTCAGAGTAGTGGTTTCATTGATTGGTGCTCACGATTGCATAGGTAGCACGACTGATAGTTCAGGATAAATGTGATAGTAGTACTGGTAATAGGTGGAGAAACTCCGTGATATAACCGAAATCCTGTTTAGAGCGACTCACTCAAACACACATAAACGCATATTACTATTTATTGTTGTTTCAGATATGTGTTACCCAAATTATTCATACGGAGCAGACGTTTCTATCATACTCGATGGTTCATCTAGCCAAAATCGAATAGTGTTTGAGCGACAGAAAGATTTCGCCAAGTCTTTAATCTCAGCGTTTCCAATTGGCACGAATGACTTTCGGTTCAGTGTGAACATTGTCTCAAGCTCAGCAGCAACTGATCAATTCGGTTTGAATGCTTATCTCACAAATAATTCCCTTGCAAGTGCTATCGATAACATACAACAAACGAACGGAACATCCAATACACACGAGGCTATGAGGGCAATAAGAAATGAGGTTTTAAATAATAGCATTAAAGCGAAATACGTGATTACACTCGGAGACGGCATGGTGTCTAATTTGATAGAAACGTTAGCAGAGGTTGACAGAATGAAAACAGACGGAATAACTTTGGTTGCTGTTGGATTTGGTAGTCAGGTACTTCATCAAGGACTCATTGATTGTGCGACGGACCACGAGCACGTGTTTTCAGCAACAACAGATGACCTGAAAAACTGGCTGTTAATTAACCATGTGATGGAGCAATGCCCGGGTATAAATAAATGCATGGTTAAAATAAATGCATGGTTATATAACGGTTATATATTAAAGTGTTTGTAACATTATATGTATCTATGTAAGCATTCAAAGCAAATGCAGAGATATAGCTTATAGTTCACAATGAATAAGATTGCAGGCTGCATTTTCAACCTTGTATCAATACGCCTGCAGCGTGGTACGTTGCCATGCTTTCGATGCATGTAAATTTACATTGTGCAAAACACTTTTTGAAATATTGTAATAAAAAGAAAGAAAAACAACTTGTCATAGCAAAATGTACTTAATTGTCTGTGTCACGCTCTTATGACCAACTTCACTAAACCCTGATTAATTAAGTATAAACAATGAGAAACATTTTCATAGCTAACAACTACGCAATGTACAGTCTACGCTCGTTATGTTGAAATTGGAAGTCTCGAACTTCTTGTTATATCGATATATACTATATGTTATATACTCTTTTTATGTCAGCCATTCCCAAAGAGTTTCGAAAAGTTTAACCTCTAGTTTTATATCAAACTATGCTTATAAATCGATTGTTTTTAATGTCCCAAAGAGTTAGATATGATGAGAGTTGATTATATATCTCTCTTTTTATTTTCAGTTTGTTCCAGTCGATCGTCAGACGTTTTTATACTACTTGAATGTTCCGTGAATCTCGACATACCGACATTTTACGCGCTTCTAGACGCCCTCAAAACACTTGTCGTAAAGATGCCTATTTCTCTGAATGGTGCGCACGCAAGCTTCTCAACATTTACGGATTCAACCAACGAACGTTTTAATTTCATGACGTACTTCGATTCATCGAGTATCATTCGGAACATTATTTCCATTTCAAGGGAAACTGGAACTTCTAACCACACACATGCTCTGAAACATGTCCGAGACGATGTATTTCAGACTTCCAATGGCTATCGACAAGGATCCAGAAAAATTGTTGTTTTATTCATATCCGAGGTCATCTCAGATGTGAGTGAAGTGTTGAAACAGGCCGACGCCTTGAAATCTGAAGGTGTTATCATTGTTGCTGTAACAGTAGCACTGACAACTCGAATAGATATATCTTCTCTATTACAGATTGTGTCAGACCCAGCTTACCTGTGTGTGATCGGGTACTCGATTTATGGAGACATGTCGTCACAGCACGCCATGTTATCAATGTTTGAAAACAATGAATGCGTATGAATTCGATTAATCGATTGATAAAGATTATGGTCGCTTTGTTATTCTGGTTTGTCATTATTCAAAGGTACATTAGTGTTGAACTATATTGGACCTACACCTCTACGTGTTTTGTCAAAAGTTGCATGCATGACTATTTATGCGGATTAACACTGTCGACCTTTTCTTCTCTGTTCTCACAGGCAACAAGACCTCAAATCGCTTTTATCTAATTTAGAATTACTTGCTGTTACACATTTGAAAATAATCCAACATCAACTAGAACTACTTGTTTAGAATTATAATTTTATAAATGTTGTATGGATCATGTCCAATCCCTTCATAAATACTGTTGAAACCATTTATATAACTTTGAAGTACGTTTTACCATGTAATATGGACAATCTAGAGCAGTGCAAATGAGACTAAGAACCATATACATTGGTGCATTCCCTGTACGAGACTTTAAACACGATTTGCGTAGTATGTTGTGCTCAGCTTTAAGCTACAATACAGACCAAGAACATCATGTACATTCGTGCGGTCTAATATAGGTCTACATTGCAATACAACTCACGAAAATGAATATACATGAACTTAATATAAATATTCAGTTGTGTTGATACCGGCTGTATGATTCAGCTGACTAAGGGGTTAGTTTTAATCTATGGATATCATACCGGTGTCCTAACAGTGAGTGTTAAGTTGGCTAGCACGCACCCGAGTGCTCGGTGTGTTAGGACAATATGACTACACACATGTACATATCAAGGGCATTTCACACTCAAAGTTAAAAAATAACAATTGTCCTGATGTATAAACCCTAAACAATTACGTTTATTTATTTAGAAATAAGAATACCTGTGGTGTAGAAGTCCGCCATGTAAAAACACGATGCTGCATCAAATAAGATACATGATGTCCTTAAAGAGAGAAACCTTAACCTTTTAACCTTAATACATAACTATGGTTGAAGCTCATGCATTAATCTCCTTTACAGAGTCCTTACACGTGAATGTAGAGAGCCGATAGTACACGTAGTAGAGAGGGCTCATGCAGATGTTGCTCCAATAAGTCATAACCTCCATGCACGACATTTTTCTATTGTATGTCCTTTTGTGTGAACAACCTGTGATATCAACGTGTATGTAAGATGTAACTGGCACCTGTTTAAACCATCCATTGTTTCAATTGTTAAATGTTATCTTGTTTGCTTTTAATATCCAAATGTTACACATGCTGTACATCATTCATAGTAACGACAAAGGCTTATATTACGTGTATAATCATTATGTGCATGAGTTGTATTTTGTGTAAATGTTTGTTTTGTACAACGCCATTCAACTTAACATTGAGGATTCTGGTAATTAAACTACAGATAATATCAAACTGTGTGTATGAACATTTTCTTTGATATTCGGGTCCTTAGATGAAATATGGGAAGTTATTTTGAACAAGTTGCATGGTATCTATTGCATCAAAGCTGTATAGACGTGTAATAGGCATTCATCAATATATTTCATTTCAAATAATGCTATATAATGATTAGTTTATCATTAGACGAATCATGTAGTTTGTGAAATAACTGCTTCAAAATAATTAATAAATACCAGTTACATGTATGCCTTTCGAATTATATCGCCATGGTACCAATATAATTATGTAAGTTTGTTCCATGCCCCCTTACAGTGAGCGCGCACGTAAGTACGAATTTTAGTGGTTCAATGTCAAAATTGTTCAACCAAGTCAAATCCATTTTGAACTACCGTTACCGTTGAGATCAAATTTTAAACAATCTTTTCTTTAAAAGCGGTCCAATCTTCAAAATGATGTAGCATAATTAGTGCTAATGTGAAACTGTATAATATAGCTTAAACCACATTCAGTTTTCAAAAAGGATGACCGTCAGTGTCTAGAACCTGTTCACTCATAAAACTGTCGTCTGAAACAAACAGCAACACCTCGAGATAACATTAATGGATATGCAGATTCTTGTGTTTGTCCAAATTCGGGATGCCTTTTTCCCCGAAATGTCGTTCCATGGGAGATACTAGATAAGCCTAATTCATAATATCAAATTGTGATACCTGGGTAAACAAATCAGTACTAGGCTAGAAAATGTGCCTTGCCTATGTGCACTTCACAATGACCGTCGTGCCGCGATCAGAGAACGATCGGGTTTACTATTCGTTGAGTACAGTTTCATCAGGGAGAACGAGCGTGAATGAAAAAGGCTTATCCCTTTTCCACATACAACAAATCTGCAACAGACGACTTAGGAAGTATCTAGTTAAAAATATGGTAAACCTCTATTCATTGAATAAAGTTGAAAACATTGTTGCAAAAGGAGAAAGCGCTCTTTATCATGAACATTCGTCTGCTACAGAAACGTTATAAATCGTCTATACATGTATATGGAAAAGGGTAAATGTAATGCATTTCACAGCACGATAGCAACTTTATGGATCTCAGTTTAGAATAATTTCATGTATAAATATTATTTGGAATTTGTTATAAGATGCAGCTGACGATTGTTTAAAACATAGTGATGAAAGGAGACAATGTAATCCAGTAAACATGAGTTATTAACACGATCACACGCCAATATCAATTATAAATTAATAATATTATAATTGATCTATACACATAGAAATACATATAATAATGATAATTCATATACAGTATCATACACACGGTCACTATTAGTTGGAAATTTAAATGAATACTATTACAGATTCCTGTACATAACGAAAGTCAAGATGAAACCATGATATATGAACAACCTCCGTTGCTGGAGTTAAGATGTAAATAAAGAAAATAAATATTGAATGGTCACGTTGTATGTAAAAGACGTATGCTACAGCGAGGTGTCAGGATCTGATAAGGGTCAAATAATCATACCATTCTCTGATTTTCATTTGAATAGCTCTATGCATGACATGCTAACGGAGACCGTGATAGAGGACGGACCAATCACGTACACCATAATTGACGGAGGGTCCCAGAAGAAAACAGGAGTCCTCATCTCTAGCCTTGGATACGCATACGGCATAAAGGTAGTTATTTGTTTCGATTCATTAACTTTACATCCGTTACAAAACATGAAAAGAAAACAAAGTACATCATATCAGAGTTTACAAAAAATGAAACGAAAACAAAGAACGGCATATCGGAGTTTACAAAATATGAAAAGGAATCAAAGTACGGCATATCAGAGTTTACAAAACATGAAACGGAAACAAATAACGGCATATCGGAGTTTACAAAATATGAAAAGGAATCAAAGTACGGCATATCGGAGTTTGGTATTGAATATATAAAACATATTTTGTATCCATTACTCATCACACTTTATTCATGTTATTACTTTACAGAGAAGGAACAAGTCGTCTGTGGTATGGCGCTGTACGTCTAGGAGCAAAAGTATCAATTGTCCAGTTATTGTAAAACAGGAAGGCCTACACTTCACGCAGAAGCATGAACATCTACATCCTTCTAGTACTGACAACGACTTGAAGATGGACGTTTATATGAAGGTATATAGGTTTTATATTTGGATGTATAGCGCAATTTCAATGATATCGGAGTTCAATGCTGAAACGAAAAAGAAAAACAAAGCGTTCATTCAGACGTATACAAAGAATATATATAAATTGAAAACATACAAGGACATATAAATAGGAAACATGATGTGGATTGTAATACATTCAATCGATCGCGAATCACTGTATTTGATTTTGTATTTATAGACACGTACGAAGGCTTGTGAACAGGTTTATCGTCCGGCCATGGACATCGTGGAAGAAATACTCCTTGACAACAATAGACCCTTCAACACTGCCGGTCTGAAGAAATCCCTTCTTAAGAGAATCGCAAACCGAGCACGGGCTGCTCTACGACCTGAAGAGCCAAAGTCACTGGATTTTGAGGTAATTGTTATCGTCAATCTCTTACAAATAATCACATTAATGCTGTATAATCGTTCTATGTGAACAGTGTATGTATGGATCAGACTGTATGTTTGTTCTCAAATCGTCAATCTCTCACAAATAATCACATCAATGCCGTATAATCGTTCTATGTGAACAGTGTATGTATGGATCAGACTGTATGTTTGTGCTCAAATCGTCAATCTCTTACAAATAATCACATCAATGCCGTATAATCGTTCTATGTGAACAGTGTATGTATGGATCAGACTGTATGTTTGTGCTCAAATCGTCAATCTCTGCAGCGTCATTACAAATAATCACATTAATGCTGTATAATCGCGCACAATATTCCAATCACTTTAACAATAATTTTGAAATTCGACAGGTTGATTCTAGTTTCCTCAACACAGACGAGTTTATGGTGGCCGATGTACGTTTTGAAAATCAGCGCCATTTCGTATTTGCTACAGATGAGCAGTTGCAACTCCTCAAACATGCTAAGAGATGGTACATGGATGGAACCTTCAAGGTAACTTTAAATTGGTAATTTCTCCTTTTGTCAGGCTGTATTGTGCACCGAATTAAAATGGTTTTCATGGTTGTTATTTATGAATGTATCGGGAAAATAATTGCTAATTGCTAATTGATGAAAGCGAAATGGTTAAATAAATGTTGATCGGAACATAATTAGATGTATCATTAAAGTCACATATTTCAATTAAACTTTATTTACAGTTAGTTGGCGATCCCTTTAAAAGAAATGGACAACTTATGTCCATCCACGCATTTGTAGAGAAAGGCGGACAGACCAAGCAGTTTCCCCTTGTCTTTTGTTTGATGAGTAGACGGACGAAAGATGATTATATAATGGTAATGATAACTTAAAATTTGTCAATCATGTTCTTAAGAAATATATAAATAAAGGAGCGGATTGTTGATAATTGTTAATAATAAAACAAACAAATAACAACAAAAAGGTAATGCTAACTTAAAATTTATCAATCATGTATAAATATAAAAAAGGAGCTTTTAATTGATAATTGATGATAATCAAAAAAAAAAGATAGCAACAAAAAGGATACAGCTGGTATTAAAATATATTACTATACATGATATTCATTGTGTGTATAAATTGTATTGCATTGTATAGTAAAAAAAAGACAAAATATGTTCTTAATAATTAAATATGTTCTCCCTTTCAGGTTCTACAACACATTAAACAGCGCCTTGTAGATATCAGTGTGGAGGGATTTGTTGTTGACTTTGAACAAGGTTTGTGTAAATCAATTGTATTTAAGCACTATTACATGATAAGAACTTGCTACAAAAACTACAAAAACATATATGTTTGTCACATGTTAACACTGAATCCCCCTATACAAGCAAAACATATTCGTTTGATATCATGTACCAGACATAAATGAAAAATATTTTCGGAGAAATAAAATGATCAGTTGTGTAACTTTCCGTTTATTATTCTAGCTGCGTGGTTGGCGATCAGAGAAGTCTTCCCTGGGAAGGAGGTGAAGGGCTGCGCATTCCACTGGTCGCAAGCCGTATGGCGCCATGTTCAGAAGGTAATATATATATTAATTTTCTCAACCATACATGTATAAAGGTCATATGCTAGATAAGATAAAAACAACCTTACATTATAATACCGCAAACTCGTATATAGGCCTAGTGAGAATGCCACATAGCAGTTTTGGTCGGATTTTAATGAGATTGCATCCTGTTACCTTTATTTAATTAATTTTTTATCATTTTTAGGTGGGGTTAGCGGAAACGTACCGTAGACGTTTAGGCGTCCATTCGTTCATAAGGATGCTGTTGGCCGTCCAGTTCCTGCCTGCATCTCACATAGAAAGAGCGGTTGAAGGAATTTCGACAAGAGCCGTCACGCCAGAGACAAGAGTTTTATTAGAATATATGCGGCGTCAATGGTTGAACCACCCAGTGTTCAAGGTGGAGGACTGGTCCGTCTACAGACAGAATATACGGACAAACAACGACGTAGAAGGTAAATTATTGTTAGTAATATGAACTAAGAATGATTGTTAACACTGATATTGCAAAGACACGTTATGTTTGATGGACGGATTTCCTCAAAATAAAAGCTCGTCAAACCAGAGTCTACTATTGTGGAATATAAATATCTCAAGGTTTCAGTTATAAGATTTTTGTTATAATATCTATTGATTTATTAATTTGCAGGATGGCATCACAGGATCAACTGTAAAGCTGGTGGATCCTCTCTCGCATTCTACAGACTGGTACCTCTACTGAGACGCGAAGCAGATCTCGTGAAGTTGGCGGTTGCCACAGGTGACTTAGAAAGAGCAACCAGCACTCTATCGAGGAGGATGGACGTTTCCATTACAACCTGCTGGGATCGATACTCTTCCGGTGAATGGAAGACGTCTCGATTCCTGCAGGCTGTAGGTGAGATCTACGCAGTTCGAACATAGATGTTTTCAATTTAGATACTTAAAAATAATGTGGAACAAGGAGAAATAGTTCGCAATAAGCAATTTCACCTTTTTCCAGATTATTTTTCAAATTTCCTCTTTTACAGAAAGATTTTCCATTATTTTACCTAGATGTTATCAATGTCATCTGCTGAATGTGTTATTTGTATTTATCATGATAGGCCTAAGCAATTTTACCTTTTTACTAGATGTCTCATTTATTTGTTACTGTTATTTGTTGAATTAAAAAGAAAATTTCATTTCTATATTGATATTTTAAAATAATAAACTTTAAATAATGCCTGAAAACCTATCTTATTCCTTTATATAGTCCTTTAACATTATCTTTACATGCGAAATTCGGATATTCCTTGTTCTTTATAATCCATCCTTTACATGCGAAATATTGAAGAGAACGGACAAAATCTCTCGAAAATCGATAACGATTATAATCAAATACAATACACGCAATTATTATTTACTACCATTTAAAGTCAATTCTTTCATAATATAGTATAAAAGTTAAAAGACTACCTTACATTTTGAAATGAATTCTGGTTTAAAATATTGGCCTTTTTGACTTGTTCCTTTTTAGTTTTTGTCCTTTTTGTTAATTGGCCTTTTTAGTTTTTGTCCTTTTTGACCCCGATTCTAACAACATTGGTAAGTAGATATAGATTAATTAATTTCGTAAAAGTTACTTCCCTTGCTTTACACTCCGCCACATCATATATTGCGTAACTTTCCATGCTTATGAAAACAAGAAAAACCAGATGCATGGTCTCGTAGTGAACACGACATAGTAAGTGGGAGTACGTATCATTCTTTATACATATGCATGTTTGACTAAAATTTATCATTTAAAATACAAAGAGAATATATCACAAGCGTCTTTGGTGAAGAATTTAACGTATTTATACAGCGCAAGGGCCTATCGAAACATGTGTCACCACCGGACACCTTCAAGACGCACGTTCAGCAATTAATTCTGAAAACATTTTTTACTATCGCTGCAAATGTGTAAAGAAATTTCTTACTTCAAAGTTTTATTTAAAATAAAAGATAAGCAGTTACGCCGATTTATTGAGACTAGAAAGCATCAACAGTTACTGTCTCAGCTGACATGATGTTAGTTGGTAGTCTCGGGTTGTTCTTATGAAGAATGATTGTTGTCTCAGTCTGCTTCTGGTATTTGGAAATAAATAAGAATTTGAATGTGCTCAGCAGGATTGTCTTTTTTCTCTGTAGGTCACTAGGTGGTTGTTTGGGTCAACAGCTACTTTATCTAGTCCAGGTTTCTGTACTAGGAATGCGATTTTTTATTTTGACTGTTGAGTGTTCGCATCCAATATGTAACGGCGATATATTGAGACTACTACTTTATCATGTTTATGGAGGTTGTTGATCCAAACAATAACCTACATAGAAATTAAAGACAATCCCGCTAAACACATTGAAATAGAACAAAGCTGGTTGGTTTCTTTTCTTCTAAATTAAAGTGGTTTCCATTTTAGGTCTTGTATCCTTTTTGTAAAAATAGATCTGTTGCGATATCAATGTATAAATCTAGCATTGTAACCTCTGTTGCACATTTTCAAGTAGAGCCATGTCCCTTGTTTCATATGAATCCCTTACACAACTTAAAAGTATACCAGCTTGAGGGCATTAAGGAGATTTAAAGTTTGCTTGAAGGTCAATGTCTATATACAGTAGGGGACCATATAAGCTTGTAACATAGCTTACAATATTTCTTTAATTTGTTGACTTTATAGCAATTTAGTCTTTCATAGAAAGACGTTGCAGATGATCATACTACTCGCCTCGGCGTTGGCTTTGGTGTCACACCTAGGTTAAGGTTTTTGTACCAATTCCCTTTTTTGTCAAAACCATTACAGATGTTGCTTTGAAACTTACAACACTTATTCACCATTGTTACCTCCATCAACATACAGGAGTACATAACTCTGTCAAGATTTTTGTAACAATTATGGCCCTTTTTTTACTTAGAATTTTGGTTAAGTTTTTTGTACCAATTTACTTTTTTTCGAAACGATTACAGATATGGCTTTAAAACTTACAACACTCATTCACTATCATAACTTCTATCAACAGACAAGAGTACATAACTCTGTCAAGATTTTTGTAAGAACTGTGGCCCTTTTTCAACTAAGAATTTTGGTTACCGGTAAGTTTTTTGTACCAATTTACTTTTTCCAAAACCATTACACATATTGCTTTGAAACTTATAATACTTTTTGACCATCATTACCTTCATCAACAGACAAGAGTGCATTAATCTGTCAAGGTTTTTGTAAGAATTGTAGCCCTTTTTTTACTTAGAATTTTGGTTAAGTTTTTTGTACCAATTTACTTTTTTTCAAAACCATTACAGATATGGCTTCGAAACTTACAAAACTTATACATCGTCATTAACTCCATCAACAGACAGGAGTACATAACTCTGTCAATTTCGATTAAGTTTGTTGCACCAATTTACTTTTTTCAAAGACCATTACATATATTGCTTTGAAACATATAATACTTTTTCACCATCACAACCTCCAGCAACACAGACAAGAGTACATAAATCTCATAAGGTTTTTGTAAGAATTATGGCCATTTTTCGCCTTACAATTTTGGTTAAGTTTTTCGTACCACCCCACTTTTTTTTAAAACCATTAGTGATTTAATCTAGCTTATTCACTTACAATACTTATTTATCATCATTACCTCCATCAACCAACAAGGGTACATAACTCAAATCAAGTTTTGTTTAAGAATTATGGCCCTTTTTCGATTTATAATTTTGGTTGAGTTATTCATACTGAATCAAATTTTTTCAACACTTACAAAAATATTTTTACCATCATTACCTCCACCAACAGCCAAGAGTGCATAATACAGTAAAGGTATTTGTAAAAATTATGATTCTTTTTTGACTTATAAAGTACTTAAATGCTTATAAATAATATGATATCATAAAGTACTTGGTTATGTTTTCTCTATCACCCAAAAAAGTTTCGTTTTATTGGCAAACACAAAAATGTTGAGCGTGCTGTCCTCCGACAGCTCTTGTTCATTTTGTTATTATTCTGCAAACGCAACGTCTTTCTCTTTCCTTTTAATTATCCCCTCGGCCAAAGAAGTTTGCGATAGGGATATAGTAACGGGACTGTCTGTTTATTTGTTCATCTGTACGTCTGTCCGTAACAACCTTGTGACCACTCTACACTGAACATCCTTCGACCGATCTTAGCGAAACTTTGGTATACAGTTAGTATATGGCAAGGTCTAGAAGCCTATTTATTTTCAAGTTCATAGGTTAAAGGTCAAGGTCAAAATTGGACTTTGAATACCATGGGGATGCATCCGCTTTGCGGTGCCCTTGTTTGCTTTCTGCCAAGCTCCGATAGCTCAGTCGGTTGTCAAAAGTCACTGTGACCAGCATCATTCATCTTCCACTAATGGGCTAACAGATAATGTGGAAAATCAGCCAGTGGCTTGGAAAGTATGTTGTGTATAATATTTGTGTGAGAAAGCTAGGAAACACATGAACTGGCCACCATGGTATTACTGATTTTTTTTTGAAAACCGCTAAACCCCAATCAATCAAATCAAATCAATTCAATTCATGAATTGGTCTTAATTTTAGGCGATGATTCAAGGGTCATATCTAGCGAATACAATGTATGACACACCAATATTCACACATGGGATAAAATTTAACCATTTATCTAGCATAAAATGTCAATACAAATGATCTTACCGGTACTCTTATTTTGGAGTGTTTTACTCCTTTCTAATTCCTGCTACTATTGACATGAACTACAACTCTCACAGTCAGTTGCAAAATAAATAACAGATGATAAGACAAGCAAGCAAATGTCTACATGATTTGAACTAGGGGAAATTTTGACTACAACATATTTTTGTCTTTCAGCACACATTAACGATACTACAGTATGACACACAGATCAATTCACTGGTTCAGAAAGGGTCTTAGGCTCCATGATAACCCTGCTCTACTGGCTGCCTTGGAGAACTCAACCCACATCTGGCCAGTGTTTATACTAGATCCCTGGTTTGCCAAACATGCCAATGTCGGCATAAACAGATGGAGGTTTCTTATCCAGGCTTTACAGGATTTGGACAACAGTCTTAAGAAAATCAACTCCAGGTTCAAGCTTTTTTAACCTTTCCCACATACAACAAATCTGCAGCAGTCAGCTTTGAAAACATGTTGGCAAAAACATGGGAAATCTCTATTTATGAGAGAGTAATTGTTAAATAGAGTTGTAAACGTTGTAGCAAAAGGAGAAATTGTTCTTTTGATAAATTTCTTCCAATGCCACAATTTTTAAAAAAAAAATATTTTGCTGCAGAGGTGTAAGAACGTTTCTGTTTCTTGGGAATGGATAAGTAAGACGTAAAATCATATTCCTCAGAGTTTAACCCTTTCCCTCATATAGACGCTTTCTGATGCCTCTGCAGCAGACGGCTTTTTGAAAACATAGTAACAAAAGAAGAAATTGCACAAAACATGTAATTTCTCCTTTTTGCCACAATGTTTTACCCTTTTTGTCACAATGTTTTCTCCTTTTTGTCACAGGTTATCCATTCAATTATGGAGATTTTCTATGTTTTGACAAAATACATTCAAAGTTGTCTGCTACAGAATTGTCGTATGAGGGAAAGGGTTAAAACAACCCTTTCCCTTATGCTGATCTATTGTATGCATCTGCAGTAGACAACTTTTGAAAGCATGAAAAAAGTTAACCCTTTCCCACACACAAATCTGCAGCAAGTAACTTCCAATACATCTGGGCATAAATTTGGCAAATGAAACTAGAGTTATCAGTATTGGAAAAATATCGAAAACATTGTGGCAGCTGGAGAAATTACTAATCATGAGTTAGTTTTCCTTTCTGCACAATATTTACAAAAGTCGTCTGCTGCACATGTGTCAAAATGCTTCTGAAGGTGGGAAAGGGATATAGAGGATATTACATGAGTGGTCATTCAATACGACATTTTATTAGACGAGTTTAATAAAATTTTGTATTGAATGACCACGAATGTTATATTCTATTTATATCATAAATTCCAATTCGACGATTATTAGTGCAAAATATATATAACGTCGCTATATAGCGCGGTCATTTTCAATGCTTTTCATTATGACGTTACGTAGCATTGTTATTACACTAGTTGAATACGCAATTTATACAATGACTTTATTACACTCCCGGCGATGTCATTTATGATATATAATTGAGTACCCATAACACAGGTTTTTCTTCCAGATTGTTTGTTGTGAGAGGAACTCCCGCTGAAGTATTTCCTAAGTTGTTTAAAGACTGGGGTATAACAAAGCTGACATTTGAACTTGACACAGAACCCTATGCCCTGGAAAGAGATAGAGCCATCAAGTCTCTGGCGAAAGAAGAAGGCGTTGATGTTGTCACCTGTTGTTCTCACACTTTGTTTGATACAGAAAAGTAAGTTACTCAAGAATGGAAAGATATGGAGATGAATAATTCCTGGAAGCAGTGAAAATCCACAAACCTCCTTGTGAATATTTGAAATGCTTTAAAGATGATAGGGTTACGCTTCTAGTTTTGTGAGAAAGAAGCTAAATATAAAACCCGCCCATGAAAAAAGGTACAAATTATCTCTTCGGAACAGTGCACATACAGATCAGCCTTTGCATCTGCACAGTCTGATCACAATCACCACTGTTCACATATTACTTAAATAAGCTTGTGATAAGATTATGTCAACTTGTGTATATTCAGATCTGAACCTACACTGTCCTAAAATGTGTGATACTATTATGTCAACTTGTGTATATACAGATGTACAGGCTGATCAAAACCTAAGCTGTCCTAAAATGTGTGATAAGATTATGTCAACTTGTGTATATTCAGATGTACAGGCAGATCTGAACATATACTGTCCTAAAATGAGTGATAAGATTATGTTAACTTGTGTATATTCAGATGTACAGGCAGATCTGAACCTACACTGTCCTAAAATGAGTGATAAGATTATGTCAACTTGTGTATATTCAGATGTACAGGCAGATCTGAACCTAAGCTGTCCTAAAATGTGTGATAAGATTATGTCAACTTGTGTATATTCAGATGTACAGGCAGATCTGAACCTACACTGTCCTAAAATGAGTGATAAGATTATGTCAACTTGTGTAGAGGCAGATCTGAACTTACACTGTCCACAAATTTCAACTTATACCTTTTCCCATGGATAGGCTCATATTTTATCGATGAAGAAATACAAACTTTATTTTGCAACAACCTTTAATACTTATTTCTTTTATCCAGGACCATAACAAAGAATGGTGGTTCCCCTCCACTTACCTATGAAAGATTACTCAAACTTATTGCTCAGCTTGGATCACCAGAGAAACCGGTAACCAGTCCCACTCTCAATCACATGAAAGGTAAATGCTGGAATGAAATGTTATCCTTAAACCACTTACCTGATATTATATGTTTAACCCTTTCCCACTTGCAGACGCATTTTATCAGGTCTGCAACAAAAAACCTTTGAAAACATTGTGACAATAAAAGATATTGCTCATAGTGAGCTTTTTCTCGTCTGTTTCAATGCTTTCGACTCATTTCATTAAGTACACTTTCATATATATAAGCCGTTCCACGTTCCATGAAAAAAAACACATTATTGACTTATGCTTAATGATGACCCAGAACAGTCTGCCCAGTCAGTGCATGCTAATTCAGGCAGACTCATTTTTTTCTCAGTAGGATAGAGGTATAGAGAAATGATTCCTGAAACAGAAAATCCACAGGAGGAGAAAAGTGTATCCGTCCGGGTTATCCTGCGCAGCATGCTTGGGCTGATCCGGGTCGATACTTTACGCAGCAGAGTCCATAATTGATTTTCTTGTGGTACGGCTCATATAGAGATTTTTCATAGTGTTGTCTATATATTTCCAAAGTTGACTGCTGCAACTATACGTTAACCCTTTCCCTCATACGACAATTCTGAAGCAGACGACTTTGAACATATTTTGTCAAATGGATAACCTATGACTAAAAGTGGAAAACATTGTGACAAAAGGAGAAATTGCACGTTCTGTGCAATTTCTTCTTTTGTCACTATGTTTTCAAGACGCCGTCTGCTTTGACCCTTTCCCTCATACGACAATTATTCAGCAGACGACTTTGAACATATTTTGTCAGATGGATAACCTATGACTAAAAGTGGAAAACATTGTGACAAAAGGAGAAATTGCACTTTCTGTGCAATTTCTTCTTTTGTCACTATGTTTTCAAAACGCCGTCTGCTTTAACCCTTTCCCTCATACGACAATTATGCAGCAGACGACTTTGAACATATTTTGTCAGATGGATAACCTATGACTAAAAGTGGAAAACATTGTGACAAAAGGAGCTTCTTTTGTCACTATGTTTTCAAAACGCCGTCTGCTTTAACCCTTTCCCTCATACGACAATTATGCAGCAGACAACTTTGAACATATTTTGTCAAAACATAGAAAATCTCCATAATTGAATGGATAACCTATGACAAAAAGTGGAAAACATTGTGGCAAAAGGAGAAATTGCACGTTCTGTGCAATTTCTTCTTTTGTCATTATGTTTTCAAAACGCCGTCTGCTTTAAAACTTTCCCTCATACGACAATTCTGCAGCAGATGACTTTGAACATATTTTGTCAGATGGATAACCTATGACTAAAAGTGGAAAACATTGTGACAAAAGGAGAAATTGCACGTTCTGTGCAATTTCTTCTTTTGTCACTATGTTTTCAAAACGCCGTCTGCTTTAACCCTTTCCCTCATACGACAATTATTCAGCAGACGACTTTGAACATATTTTGTCAGATGGATAACCTATGACTAAAAGTGGAAAACATTGTGACAAAAGGAGAAATTGCACGTTCTGTGCAATTTCTTCTTTTGTCACTATGTTTTCAAAACGCCGTCTGCTTTAAACCTTTCCCTCATACGACAATTCTGCAGCAGACGACTTTGAACGTATTTTGTCAGATGGATAACCTATGACTAAAAGTGGAAAACATTGTGACAAAAGGAGAAATTGCACGTTCTGTGCAATTTCTTCTTTTGTCACTATGTTTTCAAAACGCCGTCTGCTTTAAACCTTTCCCTCATACGACAATTCTGCAGCAGACGACTTTGAACGTATTTTGTCAGATGGATAACCTATGACTAAAAGTGGAAAACATTGTGACAAAAGGAGAAATTGCACGTTCTGTACAATTTCTTCTTTTGTCACTATGATTTCAAAACGCTGTCTGCTTTAAACCTTTCCCTCATACGACAATTCTGCAGCAGACGACTTTGAACATATTTTGTCAGATGGATAACCTATGACTAAAAGTGGAAAACATTGTGACAAAAGGAGAAATTGCACGTTCTGTGCAATTTCTTCTTTTGTCACTATGTTTTCAAAACGCCGTCTGCTTTACACCTTTCCCTCATACGACAATTCTGCAGCAGACGACTTTGAACATATTTTGTCAGATGGATAACCTATGACTAAAAGTGGAAAACATTGTGACAAAAGGAGAAATTGCACGTTCTGTGCAATTTCTTCTTTTGTCACTATGTTTACAAAACGCCGTCTGCTTTAAACCTTTCCCTCATACGACAATTCTGCAGCAGACGACATTGAACGTATTTTGTCAAAACATAAAAAAATCTCCATAATTGAATGGATAACCTATGACAAAAAGTGGAAAACATTGTGGCAAAAGGAGAAATTGCACGTTTTGTGCAATTTCTTCTTTTGTCACTATGTTTTCAAAAAGCTGTTTGCTGCAGAGGCGTCAGAAAGCCTCTATATGAGGGAAAGGGTTAAATTGTTCTACAACTTGATATAATGATTTAACCTTTCGCACATAATACAGGAAATCTGCAGCAGACTACTTTGTTACCATATTGGTAAATTTATGGAAAATCTCTACCAAAAATAATTAATTTTTGTAAAAGAGTTGAAAACATTGATGCAAAAGAAGGAATTTCTTTTTTTGTCACAATGTTCTCAAAAGTCCTTTACTGCAGATGCGAAAAAATGTCTCTGCAAGTGGGAAAGGATAAACCAAAATATAGAGAGGCCAAATATTAATGTTTGGTTACCCAGGCCCTCCAAGGTCAAGCTTACTGTAAATCATGTTGTTTGGAAAACTCTGTATACCTTGGTATTTCGCTTAAAATATTTTTATGTATCAAACATATCAAATATAATATGATCCAACAAGATTTACGCACAATGTCAATATTTATACATGTATGCTTATGCTTAGTCCCTGTGGTTGTTCTTAATCAGATCATGTTCCATTTCTGTATTTAAGTTTGTGTGACAAGCACTGACAAAAACCATGAAACAGATTATGGTGTACCAAGCTTAGAAGATATGGATAAGAAGGAAGGTGACTGTGGACCTTGTCTGTTTGAAGGAGGAGAAACAGAGGCTCTGAACAGGATGGAAAAAATGCTGAAGAAATCTGTAAGAAATGATCAGTGCTCCAGGAAAGCCAACCTTAACACTTTCCCACATACAACTTAAATGCAGCAGATGACTTTGAAAACATCTAGTCAAGAATATGGAAACTCTCTTCAAAAGAACAATTATTGAATCAATTTGAAACTGTTGTGGCAAAAGGAGAAATTGTTTATCATGAGCAATTTCTCCTTTAGCCTCAATGTTTGAATAAGTTGTCTGCTGCAGAGGCATCAGAAATTGTCTGTATTTGTCTGTATTTGTGAAAGAATTAAACTCTCTCATTTCCATTCATGTACAGCTGAAAACACTGTGACAAGCGGGGAAATTGTTCATGATGAGCAATTTATCCTTTTTGCCACAATGTATTTAACACTATTCCACTTTTATTCCTTGAAAATTTCAATATTTTTTATCTAGATCCTTTTCAAAGTCGTCTGCAGCAGATTTGCTTCATGTGGGAAAAGAAAATAAGTAGCGTAGTATTTCAATTGTAGATGACGGTCTGCCTGGGCATCCATGATATAAATTAGTAGATGATGTCGCATCTTTAACTCTAGCATGTTGAAGAATAGTTGTCTCGATAATATCTAGTCTTAAGTTCGAATATAGGTCATTTGTAAACACTTAAGAGAACCACTTTTTGTTTGCTTCAGCACCTTGAAACTCTGTCAGAATGTTTGTCTTGGTGATATTTAAGCCAAGTTCAAGTAAGGGTCATGTCGTTTCAAGAACTAGGTCACTTGGCCAAATTGAAGGAAAATCTTGCTAACACTCTGGAAGCCACATTTTGAATTTGAGCATGATGAACTTTTGTCAGAATAAATGTATTTTGCTTCAGCTACTTGAAACTTTGTTGGAATGTTTGTGTTGAAAATATCATGCCATGTTCCAATATGGGTCATGAGGGGTCAACAACTAGGTCACTCGGCCAAATTGAAGGCAAATATTGTTTACACTCTGGAGGCTGCATTTTTAACTTGAGAATGTCGAAACATTAACAGAATGATTGTCTTAATTATATCTAGGCTAAGTTGAATATCGGTCATGTTTGGTCAATACCTAGTTCTCTAGGCCATACGCTGGAAGATGCATTTCAATTTGAGCATGTTGAAATTTTGTCAGAATGATTGTATTGCTGATATCTCGGCCATATTGGTCATGTTGCATAAAAAGGGTCGTTAGGCCAAATTTAACGGAAATCATGTTAACACTCTCATAATAGCTTGATTGACATAACAGGAAGTCTTGTGGTTGACTATGTGTTTGGCAAAACTAAGGTGAGCCATCCAGGGCCATTATGGACCTCTTGTTTTATCAAAAGTTGCATTGAGGGTTCATACATGTAGGTGGACAGTGAAGACTGGTGAGACTGTACTCAGATGCCTTCAGACTCGAAATCACATATGTATATTGTGTAACATAATAAAAAATGATGTAGATTATTGAGATGTTAACCCTTTCCTATATACAACATATCTGCAGCAGATGACTTTGAAAACAATAGTGCCAAATTATAGAAAATCACGATAAATTTAAATAAATAATAATAATTTTTGAAATTGTGGCAAAAGGGGAAATTGCTCGTTTTGAGCAATTTCTCTTTTTCTCACAATGTTTTCAAAAGTCATCTGCTGCAGAGGTGTCAGAAAGTATCTGTATGTGGGAAAGGGTTAAGATGTGCAGGCTGGTCTGAATCTACACTACTGACTAGTCAAGAATTTGTCATGTTTCGTGCTCCTCTTAGGTAGTTCATATGATACATATTTACACATCATTGTGTGGCATGAAGCTTTATTTCTTCATTTTACCCAGCCTAGCCCCGGTAGCGAGGCGGTCGCAATTCTGGGGTTGTGAGTTTGTATTCCAGCTCAACATTCTTACCGACGTTTGACAAAAGCTTCATTCGTCTTTCACCAATGGGCTAAAAGTCTATGTGGAAAAAGCAGCCGGTTGCTTGGAAAGAATATTGTGTGGGACTACTGGCGAGTGAAAGCTAGGAGACACCTGAGCAGCTGAACTGGCCGCCATGATATGACTGAAAAACTGTTGAAAACGGCATTAAGCCCCATTCAATCAATCAATGTTACTTTTACTAATCATATTTTTTTATGCCATATGAACCGAAGATTCTAATGTTAACAGCAGTGTTGATTGTATGACCTTTGAGCTACTTAAAGAAATCTTGTTGCCACCCATGGCATTGTTGTTTCTCAATCACTTCTCCTTATGTCTTTACAGAATTGGGTGTGTAATTTTGAAAAGCCAAAGACAGAACCCAATAGTCTTGAACCCAGCACTACAGTATTGAGCCCGTACCTGAAGTTTGGGTGTTTGTCACCTCGCTTATTCTACTACAAACTTTTAGAGGTTTACAAAGGAAAGGTAAGAGGAATTTTTCTTCTTTGACGCTTTCATACATGCAGACACATTTTTAGCTCACCAGAGCATGTAGTGCTCAAGGTGAGTTATTGTGATCGCCTTTTGTCCGTCGTCCATCGTTCGTCGTCAACATTTGCTTGTTACTACACTAGAGGCAACATTTTGCATCCAATCTTTAATAAAGTTTATCAGAACATATATCTCGATCAACTCTAGGCCAAGTTCGAAACTGGGTCATGTGGGGTCAAAAGCTAGGTCACTAGTTCAAATTTAAGGAAAATCTTGTTAACACTCCTGAAGCCGCATTTTTTATATCTAGGCCAAGTTCGAATATGGGTCATGTCCGGTCAAAAACTAGGTCACTAGGCCAAATTGAAGGAAAATCTTGTTAACACTCTGGAAGCCACATTTTAAACTTGAGCATGTTGAAACTTTGTCAGAAAGTTTGTCTTGATGATATCTAGGCCAAGTTCGAATATGGGTCATGTCCGGTCAAAAACTAGGTCACTAGGCCAAATTGAAGGAAAATCTTGTTAACACTCTGGAAGCCACATTTTAAACTTGAGCATGTTGAAACTTTGTCAGAATATTTGTCTAAGTAATAGCTAGGACAAGTTCAAATATGGGTCATATCCGGTCAAAAACTAGGTCACTAGGCCAAATTGAAGGAAAATCTTGTTAACACTCTGGAAGCCACATTTTAAACTTGAGCATGTTGAAACTTTGTCAGAATATTTGTCTAAGTAATAGCTAGGCCAAGATCTGATATGAGTCATGTCCGGTCAAAAACTAGGTCACTAGACCAAATTTAAGGGAAATCTTGTTAACACTCTGGAAGCCACATGTTTGGCTTGAGCATGAGAGAGTTATGTCTTAAATAGCCCATTCTCAGGTGAGCGATTCCAGGGCCTCATGGCCCTCTTGTTTTACAAATGCAACAAATGACTTTTAAAAAACAGTGTACTGAAATGAAGAATAATTTTCCCTTTTTAGATCACCTAGAGCCAAAGGCTCAAGATGAGCTATTCTGATCATTTTTTGTCCGTCGTCGTCCGTTATCAGTCGTTAACTTTTAGCTTTAAACATAATCTCCTTAACCACAGGACCAATTTCAACCAAACTTCACAGGAATGTTCCTTTAATGGTCCTCTTTCAAAATTGTTCAAAGATTTAAATTCCATTGAGAACTCTGGTTGCCGAGGCAACAAAAAAGGGGAAATTAACCAAAACTTAAAAATCTAATTGTCTAAAAGTAGAAGGCCCAGGCCTTTGATATTTAGTATGTAGCTTCATCTTGTGGACCTCTACCAAGATTGTTCAAATTATAGCCCTGGGGTAAAAAATTACTCCTTCCGGTCACTTGTTTTACATAGACTCGTTAAGTGAAAAAACTTAAATAATCTTCTTGTCTAAAAGTAGAAGGCCAAGGCCTTTGATATTTGGTGTGTAGCTTCATCAAGTGGACCTCTACCATGTTTGTTCAAATTATAGCCCTGGGGTCAAAAATTACCCCTCCCCAGGGGTCACTTGTTTTACATAGACTTGTATAGGGAAAAAACTTTAATAATCTTCTCGTCTAAAGGTAGAAGGCCAAGGCCTTTGATATTTGGTATGTAGCTTCATCTAGTGGACCTCTACCAAGATTGTTAAATTTATAGCCCTGGTGTCAAAAATGACCCCATCACGGGTCACTTGTTTTACATAATATTATACATGTATAGGGAAATATCTTGTCTAAAAGTTGATATTTGAAATTTACTTCATCTAGTGGACCTCTACCAATATTGGTAAAATTATAGGCCTGGTGTAAAAAAAGGCCCCACCCTGGGGATCACTTGTTTTATATAGACTCGTTTAGATAAACACTTTAAAAATACTCAGGTGATAGATTTAGGGCAATCTTGGCCCTCTTGTTTCACATTGTTTCAATTTTTATACTTTCACTTTGAATAATTTACATATTTGTGCCTACAATGTTTTAAAGTCGCCTGATGAGAATTTGTTGTAAAAGGTTTACAACTTTTTCAATTTGAATCCAAGCCTATATCTATATAAATATGGTATATGATTTTGTGTACCTACAACATCAGTTTTTAACCATTGTTAATATTTTTAATTTCAATTCCAGATCGTTTTAAAGTGTCCTCACATACAGACACCTTTTGGCTTATCTGTTGCGCCAATTTTAAAAAATAATTTTATGGAAATAGTAAAAATTGCCCACATTGTTTTTTTCTTTATACTAAAATTGTAGATCTACCTCTTTGCTCATAAAGATTTTCCATAGTTTTACCAAAGACATCTTCTAAGTCTTCTGCCGCATAATCATTCTATGTGGGATAGCTTATTTTGTTAATTATCTTCAGACACACTCAAAGCCTCCGGTCTCACTTCATGGCCAGTTGTTATGGAGGGAGTTTTTCTACACTGTAGCTGCTGGTACCCCTAATTTTGACAAAATGGTGGGAAACTCTGTCTGTACTCAGGTAGACTGGGATACCAACCATGAGTATCTGGAGGCTTGGAAAATGGTATGTTTATTATCAGTTAAACTTTTCATATATGGTCAAAGCGAAGTAAATTGGATCAGCTTGGCGGGAAGACAATTTTGTCCAGGGGATTTCAGATGAATATGTAAGACTGAAATTGTCACCCATTGGACAATAATGATTTTGCTGAAAGTTGAATTCTTTTTTTGAAAACTATATCATCCTGTGAGTGATTTGTAACCAAACCCTGGTTTGCTTTTGACTGTATTGACACCTTCAGAGTATTTTTTAAACATCCTGTATTTCTGAAATTTAAAGTGAAATTCAGTGCGGGATAAGGGTGACCTATCATTTGACGTTATAGCTAAAAAAATGGTAGGATGAGCCCTGAGTTTCTGGTGCTGTAATAGTAGATATAAGAATGGACTTTGATTTAATACAGGTTTGTGGCTTCATTGAGATGTTGGGAAAGAACCATAACGCTACAATGGTCGCCTATGTAAAATTAATTGCTTCCCTTTGACCATATGCAGTGAGAGATTCAATCATGTCCAATGTTTAGAAAATTGACTTATTCAAAATCAAAATTTCTGTTGAAAGATAATGGGAATGATTTAATGACAGAGATAAATGCTTGTAGGATTAATATATATACTATTTCTTTAATAATTTTCTATCTGAAGTATTCTCTGCAGCAGACAAACATTTGGCAAAAGAAGAAATTGGTTTCATTTATGGAGAAAAAACGTATTATCACATTTTTGCCTATGAGATTTTAAAGTCTTCTGTAGATTTGTTATATGTGGGAAAGGGTTGGATAAATTTTACTGAGGCATTTGAAGTCCTCTGACTGCTCTCTATGAGGATGTCAATCCAGGGTTATTACTTTGTATTTGGGTTAGACAACATTCTTTCTGCTGATTGATCGATTGTTTGGTGTTTTATGCCGCTTTCAAAAATATAACAGTTATATCACAGTGCTTCCTGAGTAAGTTACCAGTACTACTGGTACATTAATCCTGACACCAGTCAGTCAGTCAGTCATAATGCTAACCCCACAGCTCTAAGCGCCAAGGAGGACAGCCATTACTACCATTTTTAGCTCGCCAGTACGAAGTACAGGAGAGCTTATGTGTTACCCCCGGCGTCGGCGGCGTCGGCGGTGGCGTAGACACCTAGGTTTAAGGTTTAGGTTTAAGGTTTGTGTTTAAGGTTTTCATTTGGGTTTTAAGGGTTTATACCTTTAGGAACCATTTGTCATCCATCTACGCACACCACTACACCCGTCCTGACCCTGGGTGAAGGTCAAGGTCATTTCTACTTGGTTCTACTTGGTTCAGTTACAAGGTTTAAGGTTTGCGTTTAACGTTTAACATATCACTCTGCATTCACTATTATGACATTGATTGCTTTCATATTTAGTTTATACATTTAGGAACTATTGGTCATCCATCTACGCACACCACTACACCCGTTCTGACCCTGGGTCAAGGTCAAGGTCATTTCTACTTGGTTCAGTTACAAGGTTTACGGTTTGCGTTTAACGTTTAACATATCACTCTGCAGTCACTATTATGACATTGATTGCTTTCATATTTAGTTTATACATTTAGGAACTATTGGTCATCCATCTGCGCACACCACTACACCCGTCCTGCACCTGGGTCAAGGTCAAGGTCATTTCTACTTGGTTCAGTTACAAGGTTTAAGGTTTGCGTTTAACGTTTAACATATCACTCTGCATTCACTATTATGACATTGATTGCTTTCATATTTAGTTTATACATTTAGGAACTATTGGTCCATCTACGCACCCCACTACACCCGTCCTGACCCTGGGTCAAGGTCAAGTTATATCAGAGTTATTGCCCCTTTTCTGTCAAAAAATATAACTTTTTCGTCACGTTTTCAAATAACTTTTTTTCTACTCAAAGGATTAGATTGAAACTTCTGACAAATGTTTATATCAATGTGTGTGATTGGTTCACAAAAGGGGGATAATCCAAATAATTTTATATCAGAGTTATTGCCCCTTTTCTGTCAAAAAATTAAATTTTCAAATAACTTTTTTTCTACCCGAAGGATTGGATTGAAACTTCTGACAAATGTTACTTTTTTTTTTATTCGACGTCTGTCTGTCTATTTTTTTTTTTATCCGGCGTCTGTCCGTCACACTTTTTTCGTCACGTTTTCAAATAACTTTTGTTCTACTCAAAGGATTAGATTGAAACTTCTGACAAATGTTTTTATCAATGTGTGTGATTGGTTCACAAAAGGGCGATAATCCAAATAATTTTATATCAGAGTTATTGCCCCTTTACTGTCAAAAATTTAAATTTTCAAATAACTTTTTTTCTACTCAAAGGATTGGATTGAAACTTCTGACAAATGTTTATATCAATGTGTATGATGGGTTCACAAAAAGGGGGATAATCCAAATATTTTTATATCAGAGTTATTGGCCCTTTTCTGTCAAAAATTTAATCTACTCAAAGGATTGGATTGAAACTTCTGACAAATGTTTATATCAATTTTTGTGATGGGTTCACAAAAGGGGGATAATCCAAATATTTTTTATATCAGAGTTATTGCCCCTTTTCTATCAAAAATTAAAATTTTCTGACAAGGCGCCGGCAGGTGACACACGTGCTCCGGGGAGCACTCCATTCTAGTTGAACTTAGAATTTTTGTCAAAAGTATTGAAAAGGTGTATTATCTTGCAATAGGTGATACTGTGCGACTTTACCTAAAACTTTAACTGTTCTGAAGTAGGCCCTGATATACGATGGCCCTGATAGGCGAGCTATATTGTCCTCCGACAACTCTTGTAAAGTCTTTGGTATGACCCGCCCATTCTTGGATTGAACCCACGTCCTCCCACACCCAAGGTGGACGCTCTACCATTGCATCACCAAGGTGGCTCCGATAATTGATAAAGGTTATTGTAAATAACATCATTCATCTTCAGCAATGAGTAATGAAGTCTATTTGGATGGTTTCAGTGGCATTGGTAGAATGTCTAGTTGAGTTTGTGTGCAATAAAGCCAGGTAATTCATGGATTGGTTATCTGGCTGCTGTGTTATTATTGAAAGAGTTTCGAAAAACGGTGTCAAATTACTTTCTATCAATTTATTTTTTAATCAAAATGAAATAAAAAAATGAGCAATAAAACATTTTTTTCAGATTGTTTTTTTCTTTTAATTTCTTTCAAACCTTTCATTTTATTACCCCACAAGATTTCAATTGTTTGGGGCCTATATATTGGATATAAGGTAGTGTTCCTGCCTGTTTGTAGGGAAGGACTGGTTACCCATTCATTGATGCTGTCATGACACAATTACGTACAGAAGGCTGGATCCACCATCTGGGACGCCATGCAGTCGCTTGTTTCTTGACTAGAGGCGATCTTTGGATCAATTGGGAAGAAGGAATGAAAGTGTTTGAAGAATACTTGCTAGGTAAGCATTTGATTGGTTTAACCTTTTCCCACATACATCGCATCTGCAGCAGACGACTTTGAAAACATCTAGGAACAATTGTGGAAAATTTTCCATTAGGAAAAGTTTAATTATTGAATAGAGATGAAAACATTGTGACAAAAGGAGAAATTGCTCGTTTTGAGCAATTTCTACTTTTGTCACAATGCTTTCAAAAGTCGTCTGCTGCAGAGGCGTCTATCTGGGGAACGGTTAAAAAATTATATCTGTTGTGTCACCTGTCTGCAAGGCAGAAGGATACAAAGAGATCGTTTCTCCGACGTCCATCTGTCACACTTTGCATTAATTGGTCAGATGTTTGTTTCTGTTTGGCAGATTCACTTTAAATAAGCAACACTTATACCTTGTGATCAGGAGAATGGAACAATACAAGGAACATAACCCTAGTCTGCTTACTTTTGAAATTACCTCCCTGCTTCAATTTTTTCATACATCCATTTTCTCATATATTATCCTTCCGCAGTTGTCACATGTTTTACATGGAAGCTCTTTTTTTTTTGGCTCCTGTCTTTAGAAGATTGTTTTTGTGTAGCCAGTCTTGTTAGTTGATAAGATGACTTCTCCATCATTTGTCTGTCCTGATACAATGTGTTACAGTCAACTCTCTTCCATTTAATTGGATTTTAAATTGTTATCTTTTCAAGTTTTGACACACACATAATGACTGATGTGCTCTTAGATGTATTTAGAACCTTATCTGGATTGACACAGGTTTACAATTATCTACATTAGAAGCTTCTAACAAACTAATACATGGATATAATGGTATGGACAAAGAGACATGTCTTTCACAACTCTTGTCACAAATGAAGTATGATTGACTTTCTTGGATTGTAAATAATCACAGGCATCTCCTGAAAACTTTTCTGTTAACAACTGGCATGTGTAAGGATTTTCTGTAACCCTTTCCCACTGGTAACACATCTGCAGCAGATGACTTTGAAAACATACCCGGAATAAATTGGAAACTCCCTTTAAATGAAAGTACCTGAATTGAATAGAGTTGAAAAAATGGTGACAAAATTTGTCGCCATGTTTTCAAAAAGCTGTCTGCTGCAGAGGCGTCATAAAGCTTCTATATGAGGGAAAGGGTTAAAAACAAGCAAAAAAAGTTACAATCCGAATATGAATATCCATTTTCAACATTGTTTTAGATGCAGATTGGAGTCTCAATGCAGGGAACTGGATGTGGTTGTCGGCAAGTGCATTTTTCCATCAATATTTTAGAGTATACAGCCCTATTGCATTTGGAAAGAAAACAGACAAGAATGGAGCCTATATCAGGTTAGTTTCTTATTAATACCAAACACATTACCCGATTTTTAGTTCAACTATTCAGAGAATATGAGAGCTATTCTCGTCTCCCTGGCGTCGGCGTCTGCGCCCATGTCACACCTTGGTCGAGGTTTTGCATGCAAGTACATATACTTCACCATTGCTCAGTAACTACTTGATGTATTGCATTGAAACTTTCTAAAATGCTTCCCAACTATCACACATATGTACATAATCAAGTAAGATAACTCTATCCTGCATTTAATGCAAGGTATGGCCCTTTTTTGACACTTTTAGCAATATTTGTAGAAGTTTCAACATTTCAAAATGTTGATTCTCCATCTGGAGTTCAGCACCTTTAAGGTTACAGGGGGATATATTTGATGTATTGTTTCAGGGTATATATACAGGTAGATCTGGTAATTTACCTAAGAAATGCTGGTAATTGACTGCAATAGAGTTGAAATGAGCATATAACGCCAAACAAAGATTTACAAGTTTTTCCCTTTAATTTAAGGAAATATCTACCCAGTCTGTCTTAAGTATGGTAATATTTTCCCAATATCTCATTTCATTCCAGGAAATATGTCCCCATCCTGTCTAAGTACCCAGATAAGTACATCTATGAACCTTGGACGGCCCCAAAGGACATCCAGCAGAAATGTGGTTGTGTTATTGGAAAAGACTACCCGAAACCCATCGTAGAGCATGACTCTATAAGGAAAATCAACATTTCTCGAATGGCGGAAGCTTATGCGAAACGAAAAGGCAGTAAGAACAGTGCAGGTGAGAGTTACAGTATAATGTCACCAACCTCTGGACAGCAGTTACCTCTTTAACACTTTCCCACGTGTAGACACATTTTGACGCATCTGCAGCAGATGACTTTTGAAAACATTGAGGCAAAAGAAGAAATTGCTTAAACTCTCATTTATGGAGATTTTTCACGTTTTTGTATACAGGTTTTCAAAGTCGTCTGCTGCAAATTTGTTGTATGTGGGAAAAGGTTAAAAAAATATTCTCCCAGGCTTCGAAATATAATCATGCAAGCACCCTTGATGTCCATGGAGAACGGTTATGACGAAACAAACGTTATTCAATCGTTATTACCATTGATTTCAAAACATCTGAAGGTCCGTTTCCGTATGGCGTTGCCTCTCCTCATTCACCCTTTCCCACAAACAACAAATCTGCCGCAGACAACTTTGAAAACATGGTGACAAAAACCTGAAAACTCCCCATAAGAGAAAACTTGAATGAGCAACTTCTCCTTTGGCCACAATGTTTTCAAAAGTCATCTGCTGCTATTGCGTCAAAATGCGTCTACCTGTGGGAAAGAGTTAAGGCTCCTGCATATTGGTTTGGGATCCTGTATAAAGTACAAACTACAATATTCGAACCAGACCTTTTTGCACATACAACGCATCTGCGGCAGACGGCTTTGAAAACATATAGGTAACATATTGAAAAATCTCTTTAAATGAAAGCATGATAACTGAATAGAGTTGAAAACTTTGTGACATAGGAGAAATTACCCCAAAGGACATCTAGCAGAAATGTGGTTGTGTTATTGGAAAAGACTACCATAAACCCGTCGTAGAACACGAATCAACAATTCTCGGATGGCGGAAGCTTATGCGAAACGAAAAGGCAGTAAGAACAGTGCAGGTGAGAGTTACAGTATAATGTCACCAACCTCTGGACAGCATTTACCTCCTTAAAACTTTCCTAATTGTAGACACATTTTGACACATCTGCAGCAGACGACTTTTGAAAACATTGAGGCAAAAGAAGAAATTGCTTAAACTCTCATTTATGGAGATTTTCTACGTTTTGTATACATGTTTTCAAAGTCATCTGCTGCAAATTTGTTGCATGTGGGTAAAGGTTAAAAAAAAACCTGCTCAAATATTCTCCCAAGAGGCTTCGTTTTATCATAAAAAAATACCATTTCCCACATATACAAACATTCTGCGTTCAAAGACTTTGAAAAGACATCTTGACAGAAATATGGAAAATCTCTATTTATAAATGAATGTGAAATTATCAAATAGAGTTGAAAACATTGTGGCAAATGGAGACATTGCTCATTATGAGCAATTTCTCCTTTTGCCACAATGTTTTCAGAAGTCGTCTGCTGCAGAGGCAACAGAAAGCGTCATTTTGTGGGAAAAGGTTGAAAATCTCTGCAGAGCAACAACATTTAAGCCGTTCCACGAGAAAACCAACCCGGTCAGACACTCTTTGCCTCCTGTGGATTTAATGTTTCAGGAATCGTTACGATATACCTCTATCATCCTGAGATTGAATGTGTTGGCATTTACTGCTGTTTACTGCTGGTGTCAGGATAAATGTACCAGTATAACTTGTTTCTTACCAAAGAAACATCATTGTATAACTTTTCTATCATATTCATTTTAGAAATGTCTGTGTATGAAAAGTCAAATTCATATTTATTAGTAATTAACAAATATTCTTTTTCTTTTGTTTTAAGGTAGCACAGGATCACAAAAGAGAAAAGCCTCAACTGTCAGTGAAAAACCCGCAAAGAAGAAGAAAACACAAGATAAAAAGATGACTGATTTTCTCAAATAGTTAATCTTGTCCAGCCCAACCAATGTGTTCATTTCATTATACGAGGCAGAAAGCCTCAATCCTTTCTAACATGAAAATGCATTTAGATCCTGCAGCAGACAACTTTTGAAAATGTTGTAGCAAAAGAGGACATTTCTCATATTATTAAAAAAAGGTCACCTCTAGTTAAGAACATGCCACAATGTTTCAACACTATTCAACAATTATCGTCATTTATGGTGATTTTGAATATATTTGACTAGATGCTTCCAAAGTTGTCTGCTGCGGATTTATTGTATGTGGGAAAGGAATGGTCAAAGATTTACCAAAGAACTCTAAGAAAGAGTTCTTGTTATTTTTAGCTCACCAGAGCACAAAGTGCTCAAGGTGAGTTTTTGTGAGCGCCTTTTGTCCGTCGTCCGTCGTCAACATTTGCTTGTTAACACTCTTAGAGGCAACATTTTGCATCCAATCTTCATGAAAGTTTATCAGCACATATATATCTCCATTAAATCTAGGCCAAGTTTGAAACTGGGTCATGTCGGGTCAAAAACTAGGTCACTAGGCCAAATTTAATGAAAATATTGTTAACACTCTGAAAGCCGCATTTTTGGCTTGAGCATGTTGAAAACTTGTCAGAATGTTTGTCTTAGTGATATCTAGGCCAAGTTCGAATAAAGGTCATGTTGGGTCAAAAACTAGGTCACTAGGCCAAATTGAAGGAAAATCTTGTTAACACTCTGGAAGCCATATTTTAAACTTGAGCATGTTGAAACTTTGTCTTGATGATATCTAGGCCAAGTTCGAAACTGGGTCATGTCGGGTCAAAAACTAGGTCACTAGGCCAAATTGAAGGAAAATCTTGTTAACACTCTGGAAGCCATATTTTAAACTAGAGCATGTTGAAACTTTGTCTTGATGATATCTAGGCCAAGTTCGAAACTGGGTCATGTCGGGTCAAAAACTAGGTCACTAGGCCAAATTTAAGAAAAATCTTGTTAACACTCTGGAAGCCACATTTTAGGCTTGAGCATGTTGGAACTTTGTCAGAATGTTTGTCTTAGTGATATCTAGGCCAAGTTCGTATATAGGTCATGTCGGGTCAACCACTAGGTCACTAGACCAAATTGAAGGAAAAGCTTGTTAACACTCCTGAAGCCGCATTTTTTACTTGAGCATGTTGAAACTTTCTCAGAAAGTTTGTCTTGATGATATCTAGGCCAAGTTTGCATATTGGTCATGTCCGGTAAAAAACTAGGTCACTAAGCCAAATGTAAGGAAAATCTTGTTAACATTCTGGAAGCCACATTTTTGGCTTGAGCATGATAAAACTATGTCAGAATGTTTGTCTTAGTGATATCTAGGCTAAGTTCGAATATAGGTCATGACCGGTCAAAAACTAGGTCACTAGGCCAAATTTAAGGAAAATCTTATTTACACTTTGGAAGCCACATTTTTGGCTTGAGCATGTTGAAACTTTCTCAGAATGTTTGTCTTAGTGATATCTAGGTCAAGTTCAAATATGGGTCAGGTCAGGTCAACAACTAGGTCACTAGGCTAAATTGTAGAACAATCTAGTTAACACTATAGAGATTGCATTTTTGACTTGAGCAGCTTGAAATTTTGTCAGAAAGTTTGTCTTGATGATATTGCCATTGGCGCTAAAAAGTCTTAAATAGCCCATTCTCAGGTGAGCGATTCCAGGGCCTCATGGCCCTCTTGTTAAATGTTTATTTGATCTCGAATCCCTGTTCTGTTGATACCATTAAGACTGATCTCGGTGATATCATTCTTTGAACCCTTTCCCACCTATAGACACATTTTGACGCATCTACAGCAGACGACTTTTGAACATATCATGACAAACGGAGAAACTGCTCAAAACGAGCAATTTCTCCTTTTGCCACAATGTTTTCAACTTTTCTTAGTCATTTCTAGAGATTTTTCCAGATCTTAAGTAAATGTTTTCAAAGTCGTCTGCTGCCGATTTGATGAATGTGGGAAAGGGTTAAATACCCATAACCTACTTTTTTACTATTTTCCGCATAAAGACACACTTCGATGTTTTTGAAAACATTGTGGTAAAAGGAGAATAATTCATTAAGTGCAATGTTATGAACTCAATTCAATAAGATTTTTAGATTTTGCCTAGATGTAAATAGAAATCTGCCTCTAGATAGTAATGTGAGTTTATATAAAATGATGCACATTGATGCGTGTCTGGGTTAATTCAGTCATTGAACATTTCAGTTCTTTTTAAACCCTTTCCCTCATACGACAGTTCTGCAGCAAACGACTTTGAACATATTTTGTCAAAAAATACAAAATCTCTATATTTGAACTGATAACCTATGACTAAAAGTGCAAAACATTGTGGCAAAAGAAGAAATTGCCTGTTTTGAGCAATTTCTTCTTTTGTCGCTATGTTTTTGAAAAGCCGTCTGCAACAAAGGCATCAGAGAGCGTCTATATGAGGGAAAGGGTTAACCCTTTCCAACATACAGACGCTTTCTGTATCAGACGACTTTTTAAAAAATTGTGGCGAAAGGATAAATATTATTTATGTTGATTTTCCATATTTTTGCCAATATGTCTTTAAAGTCGTCTACTGCAGATTTGTTGTATGTTGGAAAGGGTTATTTATTGACTATGAGCCTGTCAATGCAACAAAGGTACAATTTAGAATTTCTGAACAGTGTAGGTTCAGATCAGCCTGTACATCTGCTCTGTTTTATCAGAGTCTACACAAGTTACCAGAAGCTTGTACAAAGTATGTGTGAACAGTGTATATCTTGATGCGGCTATGTGGAGGCTTCAAATGCTGTCTTTATGAGTGAATTAGAAAATGTTGGTTAAGTTGGTACATCATGTCAGGGTGAGTGTATATGAATGAATACACTCACCCTGATCATGTGAAATGTTTTCATCTGTCCTAGGACAGATGTATGAGCCACTCCAGCGATTTTGTGTCTTATTACAACTGTTATGTATTGTGTGTTGTCTTTTGTATAAAATGTTGTTAAAGAATCTCTGGGACAATAAATTGGTGCAATCCAATTTTTTATATAAAATCAGTACTATTATTCATATCCTACTATTTTCAATTAAAATGAGCAATTTCTTATTATTTTAAGTGTAATGACCTGGTGTCATTCATAAATGAACTCAAAAGAAGGGTAGGGAACGTGTTTTTATACTCCCATATTATTGGAATAGCTGTGGCTGTTGGGCTGCATCCACATGTTTTCTCAGTCAAACAGTTTTCATAAAACATGTTCGGTATAATGTCAAGGCCAAGAGTTATACCCTTTTTTAGGCACTTATGGATTAAGGCCAATTTATTATCAATAGTTGGACAAATTATTTTTGTCCGCTCTCAAAGTACCACTAATAATCTTTAATCCTTATTTAACCATTTCCCTCATATAGACGCTTTCTGACGCCTCTGCAGCAGACGACATTTCAATAAGCATACATTCATTTATAGAGAATATCTATATTCGGACTTGATCATTTCAAAGTTGTATGCTGCAAATTTATTGTATGTGGGAAAGGGTTAATCTCCAAACGCTATGGTGTAGAGACGATTCTTTCGAGTACATATAATGAAAGGATTGATGATTTAAAGTGGATGCAAGCCATGTATGATGAAAACTGACCTACAGGACTCTACACAACCAGAAACATCCCCTTCGAAATATAATCATGCAAGCACCCTTGATGTCCATGGAGAACGGTTATGACGAAACAAACGTTATTCAATCGTTATTACCATTGATTTCAAAACATCTGAAGGTCCGTTTCTGTATGGCGTTGCCACTCCTCATTCACCCTTTCCCACAAACAACAAATATGCCGCAGACAACTTTGAAAACATGGTGACAAAAACCTGAAAAATCCCCATAAGAGAAAACTTGAATGAGCAACTTCTCCTTTGGCCACAATGTTTTCAAAAGTCATCTGTTGCTATTGCGTCAAAATGCGTCTACATGTGGGAAAGAGTTAAGCCTCCTGCATATTGGTTTGGGATCCTGTATAAACTACAATATTCGAACCAGACCTTTTTGCACATACAACGCATCTGCGGCAGACGGCTTTGAAAACATAGGTAACATATTGAAAAATCTCTTTAAATGAAAGCATGATAACTGAATAGAGTTGAAAACTTTGTGACATAGGAGAAATTACCCCAAAGGACATCTAGCAGAAATGTGGTTGTGTTATTGAAAAAGACTACCATAAACCCGTCGTAGAACACGAATCAACAATTCTCGGATGGCGGAAGCTTATGCGAAACGAAAAGGCAGTAAGAACAGTGCAGATGAGAGTTACAGTATAATGTCACCAACCTCTGGACAGCATTTACCTCCTTAAAACTTTCCTAATTGTAGACACATTTTGACACATCTGCAGCAGACGACTTTTGAAAACATTGAGGCAAAAGAAGAAATTGCTTAAACTCTCATTTATGGAGATTTTCTACGTTTTGTATACATGTTTTCAAAGTCATCTGCTGCAAATTTGTTGCATGTGGGTAAAGGTTAAAAAAAAACCTGCTCAAATATTCTCCCAAGAGGCTTCGTTTTATCATAAAAAAATACCATTTCCCACATATACAAACATTCTGCATTAAAATACTTTGAAAAGACATCTTGACAGAAATATGGAAAATCTCTATTATAAATGAATGTGAAATCATCAAATAGAGTTGGAAACATTGTGGCAAATGGAGACATTGCTCATTATGAGCAATTTCTCCTTTTGCCACAACGTTTTCAGAAGTCTTCTGCTGAAGAGGCATCAGAAAGCGTCATTTTGTGGGAAAGGGTTGAAAATCTCTGCAGAGCAACAACATTTAAGCCGTTCCACGAGAAAACCAACCCGGTCAGACACTCTTTGTCTCCTGTTGATTTAATGTTTCAGGAATCATTATGATATACCTCTATCATCCTGAGATTGAATGTGTTGGCTGGGATAAGCCTGTGTGGAGTTCGCAGGCTGATATGGTTCGATACATTACGCAGAGTCCATTGTGTTGGTTTTCTTGTGGAACAGCTCATTTCTCTTCCTCTGCTGCAGGTTGCTATAGAGAGGTTATACAGGTGTATTGAATATTTGTTCTTGTTTGATGGGATACCATGCTTCAAGATCACAACTTTAATTGTAGTAATGGCTTTCCTTCCTTGGCGCTCAGGAATTTGTGGGGTTATTTTAACACATAACCTGCTGGTGTCAGCATAAATGTACCAGTAGAACTGGTTTCTTACCAAGGAAACATCATGATATAACTTTACTATCATATTCATTTTCGAAATGTCGGTGTATGAAAAGTCAAATTCATATTTATAATTAATTAACAAATATTCGTTTTCTTTTGTTTTAAGGTAGCACAGGATCACAAAAGAGAAAAGCCTCAACTGTCAGTGAAAAACCCGCAAAGAAGAAGAAAACACAAGATAAAAAGATGACTGATTTTCTCAAATAGTTGATCTTGTCCAGCCACATCTCGTTATACGAGGCAGAAAGCCTCAATCCTTTCTAACATGAAGATGCATTTTGATAATCCTGCAGCAGACAACTTTTGGAAATGTTGTAGCAAAAGAGGACATTTCTCATATTATTAAAAAAAGGTCACCTCTAGTTAGAACATACCACAATGTTTCAACACTATTCAACAATTATCGTCATTTATGGTGATTTTGAATATATTTGACTAGATGCTTCCAAAGTTGTCTGCTGCGGATTTATTGTATGTGGGAAAGGAATGGTGAAAGATTTACCAAAGAACTCTAAGAAAGAGTTCTTGTTATTTTTAAATGTGTATTTGATCTTGAATCCCTGTTCGGTGGATACCATGAACACTGATCTCGGTGATATCAGACGACTTTTGAACACATTATGACAAAAGGAGAAATTGCTCAAAACCGGGAATTCCTCCTTATGCCACAATGTTTTCAACCTTTCTTAGTCATTTCTAGAGATTTTCCAGATCTTGAGTACATTTTTCAAAGTGGTCTTCTGCAGATATGATGAATGTGGGAAAGGGTTAAATACCTATAACTTAGTTTTACTATTTCCCGCATAAAGACACGTTTCGATGCTTCTTGCTCAAGATGATTTTTGAAGACATTGTGGTAAAAGGAGAACTCAATTAAAAAAGATTTTTAGTTTTTGCCTAGATGTTTTCAAAGTCCTCTGCTGCAGGTTGGTTGTATATTTGGAAAGGGTTAAAGTAAAGAGAAATCTGCGTCAATATAATAATAATGTGAGTTTATATAAAATGATGCTCATAGATATGTGTCTGGACTAATCCAGTCATTGAACATTTCAGTTCTTTGTTAACCCTTTCCCTCATGTATACGACAATTCGGCAGCAGACGACTTTGAACATATTTTGTCAAAAAATAGAAAATCTCTATAATTGGATGGATAACCTATGACTAAAAGTGCAAAACATTGTGGCAAAAGAAGAAATTACTTGTTTTGAGCAATTTCTTCTTTTGTCACTATGTTTTACAAAAGCTGTCTCCAACAAAAGCGTCTATATGAGGGAAAGAGTTAACCCTTTCCAACATACAGACAATTTCTGTATCAGACGATTTTTGAAAACATTGTGGCCAAAGGATAAATTGCACATACATTTCTCCTTTTGCCACAATGTTTTCTACTTTATTGTGTCACCCTGCGTAGCATGGTAGGCACTTATGGATTACTTTTTTTTTGTCCGGCGTCTGTCTGTCCGTCCGTCTGTCTGTCCGTCACACTTTTTCGTCACACTTTCAATGAGCAGGTGCAGGCGACACACGTGCTCCGCGGAGCACTCCATTCTAGTTTAATAATTGAACTATTATTTATGGTGATTTTCCATATTTTCGCCAATATGTTTTCAAAGTCGTCTGCTGCAGATTTGTTGTATGTGGGAATGGGTTATTTATTGACTATGAGCCTGTCAATGCAACAAAGGTACATCTTAGAATTCCTGAACGGTGTCGATTCAGATCACAGGCCTGTACATCTGCTCCGTCTTATCAGAGTCTACACAAGTTAACAGAAGCTTGTACAAAGTATGTGTGAACAGTGTCTGTCTTGATCAGGCTATGCGGACACATCAAATGCTGTCTTTATCAGTGAATTAGAAAATGTTGGTTAAGTTGGTACATCATGTCAGGGTGAGTGTATATGAAATAATACACTCACCCTGATCATGTGAAATGTTTTCATCCGTCCTAGGACAGATTTATGAGCCACTCCAGCGAGTTTGTGTCTTATTACAACTGTTATGTATTGTGTGTTGTGTTTTGTATAGAATGTTGTTAAAGAATCTCTGGGACAATAAATTGGGGCAATCCAATTTTTCTATTAAATCAGTACTATTATTCATATCCTACCATTTTCAATTAAAATGAGCAATTTCTTTATTATTAGATCGACTTTTGAAAAAAACGAGAGCTATCGTCATGACTCTGGCGTCGTCAACATTAGAGCTTGTTAACACTCTACAGGCTACATTTTGCATCCAATCTTCATGAAAGTTTATCAGAACATTCATCTCCATCAAATCTTGGACATGTTCGAAACTGGGCAATATGAGGTCAAAAACTAGGTCACTACGTCAAATTGAAGGACAATCTTGTTAACACTCAAGAGTCCGCAATTTTTGCTTCAGCAGTTTGAAATTTTGTCAAAATGTTTGTGTTAAAAATATCTAGGTCAAGTTCGAATATGGGTCATATTGGGTTGGAAACTAGGTCACTAGCCCAAATTGAAGGGAAATCTTGTTAACACTGTAGAAGCCACATTTATTGCTTCAGCAGCTTGAAATTTTGTCAGAATGATGAGATGAATGATATCTAGGCCAAGTTTGAATATGGGTCATACTGGGTCAAAAAAGAGGTCATTAGGTCAGAATGTTAAGCTGAATGATATCTAGCTCAAGTTCGAATATGGATCATGCCGGGTAAAAAACTAGGTCACTAGGCCAAATTGAAGGGAAATCTTGATAACACTCTAGAGGCTACATTTTTAACTTGAGCATGTTGAAACTTTATGAGAATGTTTGTCATGATGATATGTAAGTCAAGTTCAAACATGGGTTATGATTGGTCAAAAAGTAGGTCACTAGATCAAATTGAAGGGAAATCTTGTTAACACCCTAGTGGCTGCAATTTTTGCTTCAGAAGTTTGAAATTTTGTCAGAATGTTAAGCTGAATTATATATAGGCCAAGTTCGATTATGGGTCATGACGGGTCAAAACTAGGTCACTAGGCTAAATTGAAGGAAAATCTTCTTAACGCTTTGGTGGTCACATTTTTTGCTACAGCAGCTTGACATTTAATGAGAATGTTCAGATGATATCTAAGCCAAGTTCGAATATGGGTCATGTAGGTTCAAAAACTAGGTCACTAGGCCAAATTGAAGGAAAATCTTGTTAAAACTTTAATTTTTGCTTCAGCATCTTGAAATTTGGTCAGAATGTTTGTCCGAATTATATCTAGGTCAAGTTCGAATATGGGTCATATTGGTTCGGAAACTAGGTCAATAGCCCAAATTGAAGGGAAATCTTGTTAACACTGTAGAAGCCACATTTATTGCTTCAGCAGCTTGAAATGTTGTCAGAATGATGTGCTGAATGATATCTAGGCCAAGTTTGAATATGGGTCATACTTGGTCAAAAAAGAGGTCATTAGGTCAGAATGTTAAGCTGAATGGTATCTAGGTCAAGTTCGAATATGGATCATGCCGGGTAAAAAAACTAGGTCACTAGGCTAAATTGAAGGAAAATCTTGTTAACACTTTGGTGGTCACATTTTTTGCTACAGCAGCTTGACATTTAATGAGAATGTTTAGATGATATCTAAGCTAAGTTCGAATATGGGTCATATTGGGTCAGAAACAAGGTCAATAAAGGAAAATAATGTTCAAACTCTGGAGGCCGCATTTTTACTTTGAGAAAGTTGAAAATTTGTCAGAATGTTGTCTTGATGATATCTAGTCCCATATTGGAATATGTGTCATATCAGGAAAAAAAATATAGATCACTAGGCCAAATGAAGGAAAATCTTGTTATACCCCCAGCAAACAAAGGGGGGGGGGGTATATAGGAATCACCCTGTCTGTCCGTTCGTCTGTCTGTCCGTATGTCAACATTTCTTGTAAGCACTACTCCTCCTAAACGGCTCAATGGATTTGGTTCAAACTTTACATGAAGGTTACACATCATATGTAGATATGCATGAAGGAAGATCATACGCCTCGGATTCTTCCAAGGGGAGATAATTCAACTTAGAGGTTACCTGCGAGGGACTCCTGTGCACATACCTCCACATTTCTTGTAAGCACTACTCCTCCTAAACGGTACAATGGATTTGGTTCAAACTTTACATGAAGGTTACACATCATATGTAGATATGCATGAAGGAAGATGAGACACCTCGGATTCTTCCAAGGGGCGATAATTCAACTTAGAGGTTACGTGCGAGGGACTCCTGTGCACATACCTTGTAAGCGCTACTCCTCCTAAAGGGCTCAGTTGATTTGATTCAAACTGTATATGAAGGCTACACATCATATGTAGATATGCATGAAGGAAGATCATATACCTCAGATTCTTCCAAGGGACGATAATTCAACTTAGAGGTTACCTGCGAGGGACTTCTGTGCACATACCTAGAAGCGCTACTCCTCATAAAGGGCTCAGTGATTTGATTCAAACTGTATATGAAGGCTACACATTATATGTAGATAAGTGAACTGTCACCATGATGTAACTGAAATAATGTTGAAATTGGTGCAAAACCAAAAAAGAAAACTATCAAGAACTAAGTCACTATGCCAAATTAAAGAAATATCTTGTTGACTCTCAAGGAGCTGCATGTGGAAGGTATTAATGCAGTTATAGAGGTGAACGCAACAGGTCCCCAACTCGATCTGCTTTAATACACCTTTGCTAATGGATGAACTTTACCTGTGAGTTTTGCAGCATACCTATTTTAGAAAACGATCAAACAGAAGTTCCTCCATTCCCCATGTTTGCAACTCTATGAAGATCATGCTACCAACTTCTCAGATGCAACATCTTTTTTCTCTAGATGTTAATATTTTTGTCATGACTAACTTATCATAGAAAGGAAAGAAAACTAAAGTATCCATTTGTTTAGAAAATGTGAACTGCTTTCAAAACATTGTGAGCAAAAACTAATACGAAAATGCTCATAATGAACAATTTCTCTATTTTGCCAAAATGTTCAATTGATACAAATATAGGCATATATATAATAATGCTCAATCTCCAGATCAATTGTGCTACACTTTCAGCATTGATTGCTAATTTGCGCTATAACGTACAGTGATGGTTGCACTGAGGTGAGTGAGACATGTCATTGTTAAAGTATTCCAGAGTGCAGGTTTATAGGTTAAACAATGTGACATATATATTGCAATGCTCAGGTGACAACACATTGGAAACTCACAATTGAACACAGTGTAAAATATCAATAGACAGACTGACGTGTACTGAATTTTCATCATGGTTTGATTTAAATACTAATTGTGTCAGAATAAAAGTACATATATCAAGCACATGCTTCCACATGCAGATATTAAAATCAACAGGACCAAGAGCATCCTAATGATATCACCTTCTAACACCTTACTGGTGACATAGTAGTTAATGGGTTCAGAAAACGTAAATGAAACGAAAGCTGTTGATTCTTACAAGCAAAGTGTCTCATCAAACCCTTAAACTGTTGACAATGTCCGGGCCGGAGAAGTCAGTCCTATCAAACAGTACTCATTTTGACCTTTGACCTCTACGAGTGACCTTAACATTTGAGGTACAGGTCTGAATTTTGTGCACGACACACCAACTCATTATGGTGCACTTTTGTGCCAATTTTCTTAGAAATCCTAGTATGCATGGTCCAGATGCGGATCAGATAGACAGATTCGTGGACGCACAGACTCACCTAACCGCCATTATGACAGCTATAATAATAATAATAATAATAATAACTTGATTAGCACTAACACATTAACAATAAATGGTTATGGCAACAATATACAGACAAATTACAATTACATGTAAATATGTACAATGAAGGAGTGACAGTGGATAAGTATGAGATAAATCAAGTCAAGGCTGCTTTACCACAAAGACTGTTAGACCATTGGTGGAAGACGAATGCCTCTTTTCACCGTGACCTTTGTCAAACGTCGGAAATAATGTTGGCCGTGAAAGGATTCGAACTTACAACCCCTGGGTTGGGTTAGGAGTGCTCCAGTTAGAGATCAGACACATAATATCAAACTAATTAAGGGGATATAGCTCTTGCTTGAAAATGAGTCTGTCCCTGAAATCAATACTTTCAAACCTGTGCTAAAGTCAGGCTTTGTTTAGCAATACCGTTAATAGCAACCATTTTTTTTATTTCCCAATTACTCTTTTTCTGCACAAATGACCCTGTAATTAACCGTTTCCCACATACAGATGCTTTATGACGCCTCTGCAGCAGACAACTTTTGAAAACGAACAATTTCTTCTTTTGCCACAATCTTTTCAATTGGTTTTCGTAATTACTTACATTTATAGAGCTTTTCCGTGTTGTTGACTGGATATTCCAAAAGTCATCTGCTGCAGATGTGTTGTATGTGGGAAAGGGTTTAAGACCACCTAATTGTTCTCTTCCCATGGATGGCCTTTAAAAACAGGTTTGCCCAAGTAAGAAAGAAACATGTTATCTGTTAGCCGGTTTATTACTTATATTTTGTTAGCAGGTTTAAGCAAGATCAAGTGAAAAGCTGCTTCTTTTTGTCACGTAGTATTACTTTCAGTTATTTTCAATTAAATGAACTATTTTAAGAAAACATCTCAGCAACTCTATATTACTTCCGATAAAATCAAAATATTTTCGATTTTACCCTCAAAATATAACTTTATAGTAGGATTTTACCTCGAAAAGTGTTAAATAAATTTATTTGTACTATATTCAACATAGAATATAAGAATAATGTAATGATTTCTGAATTACCTCCCTATATATCAAAATTCCATTCACTCTCTATGTGTCGGGCCTAACGGGCACCTGCTTACCATGGCACTACTCAATGGGCGTATGTCTCGCGCAATAATATTCTGTCTCCAGACACGAAGAAGGCTGATGTTTACATTTTTTAACTGAATTACATCACTTGATAGTTCTAAATTCAATCTTGTACCAAAATAACACTGACATTATTATTGTTAACCATGTCTCTGCAGAAATGATGGAACTATTTGGCGGTAAACGTTCTGCATTATGCATTTCTGTCTCCCTATATATTGTTATTCTTGTGTCATAGTAGTGGCTATTGATTGTTACCACAATTTATCTAAATGGGTAATATTGAGCTCACCTGAACATGAAGTGCCCAAGTATAGCTATTGTGATCACCTTTTACTGTCATCAACAATTGAGTTGTTAACACTCTACAGGCAACATTTTGCATCAAGTATCCATGATTGTCTTCAACAAATCTTGGTGACAAAGTTCGAAACTTGGTCATGTGAGGTCAAAAGCTAGGTTACACGTTCTAATTGAAGAAAACTCTTGTAAACACTCTGGAAGCCGCTATTTTAACTTGAGCACGTTGAAACTTTACAGAATAATTGTCATAATGATATCTAGCCTAATTTGAATATAAAGGTCATGTTCTTTCAAGAAGTAGGTTACGAGGCTAAATTGAAGGCAAATCTTGTAAGCACTCTGGAGGTTTCATATTTACTTCAGCATGTTGAAACTTTGTCAGAATAAGTTTCTTTAGTTCAAATATAGTTCACATACTAGGTCATTTTAAGGAAAATCTTGTTAACACTCTGGACGCCTCATTATATCTCCACTGACAAAGTTAATTAATCAAGCTTTTGTCATGGAGAATTATCTGTCATGCATCGTGTCCATGGCAACATAAAGACAAGAGCGCCCTGGATCGCTCACCTGAATTATGCAATGTGATTTCTAATGCATAACACATCAAGACAATTATTCTGAAAAAGATTCAAAATGCAACCTCCTAAGATTTTCCTTCATTTGGCCTAGTGACCTATTTATTTTTCACCCGACATGACTCATATGCTCACATGGAGAAGCTATCATCATGACAAACATTCTGACAAAGTTTCAACTTGCTCAAATGGACAAGAATATTTGTAAAGTTTTAACAATGCACATATAAGGAAAACAAGCTCCATGTTGTTAAACGGATTGGAAATACACCCCCTGGCGGCCATGTTTTTCAACGGATCTGAAATATTTGAACAAGCTTGGTAGAAGGTGCCCCAAGGATCATTTGTGCACAATAATTTTCAAATCGGGCCAATACTTTTGGACAAGAAGATTTTTAAAGTTTTAACAATGCACATATAAGGAAAACAAGCTTCGCTCCCTGGCGGCCATGTTTTTCAACAGATCGGATATATTTGAACAATCTTGGAAGAGGGTGCCCCAAGGAACATTTGTGCAAAATAATTTTCAAATCGGGCTAATACTTTTGGACAAGAAGATTTTTTAAGTTTTAACAATGCACATATAAGGAAAACAAGCTCCGCCCCCTGGCGGCCATGTTTTTTTAACGGATCGGATATATTTGTACAATCTTGGTAAAGGGTGCCCCAAGGAACATTTGTGCAAAATAATTTTTAAATCGGGCCAGTACTTTTGGACAAGAAGATTTTTAAAGTTTTAACAATGCACATAAAGGGAAACAAGCTCCGCCCCCTGGCGGCCATGTTTTTCAACGGATGGGAAATATTTATACAATCTTGGTAAAGGGTGCCCAAGAAACATTTTTGCAAAATAATTTTCAAATCGGGCCAGTACTTTTGGAATAAAGACTTTTAACAATGCACATATAAGGAAAACAAGCTCCGCCCCCTGGCGGCCATGTTTTTTAACGGATTGGAAATATTTGAACAATCTTGGTAAAGGATGCCCCAAGGAACATTTGTGCAAAATAATTTTCAAATCGGGCCAGTACTTTTTGACAAGAATATTTTTAAAGTTTTAACAACGCACATAATGACATAAAAGGAAAATACCATGTTTTTCAACATCATAAATATTTGAACAATCTTGGTAGAGGGTACCACAAGGAACATTTGTGCAAAATAATTTTACTTTTGGAAAAGATTTTTTAAATTTTGGCAATTTTCCCCTTTTCAGATTCTGCAGCAATCAAAGTTCTACTTGGAATTAAATTCTTTGAACCACTTTGAAACAGGACCACTCCTGTGAAGTTATTTTGAAATATGTTCATTGGTTCAGTAGAAGTCATTTGTAGGAAATTGTTAACAGACGACGACGACGGACGCCGGTAGATCACAAAAGCTCACCTTGCACTTCGTGCTTAGGCGAGCTAAAAACTAGAAATACTGTGAGCAAAGCTCACTGAAGAATACCCCCCCCCCCCCCCCCCCCCCCCCCAATGCATCGGATATAATGGTAAAGTTTCTACTTTGCTGTTGAAAATTCCAAATGTCTTTCTGATCAAATAAATATCGAATGTTACATAATATTGATTAAATTTTTAATTGTGTTCTTGGTTAGACATGTTTGTTTACCATTTGTGTTTAAAATTCAAATCCAGACACTCGAATAGAAAAATATCATGTCACAATGGTATTCATTGAGCCGTTTAGGAGGAGTAGTGCTTACAAGAAATGTGGAGGTATGTGCACAGGAGTCCCTCGCAGGTAACCTCTAAGTTGAATTATCCCCCCTTGGAAGAATCCGAGGCGTATGATCTTCATTCATGCATATCAACATATGATGTGTAACCTTCATGTAAAGTTTAAACCAAATCCATTGAGCCGTTTAGGAGAAGTGCTTACAAGAAATGTTAAGGTAACCTCTAAGTTGAATTATTTCCCCTTGGAAGAACTTTGTTTGCGGGGGGGGGGGGGGGGGTATAAAAACCAATAAATTCTATCAACAAGCAGGTTTGCCGATTGGTTCAAAAACATGGCCGCCAGGGTAAGAGGCTTTCTTATGCATAAAGTGAACATTTTAAAAAATCTTCTCCAAATAATGTTGTAATGTTCTTTAGGTGACCCTCTATCAGACTCCTTTAAGCCATGTTGATTGGTTGAAAAACATGGCCACCAGGAGGCAGGCTGTTTTGCCGTATATGGCTATATTGAAATTTTAAAATAATTTTGTAGAAAGATTCCTTGGGTGACAGACCCTCATTCAGATTAGTTGTATAACATGGCCGTCGTGGTCTGTTTTTGCCGTTTGATATTTATTTTTTTTGTCTAATGCAGTGGAGCGATACTGGCCCTATTTGCCTCTTTTTAACCTTAGCATGTTGGCATTTTACCAGAATATTTTTTCTTGACGATATCTAGACCGAATTCAAATGTAGATTATAATTGGTGGAACATTCTTGTTAACAGTTTGTTTTTTTGCTTCTGCAGCTTAAATATTTGTCAGTGTTGATATCTAGGCAAAGTTTGAATATGGGTCAAAAACTAGGTTACTATGCGAAATTGAAGGAAAATCTTGTCAACACTTCAGTATTAGCTTACTACCCGACCACACACTGCGTTATTGTAATTAACTTTGTAACTTTGGCCCAGAGCCGTCATGCTAAACATGTTACTGCTTTTAAATATGTCAGAGTTGACCATATATTTCTATTTTTGAATTTAACAACGTTTTCAACAGTCATATCAAGGGGGCCAGTACAACTACTCATGTTTACTGGCTTGCTCAAACCTGAACTCCACACAGGCTTTAAGCCCATTGGTGAAAGATGAATGGCAAACGTCTGAACAAATGTTGGCAAAGCTTCGATTCAAACTCGCAGCTTCTGCAACGCTTACGGGGCTCATTCAGAGAAAACAATATGTGTTCCGAAAAGTGGAAGCGTACTATTGATAGGCTGTGAACTTATTATTTTCAAGTAATTTCTTTCATTTTTTTTTTTTAAAGTCTACCTAAGCTAAAACCAGTGAGGACGGCATCACATTCAACAAATTACAAAGGCAAAAATATGAACAAGAGGGCCATGGATCACCACTTGAGTTATGTGATTTGTCATGCCAACCACAATAAATCATTTTGTGGTCAGGTAAGCAAAGAGGCACAGTATTGCTCCACTGCCAGAGAAAATAACCCACACCCTATGTTGTAAAGTTAATATGACCTTATGTAGCACTCAGGCCAGCTACATCAAATTGTCCACGAGGAAAACACAGGTAAAATAAACGAGATCGTATAGTGTTACATATTTTTTATTTAAATAGGTAAACTAGAGTCTCATGACTCTCTCTCTCTCTCATGCCGACATACTATTCTCTGACTCTCCACAGAGCTCATGCCTCTCCTCCATATCTCTTATGCATGACTCTCTAACTTCCACAAAAACATACATTTATAATTTTATATACTACAGGGCTGGCGCCGTATACACGTGATATCCCGTATATAGTTATACCCTCATGGATCTAATATCGCACATGTATACCTCTATAAATGAAGTTCGTCGCGTAGCGCTTTGTATTACGTTAGCCTGGGTAGTGCCATAGTGGTTAGTCATATAAGGCTTAATATGTTGTTAAAAATGAAAATGTAGCGTTTTAAGTAACTGTCTGCCAAATTGTTTACGTAAATGGATGACAAAAGGGCGGAACGAAGCGGTTCACAATGAAGTTGAACTCCAAACCATGGATAATGGAGGGAACCCACCGCCAACCGTTTCAGTGCCGTCCGGAGAAGGGTTAACAGGGTACGTGGTGACGCCTAGAGAGTACCTGTATGATGTATTAGAGTTTGCTTTTGAGCAAAGGGGCTCATGATGTTCCGGAAAAGAACTATGTTTAATGTGTTTGTAGCAGTTAAGCTGCAGTCTATATAATCGTATATCTATTGTAACCCTATACTACGTTCATGTTGCTTTGATGTGTGGACATTTTAATCACATCGAGATCCTAACATATCATCGTATAGTCAGGTTTTGTGAGTGTGCTAACAAGGCAATGATAAGTTATCTGCCTGGTGATGGACGGACACACGTTTAGTGTCCATTAAAATGATAAAGAGCGGGTAAAATACTAACAAACCGGGGAATCAACAGTTATAGAATACATACCTGTGGGTGTATTGTTCTTTCTAGAAGATAACACCAGCTGTTGATTAAACGTAGGAGACTGGACTTTCTCTTTACAGACAGATTATCAATGAATCATTATCACGTTTATAATGACCACCTGTCAATCCCTTGAATGGAACTCCTGGAGAAGTTACTATGACATTTATGATCTAGTAGGGTCAATATAGCACCTCACCCCAACACAATTGCAAGGTGTTTTTCTGTAGTATTGGGTCTTGTGAACAACATATCAAAAGTTTAGGAAAATTTAGGCCACAGAAAGGGTCAAAATGTGACGTCATAAACAAGATGGCCGCCAAATCATAATATTGGCTATATCTCGCTTAATATTTGACATAGGGTGACAATATTTGTGTCTAGCCATAGGTTTTAGGGGTCAAGGAATCCATTAATTCTATTCGTGAGGTTGTGGGGGAATTGCATCATGGGAAATCCAAGATGGCCGCCACGACGGCCCCAAATTATGTTATTGGCCATAACTCGGTTCATGTGTAATATAGGATAACAATGTTGGTGTCTATCCATAGGTTTCAGTGGTCAAGGAATCCTTTAAGGCTATTTATAAGATTGTGTGGGAATAGCATCATGGGAATTCCAAGATGACTGCCATGATGTGCCACAAGTTAGGCATATATTTCATGTAAACAACAATAACATTCATGGTGTTTAACCAAAGGTGTAGAAAAAACCTGTCAGTTCGGCTTTCACACATACTATCTCATTGCTCTTCGTCATCGTTTTCATCTAGTATTGGCTTCAGTGTCATGTTGTCACAGTTCACTTCTTGACAAGGTCCGCATGCATTTGTACAATCAAGCCCATGCTTTTTACATGTACATTTTAGTGTATTACAACCAGCGGAACAGTTGCAGTGGATCATTTTGAGGAGAAGCTCGGGAGCAGGGTCCTTATCCATCATGATCGGAATGAGTATGTCCCCTTGAACTTAAATCCCGAGTCGTTAGGGACCATGTCCTCACTTATGCCCATCCAGACCATAACTTGGTAATGCGTCCTCAGAGGGTGAAATCTAGTTGCAGAAGCAGTTGGCGAAAGTTGTTCAGGTGTGACAAATGTCTTGGCTCTTGAAACTTTCTTACATAGCAAACTGTACCTAAGGGTTGCGAGAGATTCGTTTTGATTCCCATTGAACAATGAAACCATTGCCTTACAGCCAGCACTTTCAATGGTATCTTGATCTTTGTCGGGTGAACAAAAAATCTTTGAACATGTACGAAACACGGATTCCTCCTTGAGAATATTTTGGAAAACGGATCCTTGATGTCGTATCGCAACCTGTGAACGCGTGAACAAACAACAGATGTCATCACCTAGTATCTGTTTCAGAACATTGATGTTGTACACATATTGTTTTGTTTTATTCCCGGTTTTATCTGAACGGCAGTAGAGCTCATGGCTGTCCTTAAGAGTCGCATGATGCAGAAGGAGAATCAGCAAGTCCGTATCTTCACCAATGAGCGTTGTAGACTTGTATTCACACATCGAAACTGCGGCTTTTACTATGTCCACGTCTGCATCTTCCTCAGCTTGGATGACATGGCAGCCTTTCTGCTGCAAGCATTTTGCTATCAGATCAATCATAGCCTGTTTGTTTTCCGTATTCGAGAGAAAATCCTCCTTTTTCCCGACGAACTTAGTAGCATCCGATATATTGACCTTGTTAGAAGTCTTATTAGCACCTCGTCGTTGATCTGTATTGTCCTTAATGCCTGGCCCTCCCCTGTACCCATCAAATACTACTGTGGCATGTCTGTATAAATCCAAAGTAAACTTCGCATATGCATCGGCGATTGAGCTGTATGTAGATCCTTCGGCCCATTTCAGTAACTGGGATCGCCTCGAGCACAGCATCATCAGATGTGGGAGTGACACGGCACCAAGAACCTCTGAAACAACCGAGCTGGGTCTATGGTTCTGTCCTCAGTTACTTTGATGGCCCGGGCAGTAGCTAATGTCTTCACTCTAGTATTTCTCTTGTGCGAATACGAAAAGATAGATTGACCTTCCATTGTTTGCACTGTGCTGTTGCCAACCGTGAAAAGGTCATCCACATTCACATCGTCATTAGCATTTATTCCGGTTATGATGTTGCGCAAGGTAGCATCTACTGTAAATGGAGAAAAGTGCAAGTTTTTCTACAAGCTTTTCTTTGTCTGATTTATCTCTATTCATCCTTGCAGACGTAGCCTCTATGTGTTGTTCTCTTGCTGTGTATACCATCTGGCTGAATTCTTGCATGGCATAGTTGTAGGCTGAGGTTACAGGGCGAGACATGGTCCAAAGTGTTTTTAGCTCTACTGGCCAAAGGCCAGAAGGGCTTATGTCGTGGTGATTTGTCCGTCGTGCGTGCGTGCGTCCGTCCGTAAACAATTTCTTGTTAACACGATACAGTCTTCATGAGAGCTCGGTTCCTTTCGAAAACCAGCCAGATCCGCCCATGCATGACTGGATTATGGCCCTTGAAATGGTCAAAATTGCTATAAAAGAGCTTGTTAACACGATACAGTCTTCTTTTTTTATTGTATCTCAACCAAACTTATACAATAGTTAGATATCCATGAGAGCTCGGTTCCTTTTGAAAACCAGCCAGATCCGCCCATGCAAGACTGGATTATGGCCCTTGAAATTGTCCAAATTGCTATAATTGAGCATGTGAACACAATAGAGGCTCCATTTACTATCTGATCTTCACCAAACTTAGATAGTAGTTAAATATTGATGAGAGCTTGGTTCCTTTTGAAAATCAGCCAGATCCGCCCATGCAAGACTGGATTATGGTCCATGAAATTGTAAAAATTGCTATAATACAGCTTGTGAACACAAAAGAGCCTCCATTTACTATCCGATCTTCACCATACATACATGCTCTGGATTGAAAAAGACCAAAGAACCATACCAGTAGAGCATAGGCCCTCATGGGCCTCTTGTTAAGGGAATGCATGAGCGTCTGCTCGATGACAAGATCCGAGCCTAGGCAAGCCCAGTATTGGTTACTGCGGCGTATGACATGGAAACCATTTATGAAATTCTGATAAACAGAAGGGTTTTCAGTTTCTAAGCTGTACATCTTCTGAAGATACAGATAACCCGACTTGAGATAGTTAGGGTGTCCAGCAGCTGAAAATATTGGTCAGATATGGCATGGAGGTACATCTCCCATGATCCGGTGTGATCGGCCTCGATGAGTTTGCGGGCAACTCCCAACATTTGCTGATTTTAAACACAGTGTGCTTATCCTTGAATGTCTGGATAGTTCACCTGCTTTCGATTTAAGCCAATCAGCGATTGTTCCAATGCCATCCGACTTCGGCAAAGAATCCATGTCTCTTTCACCAGTTTCCATAAGACCGAACAACGTTTCAAGCTCTTTCAAGACCTTTTCAAAACCAGGCCCATCCTTAATGATTTCAGCTACTATCTGATGCGTCAGGCAATGATCTACTAGGATATGTCAGCGAAATGCACGTTGTACAGATTTACCACTCATCATATGCACAACATATATTGTTTCTAGGATCTGTCTCAGTCCACTCCCATCCATTAATGTTCCTATGGCCCCCAAAAGATTCATGAAGGTGTGAAAACTGCCCAGTAACAACACAACATCTCTTATAGGACTATTGTCTGGTACTTCATTCAACATCTCTGATGCCTTACAGAAGAGCAGTTGGTCGAATGTAATGATTGGCGGAACGTTTTGCTTGGCAGCTAGGTTGCATACATATTCCAATGAGGAGAAAATGCATGTTTTGTCACTTGATGACATATCAATCATGGGAAGGAACGCTATCGAAGACTGGCCAGGATGATTACATCCCTTGAACAATGTATGCATCATGCCCTGCCAGTTTGGGGCGCATGGACGGAAACGTAACGATATCTCCCAGAGTATGTCGATTTTGTGATCGATGTCGCAAAACAATGTAAGAGGCATGAATTCCACATTGCGGCGAATGTGTTTAGCAAAGCGATAGTCCCTGATGTCCACCTTTGCCTCATTTAGAATATTTAAGTCAACTCTTTTTCGTGTTGGAATAGTGTGACTGGCTGGTTTCCCGGGTGTGATGGCCGCAATCATACCCATCCCATGAAAGGTACCCTTTCCATCAAGCGTTTCTATATTATGATCGACATTATCGGCTGCGAACAGCAGAGCCATGTCAATTATGTCTAAATCTCCACCTAACATATCTGGAGCAATTGCAGCTGCGGCGTTGTTCTCAAACCTTTGAACCTCCGAGTAGGATGAGCAATATCCCATGACAGAGAGGCTATCAATCAAAAACCTTGATCTGAAAAGATGGTGCATGTGGTGGCCATCTTGATTTTTCATGACGCAATTCCCACACAATCTTACAAATAGCCTTAAAGCATTCCTTGACCACTGAAACCTATGGATATACACTAACATTGTTATCCTATGTTAAATATGAACCGAGTTATGGCCAATGACATAATTTGGGGCCGTCGTGGCGGCCATCTTGGATTTCCCATGATGCAATTCCCCCACAACCTCACAAATTGACTTAATGGATTCCTTGATCCCTAAAACCTATAGCTAGACACCAATTTTGTCACTATATGTCAAATATTAAGCGAGATATAGCCAATATTATGATTTGGCTGCCATCTTGTTTATGACGTCAAAATTTGACCCTTTCTGTGACCTAAATTTTCCTAAACTTTTGATATATTGTTCACAAGACTCAATACCCAAGGAAAACACCATAAAACCTTTGCTTGCAATTTTTTGGGGGTTAGGCCATATTTTTCATAAATTGACTCTACTAATCCTTACCCACAACCGAATGAATGAATGTATATTGTTTTACGGCGCATCAACAGCTAAGGTCATTTAGCGCGCATTTAAATTTTATTATTCATGTTCCCTGGGTGAACAAACCAGCACTAGGCTAGAAAATGTGCCTTGCCCAAGGGCACCCACAACCGATATCAACGCCGTGCTTTAACCACCTGGTCCGGACAAATGAACAATTAATTCTTTGGCTACTTGATTATAACTGCAGACTTTGGTTTTTTTCAAATGCGTACGGCTACGTCACCCATTGTGTTACTTATATATTTGTACAATTTTCTAGGTGAAAATTTATTAAGAGGGAACTATATACGGGATATCACGTGTATACGGCGCCAGCCCTGTAGTATATACATGTATGTTTTTGTGGAAGTTAGAGCCATTGCATAGATAGAGAGAGGAGAGGCATGGGCTCTGTGGAGAGTCAGAAAATAATATGTCGGCATGAGACTTTAAACAAGAGGGCCAAGATGGCCCTAAATCGATCACCTAATTGATAGTAAATTAGTAGCAAATATTTAACTGCAAATATCTGGAAATTTTTATCAGGGAGTGCAAATGAAACTGAAAGGAGTTGACACTTCTCAAGAAACAGCTTATCAGTAAAGGCCATTTATATCTTGAAATCTAACAAGAACTTTAATAAGAATGGAATTATAAAGTTTTTGTCATTTTGCACCTTTCCTGATGCCGCCTTGCTGCCCTGTTTTTCAACGAAATCAATATGGCTTCAACAGTTTATTTAGAGGGTCACTTAAGAAACATTTCTACCAAATTATCTTGCAATCGCACAAGTAGATTATGTAGGAAAAGGATTTTAAAATTTGGGTATTTTTCTCACTTTCTGATGCCGCAGCAACCAAAGTTCTCAATGGAATTTAAATCTTTGAACAATTTTGAAAGAGGACCACCAAAGGAACATTCTTGTGATGTTTTGTGGAAATTGGAATGGTAGGAGTTGGTTGTCATTTGTAGCTAAAAGTTCAATTTACCCTTTTTGTGATGACGCCTGGTTGATATGATTGTGTAACCAATCAAAACGGCTCAAACAAATTAAAAAGAGGATCATTACAGTAAGATTCGTATTATATTTTCTTAAAATCAGACAAACACTTTCATAAAAATGGAATTTTCAAATTTTGTCATTTTACCCCTTTTCTGATGCCGCCTGACTGCCATGTTTTTCGACCAATCAGTATGGCTTGAACAATTTTTATAGAGGGTCACCCAAGGAACATTTCTACCAAATTATATTTGAATCTGACAGGCAGATTCGGAGGAGAAGATTTTTAAAGTTTGGACATTTTGTCCCCTTTCTGATGCCGCAGAAACCAAAGTTCTCATTGGAATTTTAATCTTTGAACAATTTTGAAAGAGGACCACCAAAGGAACATTCCTGTGATGTTTTGTGGTAATTGGTCTATTGGAATGGTAGGAGATGGTTGTCATTTGTAGCTAAAAGTTCAATTTACCCCTTTTGTGACGACGCCTGGTTGCTATGATTGTGTAACCAATCAAAACGGCTTAAACAAATTAAAAAGAGGATCATTACAGTAAGATTCATATTATATTTTCTTTAAATCAGACAAGCATTTGCATAAAAATGGAATTTTCAAATTTTGTCATTTTGCCCCCTTTTTGATGCCGCCTAACTGCCGTGTTTTTCGACCAATCAGTATGGCTTGAACAATTTTTATAGAGGGTCATCCAATGAACATTTCTACCAAATTATATTTGAATCTGACAGGCAGATTCGGAGGAGAAGATTTTTAAAGTTTGGACCTTTTGCCCCCTTTCTGATGCCGCAGCAACCAAAGTTCTTAATGGAATTTAAATCTTTGAACAACTTTGAAAGAGGCCAACCAGAGGAACAGTCCTGTGATGTTTCACGGAAATTGTCCTTGGAGTTTGGGAGGAGATGATGTTTAAAGCTAAAAGTTAACGCCGGACGGACGGACTACGGACAAAAAGTGATAGGAATAGCTCACCTGAGCCTTCGGCTCTGGTGATCTAATAACAATATGTATCACTATACGATCTCGTTTATTTTACCTGTGTTTTCCTCGTGGACAATTTGATGAAGCTGGTCAGAGTGCTACACAGGTCACAAAGAAATGTTTATGTACCAAAGTATTTAACAATTTTCAGTTATTCCCTTAATATCTCTTATGTACAAGAGGACCATGATGGCCCTAAATAGGTTACCCGATTTAAATGAAATCAGTTTTTAATCTTACGTTATGCATATTAGGAAAACAAGCAACGCTCCCTTGTAGTCATAGTTATCAATGGATAGTAATAATTTCAACGATCTCGGTCGAGTCACTCGAGTAACATTTGTGTAGAATAATTTTAAAATCATGCCTATATCTTTGTACAAGAAGATTTATTAGATTCACTTTATATACAAATAAGGAAAACAATGTTTTTTAACAGAACGGAATAATTTGAACAATGTTGGTAGATGGTCACCAATGGAACATTGCAAAACAATTTCCAAATCAGTTTGTACTTTTGGACAAGAAGATTTTTAGAGTGTCGACTGTCTTGCCCTTTTCCGATACTGCAGCAATCGAAGTTCTGGTAGGAATTAAATCATTTGAACAATTTTTGATGAAGGCCATAGGAACATTTCTACGTTATTTGAAAATCGGCCAGACACTTTCAGGAGAAGATTTGTTAGTGGGGCGTTTCTTGGATGGTCCACTTTCAAATAATTTGGTGGAATTGACCATCTATCCGATTCATTCAATCAAAATATTGACGACAAAGACTAGACACAATAACTCGCATTGAGCCTCTTGCTCAGGTGTGCTTAAAATCACATCAATGAAGGATTTTCGAAAATATTCTGACTGGGTGTTTCTTGCATGGTCAACTTTCAAATAATTTGGTGGAATTGACCCTCTATCCGATTCCTTCAATCAAAAAATATTGACGGACAAAGACTAGACACAATAGCTCGCATTGAGCCTCTTGCTCAGGTGTGCTTAAAACCACATCAATGAAGGATTTTGAAAATATTCTGACTGGGTGTTTCTTGGATGGTCCACTTTCAAATAATTTGGTGGAATTGACCCTCTATCCGAATCTTTCAATCAAAATATTGATTTGTTTGTTTGGAGTTCAACGCCGCTTTCAACAGCTTTGGTCATATCACGGCGGTCAGTGCACCTACCCATGTTTTCCTGGCTTTCCTACACCAGTACTTTCGAAGCCACTCAAAATATTGACGGACAAAGACTAAGACACAATAACTCGCATTGAGCCTCTTGCTCAGGTATGCTTAAAATCACATCAATGAAGGATTTTCGAAAATATTCTGACTTGGGGGAGATTTTGCACAATTGCTCCTATAGCCATTGTTTTTAAAGTTGTCATGCCAATTTATCTGCATGTGGGAAAAGGGCCAAGAGAAAAATATCACTTAAAAATATAATTATATTTTTTTCTTTTTATTTCCACTGTACAGTTTATGCTACAAGAACACAGGCTCCGCCAACTTTCTTTATCTTGGCTTCAGCCGATCTGCTGAAGAATTTTGCTTTAACGATGACGGGCTGTTTAGGAAGATGGCCTTTTCCTAAAACCTTGAAGTAGCCCTGAAATGTAAATAGAGAAATTGATAATTCCATATCATTTATTGATAGGTTACCGACAGCAAAGCAAGGACAAATAAACTTAAATGGTAATTTCAGAGTTAAGTTTTTCATCATGTCATATATAAGACAGGGATAACTTGAAGCATCATTAACAACCATGAGTGGGTAATTCTTTCAAATGAGTTCAGTAGAGGGGAAATGGTTTTCAAGTCCTTCATAACCGATGTAAGTTTTTCTTTTCAAAATGAAGCTGTTAGAAGCAAAAGAAAATATTATGAGAAAATCCTAAATTTTATACAATATATAGGATACTGACAGCGAAGCAAAGACTTTTAATGGTAATTTCAGAGTTAAGTTTTTCATCATGTCACATTTAAGACAGGGATAACTTGAAGCATCATTAACATCCATGATTTTTTGTAATTCTCTCAAATGAGTTCAGTATATTGGAAATGGGTTACTTCAGGACAGATTAAAGTATTGCTTTTCAAAATGAAGCTATTTGACCCCAAAATAATATCTTAAGAAATTAAAGAGCAGATCCATTGTTTTGCTAGCAATACAGTTCATACCGGCAAGTGTTGGATATGAATTGATACAATTATAATTATTAATGCTATCTTCAAAAGTTATAAACATGTGCTTTTTATTAGTATTTTCACTGCCCTATAAATATGGCAATATTATAATGGTTGTTTCAGAGTTAAAACTTTTCATCATGTCACAAATATGACAGGGATAACTTGTAAGCATCATCAACAACCATTGATAATTTATACTTTGTGTAATTTTTCTGAAAAAGGCTGCATTTTATGGGTATGGGCTACAGGTCGTTGATACCAAGATAACAGATTTAATCCATTGATGTATATATCTTTTTTTTTTATCAAATTGTCAAACAAAATGAAAACTCCCCACTTGAAATATGAATTGATTCAATAATTTTGATCTGCAAGGGCTATAAGCATTTGCTTTCTATCAGTATTTCACAGTCTTATAAATATGGCAATATATTTTAATGGTCGTTTCAGAGTTAAAACTTTTCATCATGTCACAAATATGACAGGGATAACTTGTAAGCATCATCAACAACCATTGATAATTTATACTTTGTGTAATTTTTCTGAAAAAGGCTGCATTTTATGGAAATGGGCTACAGGTCGTTGATACCAAGATAACAGATTTAATCCATGGATGTATATATCTTTTTTTTTATCAAATTGTCAAACAAAATGAAAACTCCCCACTTGAAATATGAATTGATTCAATAATTTTGATCTGCAAGGGTTATAAGCATTTGCTTTCTATCAGTATTTCATCGTCTTATAAATATGGCAATATATTTTAATGGTCGTTTCAGAGTTAAAACTTTTCATCATGTCACAAATATGACAGGGATAACTTGTAAGCATCATCAACAACCATTGATAATTTATACTTCTGTGTAATTATTCTTTTAAGGGCTTAACTTTAGAAAAATGGGTGACAGGTCCTTAATGACACTAAAAAAGATTTAACTTATATGTATACTGTTCTGCTTATAAAATGCTGTTCAAAGCCAAATGAAATTCCCCCACATTGAATATAAATTAATTCAATAATTAGTATCTGTAAAGGGTTATAAACATTTTCTTTCTACTAGAATTTCACTGTCCTATAAATATGGCAATATATTAATGGTTCTTTCAGAGTTAAAAACTTTTCATCATGTCACTAATATGACAGGGATAACTTGTAAGCATCATCAACAACCACTGATAATTTATACTTCGTGTAATTTTTCAGCAAAAGGCTTCATTTTATGGAAATAGGCTACAGGTCCTTGCAAGATAACAGATTTAATCGATGGATGTATATATCTTTTTTTTTATCAAATTGTTCAAACAAAATGAAAACTCCCCACTTGAAATATGAATTGATTCAATAATTTTGATCTGCAAGGGTTATAAGTATTTGCTTTCTATCAGTATTTCATCGTCTAATAAATATGGCAATATATTTTAATGGTCGTTTCAGAGTTAAAACTTTTCATCATGTCACAAATATGACAGGGATAACTTGTAAGCATCATCAACAAACATTGATAATTTATACTTTTGTGTATTTATTCGCTAAAGGACTTAGCTTTATTTTAGGAAATGGATGACAGGTCCATGATGACAAGAAAACAGATTTAAACTATGTATACATTAAATGGCAAGTTGTATTTATCAAATTTTTAAATCAATTGAAGCCAAATGAAAACCCCTAGAGTGAAATATGAATCGATTCAATAATTTTGTCAGAAAGAGTTAAAAACATTTTGTTCCTATCAGTATTTCACCGTCTTATAAATATGGAAATAAATTAATGGTTGTTTCAGAGTTAAAAAATTTCATCATGTCACAAATATGACAGGGATAACTTGTAAGCATCATAAACAACCATTGCTTATTTATACTTTTGTGTATTTATTATCTAAAGGGCTTCACTTTATAGGTCCTTGATGACAAGAAAATAAATGTAACGTAACACATTTATACATAAAATAGCAAGTTTTGCTGATCAAATGGGTCAATTGTTTATTAAAGCCAAATGAAAACCTTTATATGAAAATTGAATTGAATAATTCAATAAATAGTTATAAATTTTGCTTTCCATCAGTATTTCATTGCATTATGAATATAGCAGCAGTATATATTATTGGTTGTTTCAGATTAAATGTTTCATCATGTCACAAATATGACAGGGATAACTTGTAAGCATCATCAAAAACCATTGATAATTTATACTTTTGTGTATTTATTCTCTACAGGGCTTCATTAACATTTTCTATCAGTATTTCACCGTCCTATTATATAAATATGGCAATATATAAATGGTTCTTTCAGAGTTAAAATTTTTCATCATGTTACTAATATGACAGGGATAACTTGTAAGCATCATAAATAACCATTGATAATTTATACTTTGTGTATTTATTCTCTAAAGGGCTTCATTTGAGGTAAATGGGCGACAGGTCTTTGAGGACAAGAAAACTGATTTAACACATATACACATTAAATGGCAAATTGTTCTGATCAAATTGTTCAAAGCCAAATGAAACCCTATGGATTGATTCAATAAGTTCAGGAAGGGTTATAAAGATTTGATTTCTATCAGTATTTCATTGCATTAATAATATGGCAGTATATATTAATGGTTGTTTCAGAGATTAAATGTTTCATCATGTCACAAATATGACAGGGATAACTTGAAAGCATCATCAACAACCATGACTTGTACATTTGTGTAATTCTCTTAAATGGCTTCAGTATAGGGTAATGGGTGACTAGTCCACAATGACAAGTCTTCTTTGAAGACCAAAACAAAATAAAGAGTTGACCCAATTCTTTCTAGCAAGTGTTAAATATGAATCAATTCCAATAATTTCGACCTGTAAGATGTATCAACATTTTTTTCCTATCAGTATTATATGAAATATGAATAGATTCAATAATTTTGTCAGAAAGAGTTGAAACATTTTTTTCCTATCAGTATTTCACCGTCTTATAAAGATGGCAGTATATTAATGATTGTTTCAGAGTTAAAACTTTTCATCATGTCAAAAATATGACAGGGATAACTTGTAAGCATCATCAACAACTATTGATAATTTATACTTTTGTGTAATTATTCTCTAAACGGAAATGGGTGACAGGTCCTTGATGACAAGAAAACAGATTTAACATTAAATGGAAAGTTTTGCTGATAAAATGGTTCAATTGTTTAAAGCCAAATAAAAACCCTTCACATAAAAAATTAATTGAATAATTCAATAAATGGTTATAAAGATGTGTTTTATATCAGTAATTCATTGAATTACAACTATGGCAACATGTTTTAATGGTTGTTTCAGAGAATAAATGTTTCATCATGTCACAAATATGACAGGGATAACTTGAAAGCATCATTAACAGCCAGAAGGAATAACTTACTTGCTTTTCAAATTGAAGTTCTTTGAAGACAAAGACAAAATAAAGAGTTAACCCAATTCTTTCTAGCAAATGTTAAATATGAACCAATTCCAACAATTTCGATCTGCTAGATGTATTAACAGTTGATTTCTATCTGTATTTCACTGAAGCATTAATATGGCAATATATTTTAATGGTTGTTTCAGAGTTAAAGCTTTTCATCATGTCACATATAAGACAGGGATAACTTGAAGCATCATCAACATCCGTGATTGTACTTGAGTGTAATTCTCTTAAATGGCTATAGTACAGGGAAATGGGTGACTGGTCCTTCATAAACAAGTACACACATTCATTTAAACTATTTATATACCTTATGCCAAATATTTTGTTTTTCCAAACGAAGTCATTAGAAGCCAAGGTAAAATATCTCAACATTGATAGGACAAGGCCATATTTAAAAGCAATGCAGTTCATTCAGGGAAATGTTTTAAAGTGATTTAACACTTCTATCAGTAATTTATTGAATTATAAAAATATCTTTATGGTCGTTTCAGAGATAAACTTAATCATCATGTCACAAATATGACAGGGATAACTTGAAAGCATCATAAACAACTACTTTTTATGTTTGTACATTTGTGCAATTATTCTTAAAGGGCTTCAGATTTTGACACAAAGGCCTACACAATGAATTGCCATTGTGACACGTCTTAAAAGAATTCATATCTTACATAATAATCTTTCAGATTGAAATTGTCCGATGCCTAAGCAAAACACTTTGGTTCTTATCTAATTATTTTTATGAATACAATATGTTTCCCCTTTGACTGCTGGAACTTTGTGAAGGTGGTGCCACCAGTATAAAGCCAGGCCAGTTCCTACCATATTGAGGGCTTGGCGTGAAACAGTTGTAACTAAAGACCTATTTTGAACCCTTTGTAAATGTAAACACTGCAAATTTAGGTGCCATTGCTCAGAACGAATGGCACCTAAATTTCCATTGTTTACCAAGAAAAGTTGTTCAAAGCTTATAAAGACTTAATGGCGAGGTGATTAACCTTGGTAAAAAAAATACCAATTTTAGTTACAACCGTTTCACGCCAAGCCCTCGAATTATGCTCAGGCTCTATCAGGGCCTGCTCTGGGTTGAATTTGGCTTTCGCCACCACTTTCGCCATTTTGAAATAAAGTTCGCCACTTTTATTTTTTGAGTCATTTATTTTCTCCACATTTAATAAGTATTTTAGAAGGATTTTTAAATGAATCAAAAGAACCACAATCAAGTGAAGGTTTCGAAGCCATTTTTGCTTTTGATAACAAGCATAGTTTCCAACAAATATTTATATGCAAGCTCAAAGAATTTTTTCCCAATCAAAAATTGCAGACTTGTACATTGTCATTTAATCATGAAAGGCATATGGCGATAGTAGAAACCTTCAAAAAGCGTGCCGATATAATTACTGCATCTATACCGTATATCCGCGGCCATAAGTCGAGGGTCCATTTTGAACCCAATTTCGGTGGTTTTGAGGTTACTCTCAGCCATAAGTCGGGGTCGACTTTTTGAAAAATATCGGACCACATATCATATCGGCGATCATTAAATAATAATTTTTTACCATTAATTTCTCAAATTTATCGCGAACAATTAAGCTGTTTATCGCGGGAAATGGTATTATCATGATATAGCAGAGAAGCATAAAGACGTCAAACTAGTATCTATCAAATCAGCCTCAAATTTTGCTTCCGAGTCAGAATTTCGAAAAATCTCGCCATTGACATCCGCCATTTTGGAATCTCGGAAAAGCATCTTCAGAATAGATTGATGACGTCTTTATTATTTCAATTCTGACCAATCAAATTCATCACTCGGGGAGAATCCATTAGAAACGCTGCCACAGCTAATGCATATTTTCCAAGTAGTTATGCATGTTTTGGGATTCTTTACCCTCAATGTTTCGACAGAAAGCCATTTTGTTATTTTACTTCAATTTACAGTTTCCGAAGTGATAATCGGTTACAACTCGTCCCACAAATTTTACCGATTTACGCATTACGTCTAGGGACTTGTTTTAAGTTTACAATCAACGAAATTAATTCGTAATTGGTCGGTCTTTAGTTGTCAACAATTTAAAGGAGTCTGTTAACACGCTTAATTATGTCAACAGTTTGACATGTACACAAACACTATACACACGTTGACTGGTTTAACTTAATTTACCCGATAGTTTACCCGATAGCGATACACGATATCGTCTAAATCCGTGAACCAATCAGTTATGCGGACGAGTATTTGATATTTTCAATTTTTTTTTTAGGTCTTTGATATTTCAACTCGAATGTTATGATAGAAACCTTTCGCCACTCGTGAAAAAACTTCGCCACTTTAAAATAATCTTCGCATTTGGCGACAGTGGCGATCGACAGCGCGGGCCCTGCTCTATACTGTTGGCTACTCAACCTAACATTTATCATATTAGGATATTCCTGAAATTGAAAATTGACTCTTCCGAATGCAAACCTGGAAAAGTTCATTTTACCGATAATTTAAGATGTTTCAAGATTTAAGCTGCCTCGAGTCAAGGCAGGTAACATATAAACATTGCAGAATATTTTATTGGTTGTTTCAGAGTTGAAACTTTTCATCATGTCACCAATATGACAGGGATAACTTGTAAGCATCATAAAAAGCTAAATAATTTCATTTCATTGTAAGAGAAATGGTCGACAGGTCCTTGATGACAAATAAAAAGATTTAACACAATTGAAAATAAGTTTTGCCTTTTAAATTGAAATTGTCTGAAGTGAAGTAAAAAATCTTTTCAAAACACAAATTTCCGATAAAACTATTTGTGCTAAATTTAAGTAAAGAATAAAGGAAGTTCATCAGCAAGTTCTCTAATGACCATAACATGGTCATGTGCAGTTTCAATTTAATATCTCTTAATAGTTTCTCTCAATATTCTTTGAATACTCGACTTAACAATACTCACAGATTTGACACAATCAATAACAGGTGCCTTGTCCTTGATATCAGCAAAATGTTCTCTTGTTTGAGTGGAAATTAGTGACCAAACTTTGTCAAGGTTGATCGTTGGGCAGAAATATTTGTTGTTCTTTTTGTGGAAATATCTCATACCAACTTTACCAAAGTAACCTGGATGGCTGAAATGGAGATGAAGATAAATAAACCTATATATTCCGACCTCTCTTATTCAAAAGATCTGCAGAAACCAGGACAAAAGTCAACATTTCATGCAAAATGGTGGAAACTACATCTTGTCATGAGATGTAATCAACTGTTTTGAGTAAAGCCCATGATATGCTGATCAACTCTTTCCGACGCAAAATTGTCTGCTACCGAAGCATGAAATATTATGTCATAATTCCCAGAGATATGTTTTGAACTTATTAGCCGATACCATACCATTAAATCACTTGCCATAAATATAATTTTTAATTATATTTTTATAATGAAAAGTATATTTTTTTTGTTTATAAGAGATAAAATAGATGTGTTATACGAGAAACATGAAATGAGCCTTTCTGTGGGAAAAATACAAGTTGGCTTTTGTGAGTAGTATAGATCCAGATCAGTCCGAGACTGAACACTGATCAATATTACTAAGATAGCGCTTGTTAGTATCTTCAGTTAAGTCATATAGTTTCCGATATGGCTGAGCAGATGGGCGGCCTATCTAAACCTACATTCAGAAATTTAACTTTTACCATTTCTGTTTGATGGGCTCAAATGACAGTGTCCAAAATTCATTAACCAATTCTTTGAGAGATTAATTTCAGTACTTACTATTTGTCGTAGTTTATTCTGTGGACCTGGAAACCACCAGCGTTACCACGACCACCAGGATGTTTCCTGTGTTTTCCTGAAATGTAGAAACATTTTGATATATATGGGCCCTGCTATAGGCAAACTTTAGCTTTATAAACTTGAGACCAAGAGGCCATTGAGGGCACTCTATAACCCTTTCTCACATACAACTAATCTGCAGTAGACATTTCTGAAAACATCTAGGCAAAGAAGTGGAAAGTCTTAATAAATAAAGAGAAATTATTATATACTCTGTATATGATTCCTGTGTATTGCCAGGGAGACACTGACAGGCCACACAATGGTTGATGAGTATACACATACTTTACCCACAATGTACAAACATTTTTTGCTTCAGACACAAGTCCGACTAAATCTTGAAAAGGATAAACAATAAACAAATCGGAGGAATTAATTAAGCAGATGTCGAGGAATTTCTATACCTAGACACATCACTGCTGGAGATTGCAAGTCTTAACTTGGACTGATTGGGATTTTATTTTCGCTAAAATACGAGAATTTATAAATCAGAGGAAGTTAAGCAGATGTCGAGGAATTTCTATACCGTAAAACAAATAATCTATTTTAAGGTTCAAACAATCTCTTTTCTATAGCAAATCTCAGGAAGCGATAGTCACATAACAAACATCACTGCTGGAGATTGCAAGACATAACTTTGAACCAATGTGATTCAGCCAAGTTAGAAGATCTTTACAAATCTGAAGGAAGTTAAACAAATGTCAAGAAATTTCTATAACTAGTCACATAACAAACATCACTGCTGGAGATTGCAAGTCTTAACTCTGACTGATTGTGATTTGATTTCGCTAAAATACGAGAATTTATAAATCAGAGGAAGATAAGCAGATGTCGAGGAATTTCTATACCTTAAAACAAACAATCTATTTTAAGGTTCAAACAATCTCTTTTCAATAGCAAATCTCAGGAAGCGATAGTCACATAACAAACATCACTGCTGGAGACTGCAAGTCTTAACTTTGACTATTGTGATTTCATTTGGTTAAGTTTTTAAGATTTTACAAATCTGGGGAAGTTAAGCAGATGTCGAGGAATTTCTATACCTTAAAACAAACAAGTTATTTTAAGGTTCAAACAATCTCTTTTCTATAGCAATTCTCAGGAAGTGATTATCACATAACAAACATCACTGCTGGAGACTGCAAGTCTCAACTTTGACCATTGGAAATTGATTTGGCTCGTTAAAATATTTTACGTATCTGGGGAAGTTTAACAGATGTCGAGGAATTTCTATACCTTAAAACAAACAAGCTATTTAAAGGTTCAAACGATCTCTTTTCTATAGCAAGTCTCAGGAAGCGATTTGTCACAAAACAAAAATCACTGCTGGAGATTGCAACTATTAACTTTGACCGATTTTGATTTGGCTATGTTAAAGAATATTACAAATCTGGAGGAAGTTAAACAGTGCTACAGATAAGCAACATATTTGCGTAAAAACTCAATTAAAATACCCAATTAATTTCAAATCAGTACATTACAAAACTCATTTAAATTTCGGGATACTCAATTCATTTTTCAAGACCTGCGTGTCATAATTTTATGTTCTAGACCATACTCAATTCAATCAATATTGACAACTTTCTTCTATGTCAAGAAGTTATGTATAAATGTTGTATACCGAAATCCTGGGTACACGTCATGTGACCAGGATGATATCATGATCAACAAAGTCACACATTATCAAGAGGTTGCGATTTTTGGTTGATTCACTATGTCGGACGAAATTGAAAATGAAAAATCTAGCGTTTTAGAACGCTAAACAGTTAATTTAAACATTGCAATGGAATTTACTTAGTTCAGTTCCTATTGTTATTTTAAATCGGAAGATCATTGGATAAATTTTGCGCAAAAAGAAGACGTAATATTAATTCCGGATATGTTGTACAGCGAATTTCAAAGTGAAGTAAAAGATATTTGATAGTCAAGAAAGCTGTATACGTCGGTTTAAACTGCAAAATTGACAGCACAGAAAAAATTTATACTAAACAAGAGGGCCCTAAATCGATCATTTGAATATTTGTTAAAGTCTTGATCTAGAAGAGTCTATGTAAAACAAGTGATCCCCAGGGTGGGGCCATTTTTGACCAATCTTGGTAGAAGTCCACTAGATGAAGTTAGATTTCAAATATCATCTTTAAAATTAGATTTTTTAATGTTTTTCCCTATACAAGTATATTATTATGTAAAACAAGTGACCCGGGATTGGGCCATTTTTTACCCCAGGGCTATAATTTGAACAATCTTGGTAGAGGTTAACTAGTTGAAGCTTCAAACCAAATATCAAAAGCCTGGGACATTCTCCCTTCAGACAAGAAGATTTTTAAAGTTTTTTCCCTATACGAGTCTGAAAACTAGTGTCCCCCGGGGAGAGAAATAATTCTTTACCAAAGGGCTATAAATTGAATAATCTTGGTAGAGGTCCACTAGATGAAGCTACATCAAAGGCCTGTGCCTTCAACTTTTAGACAAGAAGATTTTAATTTTTAAGTTTGGGTTAATTTCCCCTTTTTCGTTGCAGTGGCAACCAGAGTTCTCAATGGAATTTAAATATTTGATTTTTTTTGAAAGAGGGCCACCAAAGGAACATTCCTGTGAAGTTTGGTTGAAATTGGTCCTGTGGTTAAGGAGATGATGTTTAAAGCTAAAAGTTAATGACAGACAGAGAGCGATCAGAATATAGCTCACCTTGGCTCAGGTGATCTAAAAAGGCATGATTATTTTACAAAATATTGTTTACATACATGTAACAAAACAAACATTGCTGGAGATTGCAAGACTTAACTTTGACCGATTGTAATTTGATTTGGCCAAGTGAAAGGATTTTTACAAATCTGGAGGAAGTTAAACAAATGTCAAAACATTTCTATACCTAGTTACATTACTGCTGCAGATTGCAACTTGCAAGTCTTAACTTTAACTAATGTAAATTGATTTGGCTACGTTAAAATATTTTACGGATCTACGGAAGTTCAACAGATGTCGAGGATTTTCTATACCGTAAAACAAACATATTGTTGCAAGGTTCAAACAATCTCTTTTCTATAGCAAGTCTCAGGAAGCGATTGTCACATAAGAAACATCACTGCTGGAGATTGCAACTATTAACTTTGACCATTGTGATTTCAATTGCCGAAGTTAGAAGATTTTACAAATCTGGATGAAGTAAAACAAATGTCGAGGAATTTCTATATCTTGTCACATAACAAACATCACTGCTGGAGATTGCAAGTCTTAACTTAGACCAGGCCTGCTTAGACTGATTGTGATTTGATTTCGCTAAAATACGAGAATTTATAAGTCGGAGGAAGATAAGCAGATGTCGAGGAATTTCTTTATCTTAAAACAAACAATTTATTTTAAGGTTCAAACAATCTCTTTTCTATAGCAATTCTCAGGAAGTGATAGTCACACAACAAACATCACTGCTGGAGACTGCAAGTCTTAACTTTGACCGATTGTGATTTGATTTCACTTAAATACGAGAATTTATAAATCAGAGGAAGATAAGCAGATGTCGAGGAATTTCTATACCTTAAAACAAACAATCTATTTTAAGGTTCAAACAATCTCTTTTCTATAGCAATTCTCAGGAAGCAATAGTCACATAACAAACATCACTGCTGGAGACTGCAAATCTTAACTTTGACCATTGTAATTTGATTTGGCTACATTAAAATATTTAATGAATCTGGGGACATTAAATTTAAACAGATGTCGAGGAATTTCTATACCTTAAAACAAACAAGTTATTTAAAGGTTCAAACAATCTCTTTTCTATAGCAAGTCTCAGGAAGCGATTGTCACAAAACAAACATCACTGCTGGAGATTGCAAAAAATAACTTGACCATTGGGAAAATGTGCGAGAAAATGGGAGATTACTCCAAATTCAGCATACTTGATTTAAATTCCTTGCGAGTTGTATCGTTTCATTTGCCAGATAACATGGTAAAGTGTTGCAAGTTTGAGGCAATCAACCAAACAAAAACAAAAATACTGATCAAATAATGCAAACTTATAAAAGTGTGACGAACAATCAGATGACAGAGAAATGATCCCATGGTCGTCTCCCTACCATACACTTACAGGCAGACATGAGGTTGTGTACAGCTCAATGCAAGACGCACATTTCATGTTCTAAATTCCTTCTTTCAACTTCCAAGTCCAATATTGTAGGTTATCAAAGTTAAAGTTTTAATTCTTTGAGTTCCAACAACATAAGACATGCATCTGGTAACAAAGATTTTGTTAAGAAAAATCATTTTAAATGCCCTTTTGTCAGTCATCGCACCCTTCTCTAGGCCTATGGTCAAGTACAGAAATAAAATGATCGATGATGTAGCAGTGTTTGGTCTAGCAGTTTTGTGACCAGGCTCAGGGGTCTTTCAACTGTGAAAATAGTGACATGTTTATGTGATGGAATTGGAAGGCGGATTTTCTGAAATCTAGGCCTACTTTTTTTTTAAAATAAAAGTATTTTGATTGTGAATGTGGCCCAATTTGGGTTTAATAAGAAAAAACACTGTATAGGTTTAGAAGTAGTCATATGCATACCTATACGTCCATGTCCGTGGCTGACATGACCACGCAACTTCCTGGTCTTCTTGTTTTTTGTGGTCTGAAATATAAAAGGAACAAAGTTTTGAAATTTTCTGAATGATACAGAATTAAGTCAAGCCATTACATAATATTCCACCCTTTTTTATAAGTTACTTGAATTACCTACAACATTATTTTAGAAGGTCACAATCTACAATATTTATTACAATTCTTTACCTGCTGAATTACCGAAGACCCAACACCATATATATGTATAAGCATCCTGGCGTAGTACAATGTGAATGGGCACTAACAAATTTGTCCAAAACAAGTTAATCTCAGTATGAGTGCTAACATTTTGGTCTGGTGTTCGAAAGATTCTGGAATCATTCCACACTCATTGAATTTGAAGTGTAAAATATATGACTTGCAGAACACTTGGTAGCATGTTTGCTTTTGAATGTTGCGAGTCCTCGGATCAGTGGGACTATATTAGTCAAATCCGGTTCAGGTTTGCAGTATGATAACATAAGTACAATACAACTGCTCTTGGGACTATATTCTATGACTTTACCAATGCTGGTAAAAACATCCAGTGTCATATAACTCAAGTCAGACACATAGGACTAGATTAGGAGTAAATTGGTATTTTCTTCAAAAAATGTTATTTATAACTCAACCAAAACACTATGTTGTTTGTGCTCAAAAGAATAATCTCGCTACGACCATTCTCTGGGATATTCATAACATGGGGTTTGAGTGTCAAATACAAATTAAATTTTAGAACATGAAAGATGCCAGGAGCTCTCGTCAAATATTGATCTAAGTTTAAAGACGCCATTTCTATGAATAAATGTTTTAAAATTAGATATTGTACGAACAAACATTGACTTGAAGAGCAAGCGACCTTCCAAACTGTCCGCAAGCGACTTGCAAGGATACTGATGATGTCAGATAAAATAAAAACCGTCCAAAACCAAATTTTGACTGGATATCTTACCTAAAACACATTTTTTTTTATTTTAAAGAGCAGATTTTTAAAACAAGAAGTACTTCATACATTGAACTGAAATCATATAAAAGTGCGTCTTAATGGATAAATGATAGTTTTCCCAACTCTAGAAAAACACTCGATACATCCATGTATTGGATACTTTCATGTTTCTTGTTAATTCTTAATTATATGAAGAGTTTTCTGAAAAATAAAGATATATATTGAAAGGATATTGGTGAATTTAAAAGAAATTATTGATATGCATATACAAATTAACCTGATGCCTGAGATAATCAAAGATTGTTTTAAAATATTCTAAGAGTTAACAAATGTGTTCTACCATTTTGGATTAACCGGAAGAAAGAGACCGGAAGTTAGACGAACCGGTGTAGAGGTAAACATCGACGGAGATATTATGCTAAGAAGGAAGTGAATGTTTCTTGACTAAAATACCGCATTTTGTTCATAATGTCAACGACACGCATGTGTTTAATCGACTTTTGACACTGTCGTACGTCTATTGAATCAAATATTGTAGGCAACGTGGTTAAAATCAAGCAAAAAGGCAACATGTCTAGTTTCATTTTGCAAATGAAAAATAACTTTTATACTGTACTAACAGAGGGTTTTACTTTTGGTTTACATGGAACGAATTAAGAATAAGAAGCCTTCTAAAGAATTTTGAGAAATAAACATTTACTATTGATAGTAATCCCCTCATAAGCATAACTCAGTAGAATTTAAGTCTAAACAACTAGTTTATGTTAACCCAAAGCAGAGTTCATTGACAAGAATCTGATTCTGAGAAAATGGAGAGATGAAAAGGTAGATTTTTTGAAAATGCATATGAGCTGTTCCAGGCTAATCTGGGTCGACACTTTCCCTCTCAGGGTAATGATTCCTGAAACAAAAAATCGGCACGAGGAGAAAAGTGTCTGTCCTCAGGTTAGGCTGTACTGCATGCTTAGGCTGTCTTCCAGAATTCTGTACCCCAGTTTCCTAAGAATAGTCGACACCAATTTAGACCCCAGTTTATATAGGTGTGAATGGATGATGGTTCTTTTGTTGTATAATCACTACATTTAGATACTGATTAATGTAATAATGATGTATGTTAACATTGTTATAAAAATGTATGTTAACATTGTTATAAAAATTTATGTTAACATTTTAATAAAAATGTTGTATAATCATTGTGCTTTTGACAGACTAAAGCCTTTAGTATGTTTTAAATTCGCTACATTGTTTTGATAATGTAAAATAAAATTCCCCTTTCACACTATGTATGTGGAAGATCTACCTCCTTTTCTCACAATGTTACTAAATTATCCTATATCATGGTTTTCAAAGTATGGTTTGATAGAGGACATTTCCCTCTTTTCTTACATAATTCCTAATTCATTAATATAATTATACCTACCGGTAAGCGAGAAGCCAACCTGTCATAAACATTGTCTGCAACTGCTTGGAGAAAATAAATAAATAAATAAATAAATCATACCGCTTTTATTTATGACACTTGTGTGTTAAACTATCCATTCACACCTATATAAACCGATAATTGGGCCGCCTAAAACTGGGGTGGACTATTCTTAGGAAACTGGGGTTGAATATTCTTGGGGTCGAGATTTCTAGCTACCCTAATGCTGATCCGGATCAATACTTTACGCAGAGTCCACAATTTTGGTTTTCAAGTTATTCGGCTCTTATGCATTTACCTACAGATAAGCTAAGCTTCAAAAGATTCACAAACAGCTGACGTTTGAAAACCTATGTGTTGCAAAAGTAGATATTATGCATAATGATCACTAAATCCATAGTTCTGCCCCGATGTTTTCTAATTCATCTGATGCACATTTCCTAAATGTTGGAAAGGGGGGGGGGGGGGGGGGGGGGGGGATTAAGTAATGCCTGAAATCAGGTTGTTTACCAACAATATTTATCTTAATACCACACAACGATTATTTTTAGTACCCACAACATAGGATCTGGATTTTAATAATGGTTTACGAACACAAGATATATCTACAGCTCTGATTGTTGTCATTTAACCCTTTCCCATGTAACATCAAAGCTGCAGCAAACAACATGGAAAACATTTACTAAAACATAATTATGGTGACTATAATTGAAAAACAATTATTGAAGAAAGTTGAAAACATTATGACAAACAGGGAAACTGCTCATTATGTGTAAATTCTCCTTTTGACACAATGTTTTCAAAAGTTGACTGCTGCAGAGGCATCAGAAAGTTCCTGTATGTGTTAATTTACCGTAAAGGGTTATACTAAAAATACTCAAGAAACTAACCACAGGGATGTTTACTCTTTCCCTGACACATAGCATTACAAGTCTGCTCTGATAATGTATGAGAACATCCAGAAAATGTAGATATAAGAGAAATAGCTTGGTTTGAACAACTTTTCCTTTTGTCTGAATCTTTTCAAAATTAGTTGTTTGATGCTGATGCGTCAAACTAGGACTGCACATGGTAAGGGTTAACCCTTTCCCTCATACGGCAATTCTGCAGCAGACGACTTTGAACGTATTTTGGCAAAACATAGAAAATCTCCATAATTGAAAGGATAACCCATGACAAAAAGTGGAAAACATTGTGGCAAAAGGAGAAATTGCACGTATTGTGCAATTTCTTCTTTTGTCACTATGTTTTCAAAAAGCCGTCTGCTGCAGAGGCGTCATAAAGCGTCTATATGAGGGAAACGGTTAACAAACCAGAAACTATATTTGATCTTCTTCTCAATATAACACAACCATTTCTAGTTTGAGAACTCAAAAGATTTATATCAAAGAAATAATATTTTTGAGTTTCAACAACAGTTAAAGACTTTTCCATTCGAATAAATATAATACACTCCAGGAAAACCAATTGTAGGTAGTGATGAAAAACAAAATGCCAATCTGCGAAGTCTGATCTTGAAGCTTCAGTAAAGCATGTATATAATATATAATATATAATACATAATATACTGTGAATTTGAATTCAAATTCATGACTTCTATAGACAGATCTTTATCTTCACTTGTTAGAAAAAACCTGTGCTTGCTTTCTTGGAGTATGATAATTGATTCATTCAGATGCACTTTGATATATATCACTTTTTTCTCTATCAAATTCATACTTTATTATTTCGATTATATCTAATTTCAGGTAGAGAATGAATGAATCCAGAGAGAAAATTTATCAAATGTAATGAAGCACTTAAGAGCCATGAAAAAATGTAATCACCGGTGAAATGTCAGATTCCTTTTTAGATTCTAACCCAGTAAACACTGGTAGCACCAGTGTGAGGAGCTTACCTCCACGCAGGATGAATAATATACGTCAGCTGTTTGAAAACAATAACGGTAGTCCATCTTCATCTAGTCCAAGCCAGTCAGGCAGTGATAACAGTACAGAATCTCATGTTCATGCGACGCAGTCTAAACTTGCATCTGGGGACAATGATTCGCCAGGCTCCCCTGTTCGTAGATGGAGGCAGCATATTCAGCAGCCAAAGAATGTTGAAGAACAGAATATGTCACCACGTAGGCGTCCTAAGACAACTGTCTCGCCATCCAGAAACAATGATGAGGACTTTCCAAAGCCATCGCCTAGAAAATCAGTGCAATTAAACAATGACATGATGAAAGAGTTGGGAAAAGGACTGGCTGATTTACCAATGAACAATTTTGGCCAATTAGCAAGTGGAGTAATAGATACAACGGAAGACAGTTCTTCAAATACAAGAGTTTCACGACTTCTGAATCAAATGGAGACTGGTACTGACTATCAAAATACTGATGCCTTTAATAGGCCTTTACCTGCAAAAAGAACACATGTCAGCCCTAGCAGATTGACAACTCCAAACAAGTACACAAACAATCAAATACCAGAGAAGGAACATCAACAAAGTATGAGAACTAAGGAGGAAGAAGAAAAAAATAACAAATCTGATCCAGCACAACTAGGAGTGAAAAGTCTTGCTGAAAACATTCGACCTGTCAGTGTAATGGCTAGAATGAAAATGTTTGAAAAAACGGATAATCAGTCACCTTCCGATTCAACAAGCCCAAACACCCCCTCTCCTGTAACCAAACCAGTCAAGCCCCAGCCCCCTTTCAGACAAAGGTCATTAACAGAAACTACGGAAAAAAATGTCGAAAAAGAAGCCAAAATACCACCAAAGCGACCACCATTTAGGCAATCATCTCTTATTGAAAAAAGTACAAATGGACGGGATAAAGAATTAAATAAAGTCTTATTTGTAGATCAGGTAGAGAATGAAAAACCCATGCCACCTCGTAAACCTCCAAGAACACATGTTCATGATGACTACGTAAAAGTTAAATTTCAAAAAGAAACAGCTGATAAAACTGAAGTGCCAAATAGTGACAATGTTGATGATAGTAAAACTGACTTTAGTAACGAGAACACATTTCCACGGAGCTCTGTGCGGAAAAATAGACCTTCACGTCCCCCACCCCCAAGAAAACCCCGCCCATATTCAATAGCAGTTGATTCAATGGATTTCAATGTTAATAGTGATAGCTCAGACTCAGAAAAGAACACAAAAGTTATGCCAGGGAACAACAGTACATTTTTTGAATTTGTTGCTATTGAAGAGACTGACAAAGCAAACGATCCAATCAAACACTGGGATTTACCAAGAATCAATCACCCAGAGCCAATCAGAAGGAGTCTAAGTTCTGATTGTATTCCAAAAGCAGTGGATGAGGAAGGTAGGTAGTTTACTTGTTTATGGGTTGTGGATATTTATTGTTGACTCTATCCTTTTCTTGATATACACATCTTTTGTTGTCTTGGTTGGCAGCAGATGACTTTTGAAACATTATTGAAAAAGTAGATTGTGCTCAAACAGAGAAATTTCTACTTTGTATTGAAATTATCTTTCATTATATCTAAAGATAACTCAAAAAAGTTATACAGACTGGAAAAGGAGAAATTGCTTTTTTAGGGCAATTTCTGAATTCAAAAGTTCAATCTGCTGCTAATGCAGTTCTCAAAAAGCGTCTATATGAGGGAAAGGGTTAATTATACATTTTTTAGAGATGTTACATGTTTTAGTCAAGATGTTTTCAAACTGATCTGCTGATTTGTTGTATGATGGAAAAGATTAATTAATGAATTCATAAGGAAACCCTACTGATACTCCGTTTCCCTTATATATACTCTTTCAGACGCCTCTGCAGCAGAAGGCTTTTTGAAAACATAGTGACAAAAGAAGAAATTGCTCAAAACAAGCAATTTCTCCTTTTGACACAATGTTTTCCACTTTTAGTCATAGGTTATCCATTCAATTATAGAGATTTTCCAATTTTTGACAAAATGTGTTCAAAGTCGTCTGCTGCAGAATTTTCGTATGAGGGAAATACAGTGCCATTTCTTAATCATATTCTGATGTCTCTGCAGCAAGTTATTTTCTCAAAATATTTTCAGTAAAAGAGAAATTATAATCAGAAGTTTCTACTTTTACCACAAAATTTAACTCATTCTGAATTTAAGTTTTTAATGAATTTATTTCATTGTCTACCCCCTTCTCTCATATAATTAATATTGCCTCATCGGCATTAAAAGTGTGAGGGAAAAAAGAAATTTAACATAAATGGAAGTTTGGAGAAATAATACCTTTTTAACCCTTTCGAGCCGAATTTCACAAAAACAACTCTTCCAATGCAGATTTCAGGCCAAATAGCTTGTCATGAGTTGTCTCTCCTAAATCTGTATTGTTTCCAAATCCTTTTATTGCCTTTGGCAGGGAAATAATTAATTCATTGTTGAAAAATAGGCCTCATAGGCAATTTATCCTTTTTTGTCCCCCGCTTTACGAAGTAAAACGTCGGGGACATTAAATCTCATTCGTCAGTCCGTCAGTCCCTCCGTCACGCTGTCACAAAAACTTTAACCTTGGTCATAACTTCTGAACCGTAATAGGTACTGCTTTCATATTTCACATGTGTATTCCTTGTGACAACCCCTTTCCATCAATACCAATTTTGACCTTGTGACCTTGACCCTGACCAATAAGACCCCCAAAGCGGGGGACCATAATTCTCTGAATTTGCTTGTTTTTATCTTTTTCGAAAGTTGTTATTATGTCTCCCCTTCTCCGAAAGGGGGGACATGCTGTATTTGTAGTTATTACGATTCCCCAACAGAGTTGGGAATCGTATTGTTTTTCTATTGTTTTTTCTTATTAAGTCACCCAAACGGAGTTTGGGGGACTTATTGTTTTTGTTCAGTTTCTTATTATTATTATGTCTCCCCCTGTATACAGGGGAGATATATTGTTTTTGTCCTGGGCGTCTGTCTGTCCTTCTGTCTGTCTGTCTGTCTGTCTGTCCTGTCCGTCTGTCCGAAATCGTGTCCGCTCCATATCTCCAAGACGGCTTGAAGGATTTTCATGAAACTTGTGTCAGATGTTCACCTCATGAAGGCGATGTGCAGAACCCATGTCCCGACCATACAGGTTCAATGTCAAGGTCAGACTTGAAGGTCAAAGGTTTGAGCCTTAATTTCGTGTCCGCTCCATATCTCCAAAACGGCTTGAAGAATTTTCATGAAACTTGTGTCAGATGTTCACCTCACGAAGGCGATGTGCAGAACCCATGTTCCGACCATACCGGTTCAAGGTCAAGGTCAGGCTTGAAGGTCAAAGGTTTGAGCCTGTTTTTCGTGTCCGCTCCATATCTCCAAAACGGCTTGAAGGATTTTCATGAAACTTGTGTCAGATGTTCACCTCACGAAGGCGATGTGCAGAACCCATTTTCCGACCATAACGGAGTTATCTCCCCCTTGTTCAATATTTTAATTGTGAAAACTTTGTCCAGAGCAGAACTCAGAAACTACTTGAAGGAATTTATTGAAACTTGGAATATAGATAGATGGCAATGTGAAGTTGTGCACCTTGCAATAATTATGAGTTATCTCCCCCTTGTTCAATATTTTAATAGTGTAAACTTTGTCCAGAGCAGAACTCAGAAACTACTTGAAGGAATTTATTGAAACTTGAAACATAGATAGATGGCAATGTGAAGTTGTGCACCTTGCAATAATTATGAGTTATCTCCCCCTTGTTCAATATTTTAATAGTGTAAACTTTGTCCAGAGTAGAACTCAGAAACTACTTGAAGGAATTTATTGAAACTTGGAATTTAGATAGATGGCAATGTGAAGTTGTGCACCTTGCAATAATTATGATTTATCTCCCCTTGTTCAATATTTTAATAGTGTAAACTTTCTCCAGAGCAGAACTAAGAAAGTACTTAAAGGAATTTATTGAAACTTGGAATATAGATAGATGGCAATGTGAAGTTGTGCACCTTGCAAGAATTATAACTCTGGGCTACTTCGTTGCAAAGTTATCTCCCCTTGTTCAATATTTTAATAGTCATTGACAAACTGCAATGGGGAGACATATGTTTTTTCATAAAAACAACCTTTCTAGTTATTATTATTTTTTTGTTTTTTCTTAGTCCTGAACTTGTCCGCCAGTTTTCTCGGACATCGATGGTGCGATCTCTATCAAACTTCACACATACATATATACTCACTCAAAGTGGTGCATCTAGCTTTTTTTTTTTTCAAAATGGCCGCCGTTTCAAAATGGCCGCCATTTCTAGATTTTAAGTTTTGATGGTCCGATCTCTATTAAACTTCACACATGTATAGATACTCACTCAAAGTGGTGCATCCAACTTTTTTTTTTTTCAAAATGGCCGCCGTTTCAAAATGGCCACCATTTCGTGATTTCAAGTTTCCGCGCGAATTCTCAGACATCGATGGTGCGATCTCTATCAAACTTCACACACACATAGATACTCACTCAAAGTTGTGCACCCAACTTTTTTTTTTTTCAAAATGGCCGCCGTTTTAAAATGGCCACCATTTCTTGATTTTATGTTTCGATGGTGCGATCTCTATCAAACTTCACACATGAATAGATACACACTCAAAGGGGTGCATCCAACTTTTTTTTGCCGCCATTTCTTGAATTCAAGTTTTCCTTGAATTTAAGTTTTAAAATGGCCACCGTTTCAAAACAAATGGCAGTGGGTGACTTTTTGTTTTTGCTTTAGCTAACACAGTATTACTTGTTATTATTATTGTTTATTCTCTTTCTTCTATCCAAATTTTTGTCCGAGCGATATCTCATGAACTAATGGTCAGATATTATTGAAACTTGGAACATAGATAGATGGCAATGTGAAGTTGTGCAAGAGGCAAAAATGATAACTCTGAGCCCCTTTTTTGCAAAGTTATCTCCCCTTTTTCAATATTTAAATCAAGTTTTGTCCGAGCGATATCTTGTGAACGAATGGTCAGATAATATTGAAACTTGGAACATAGATAGATGGCAATGTTAAGGTGTGCAAGATTGAAGAATGATAACTCTGAGCCACTTTTTTGCAAAGTTATCTCCCCTTTTTCATTATTTTAATAATTTGGTGATTAAAGCTTGTATAACTCGATAACGAAAAGTGATAGAGACTTGAAACTTAGTACAAGTGTTCCCAATTAAGTGACCTACTTTCTCATGTGTATTTGAGCATGACCGAATACTCGCTTCTGATTGGTCGATTTTTCGGACTTGTATAACTCAAAAACGACAAGTGATAGAGACTTGAAACTTAGTATATGTGTTTCTAATCAAGTAGTACTACTTTCTCAAGTGTATTAGCGCATGACCGAATACTCGTTTCTGATTGGTCGATTTTTCTGACTTGTATAACTAAAGAATGACTAGTGATAGAGACTTGAAACTTAGTACATGTGATTCTAATCAAGTAGTACTACTTTCTCAAGTGTATTAGCTCATGACCGAATACTTGTTTCTGATTGGTCGATTTTTCGGACTTGTATAACTCAAAAACGACAAGTGATAAAGACTTGAAACTTAGTACATGTATTTCTAATCAAGTGGTACTACTTTCTCAAGTGTATTAGCGCATGACCGAATACTCGTTTCTGATTGGTCGATTTTTCTGACTTGTATAACTCAAAAACGACAAGTGATAGAGACTTGCAACTTAGTACATGTGTTCCTAATCAAGTGGTACTACTTTCGCAAGTGTATTAGCGCATGACCGAATACTCGTTTCTGTTATCTCCCATTGTTAAATAAAATGGCAAGGGAATCGTTCGTAACTGTTGCTACAGTTACAATCTCTAGTTCTTCTTCTTCTTCTTAACTTTTGTTTGTCCAGAGCAGAACTCGGAAACTACTTGAAGTAATTGATTGAAACTTGGAACATAGATAGATGGCAATGTGAAGTTGTGCACCTTGCAAGAATTATAACTCTGGGCCACTTTGTTGCAAAGTTATCTGCCCTTGTTCAATATTTTAATAGTGTAAACTTTGTCCAGAGCAGAACTCAGAAACTACTTGAAGGAATTTATTGAAACTTGGAACATAGATAGATGGAAATGTGAAGTTGTGCACCTTGCAATAATTATGAGTTATCTCCCCCTTCTTCAATATTTTAATAGTGTAAACTTTGTCCAGAGCAGAACTCAGAAACTACTTGAAGGAATTTATTGAAACTTGGAACATAGATAGATGGCAATGTGAAGTTGTGCACCTTGCAATAATTATGAGTTATCTCCCCCTTGTTCAATATTTTAATAGTGTAAACTTTGTCCAGAGCACAACTCAGAAACTACTTGAAGGAATTTATTGAAACTTGGAATTTAGATAGATGACAATGTGAAGTTGTGCACCTTGCAAGAATTATAACTCTGGGCTACTTCGTTGCAAAGTTATCTCCCCCTTTTCAATATTTTAATAGTCATTGACAAACTGCAATGGGGAGACATATGTTTTTTCATAAAAACAACCTTTCTAGTTGCAAATATATATTTAACTTTGTTTCTGCAGTTCGGAGAGGGTTAAGGATCAAAATGAATACATTCTTACTGAGGTTGTTTTTAAGGAAGTATTTGAGATCATCGTTTCCTTGAGTGTGACCAACACTATCTTCCCTATAGGAAGTTACAATATTACACACGCAATCACAGTTTAATTACGATACAAGGTTCAACTTTGAGAAAATAAGTTATTTAATTTGGAAAATCTCTATTAATAGAAATTAAGCTATTTCTCCCTTTCCCATTATGCTATATATATTTTCAACATAAGAGTTCCAAATTCCCAAAAGTTTTAAAAGCAGATGGTTGACTTTCAAATGGCAATCAGTGAAGAAGAATGAGAAATTAATCCTTTCCAAATGAAGAGACTTTCAGATACATAGTTAGATCTGCAACAGACAGCTTTTGGAAACATTATGGCAAAAGGAGAAATTGCTCAAGTTGAACAATTTCTTTGTTAATTAATAAATAGAATCTTTTCAATTGGTGTTTTTAACCCTTTCCCTCATATAGACGCTTTCTGACGTCTCTGCAGCAGACGGCTCTTTGAAAACATAGTGACAAAAGAAGAAATTGCACAAAACGTTTTGCCACAATGTTTTCCACTTTTTGTCATGGGTTATCCATTCAATTATGGAGATTTTCTATGTTTTGACAAAATACGTTCAAAGTCGTCTGCTGCAGAATTGTCGTATGAGAGAAAGGGTTAATCATACTAACTTTCATGTTTAATGATTTTTGTCAATGTAAGTAAGTAAGTAAGTAAGTTAAGGGATCAACAGAAAAAAAATATATTGATGTATGTAACTTCCTGGATCTGATTTGTCAAAGTACTTTGTCATTTTTCTGGTAATCCATGAAGCTTAAAATCATGAGGTTACAGAAGAAACAAGCATAAACTTGACATCTTAGTCATATTGTAAACAGATGACTTCATGCAAAACGAGTGTAACAACAAAATGATGTTACCATCTTTTGCATTTAGCTCACAGTCAACTACATGTATACCATTACGCCAGTTATTTGATTGGATAAACCCATCCCAATTACAACAAATCTGCAGTAGACAACTTTGAAAATGAGTTAAACCTTTCTCACATTGAGACACTTTTTGAAGCCTGTGCAGCAGACAACTTTTGAAAACATTTTTGCATATTAAAAGTTGAAATTGCTAATAACGAGCAATTTCACTTTTTGCGACAATAATTTCAACTTAATTTGAATATAACACTGTCTTTTATAGAATATTTCTTAACTTTTTCCGACATAATTTTATCATGCCTGCTGCAGATTTGTTGTATGTTGGAAAGGGCTAACTATTATCTGCTGGATTCCTACAAGCATCATCCCTGATTTATGACGAGTTCTCACTTGTTTAGCTCTTTTAGGCCTAAAGTTTTTAAATAAACTCATCAAGCTTTGCGTTCGGAAGAGTCCTCAGCTAAGACTAGGAATATCTTAACCCTTTTTCCCATGCTCGTTTTGAGCAATTTCTTCTTTTGTCACTATGTTTTCAATAAGCCGTCTGCTGCAGAGGCGTCTAAAAGCGTCTATTCGAGGGAAAGGGTTAAATGGTGGAAATGATGAGTTGAGTAGCCAAATGTATAGAGCCTGATCAGACGGCATGGATGCACCAGCTAGCATGGGTAAACCACCTCGGTGGTGTAGTGGTAGAGAATCTGCCTTGGGGGTGGGAAGTTGCGTGTTCGATCCCCGATGTACCAGCTTGCCGCTTAGGGTTGATGGGTTAGCATTATGACTGATTCTTTGGTGTCAGGACAAGTGGACTAGTAGTACTGATAACTTACTCAGGTCACGCTCTGATATAACTGAAAAATTGTTGAAAGCAGCTTAAAACACCAATCAATTAATCAATCAATCTCTCCTTGGTACTCAGGGTTGCGGGTTTAGCATAACAACTGAGTCAATCAATCAATCCTTGACGTTCAGGGTTGTGGGGTTAGCATAACAACTGAATCTCTGATGTCAGGATAAATGGACCAGTAGTACTGGTAACTTAACTCAGATATAACTGAACAATTGTTGAAAGAGGCATGAAACACCAATCAATCAATCTCTCCTTTGTATTCAGGGTTGCAGGGTTGGCATACCAACTGAATATCTGGTGTCAGGATAAATGGACCAGTAGTACTGGTAATTTAACTTAGATATATAACTGAGCAATTGTTGAAAGTGGCGTATTTAAACACCAGAAAAACAAATTGCCTGGGTCTATACTGGTGGCACAGGCTTCACAAATTCTGCTCCGGCTGTCAACGGGTTAACTAGTTTGTCTATTAGACACACTCTATATATGCTAAATACTGATACATTATAGTAGCAGATAATGAAGATCAAGTTTAGACTGCAAGACTGTGCAAGCTGATCTTGATCTGCATTGTTCACAATTGGAGATTAAAGTTGTAAGTTACAGGATCGGCAAATGGAGCCAACATTTTTTTATTTTCTGTTTTACGAGATTTTTTGTAAAAAAATTGGGTCGGTAGGACGAAATAAAAAATATAAAAAAAAGACTCTTTATTGAGCACTCTACCAAAAAAATAAAAATAAAACAATAAAAAGGGAACATTTTCTTTTTTACAACAACTACATAATAGTGATAGAAAATGCAGTTTTATCATCTTACAAGATGAACGTTCATATTGCAAAAGCGGGAGAGGAAGCTCTCCCACCAACCCAGACAGTGTGTTTAACAAATTCTGCGGAAACCTTGAAACAAGTGCTTAGAATGTTAGAAATACAGAATAACACGCTTTATTTAAACCTCTGATAGACCATGATTATCTGCGTTTTCTCTTAAATATATTATCTATTTTATTTCTGTTCAACTCAAATAATGAGGTCGACAAAACAAAACAAAATGAACTCAAAACTGTTTCATTTTATTTCATTTTTGAAAAAAATTGGTCAGGCATTCTTGTAAAACAGAAAATAAAAAAATGTTGGCCTGATGTTTAAACCTTTCCCACATTACAGCAAATTTGCAGCTGATGACTTTGGAAACATGACTATAGTCAAATTATATATTACATGACATTGTATCTCTATAAATAAAAGGATAATTATAAAATATATAATTGGAAACATTACATGAGCAATAGTCCCTTTTGTCTAAATATTTTCAAAATCCATCTGCTGAAGGCATCGAAAGGCATCTGCAAGTTAGACAAAGGTAAAAGTCACACACAGCAGGAAAGGGATAACATACTCAGGAAAACGAAGAGGAAAGTGTTGTGCCAAGACTGCATAAATACATATAGACGTTGGCAGTAAACAGATGAAATATTATATTTTGTGTCTGAGATTTTCTCTCTGTCTGCGGGAGCTGATTATTATATCATTTTTTTTTACAAAAACAAGGATAGAAACAAGGATAGAAATATGGATCATACATGATTGTGATATGTTGCATTTTGTCATTATTTCATGTTCTGGTATTTTGTGGAGGTAAAATAAGCTGGTGTGTGATGAATACATGACAATTTAAAGATCATTTTTCAATACATTTCTATGTAAACTGACTTTGTTATGCATTCATCATGGTACAGATCAATTAACACAGACAATAATATGTAATTAAGTTGTAGTTTAACCCTTTCCCACATACAATAAAACTGCAGCAGACAACTTTAAAAATGTCTCCTCAAAAAATATGAAAATCTCTTATTATTTTACAGAGGTCCAGATAAGGAGGGGTATTCTGCTCTTTTTCCAAAAAATCTCTCTTATTATGAAAGCAAACCCTATGTTGTGGGTACTCAAAAGAATCGTCTCACTGAGACGATTCTTTTGAGTACCCACAACATAGGGTTAGAGTGTCAAATAAAGATTTTAGAACTTGCAAAACGCCTCTTATCTGGAGCTCTGATTTTAGGTATAATTACTGGAAAAAAGTTAAAACTTTGTGGCAAAAGGAGAAATTACTTGTTTTGAGCAATTTCTTCTTTTTCCACAATGTTTTCAAAAGTTGTCTGCTGCAGATGCGTCAAAGTGTTTGAAAGGGTTAATTAATCAATGACATGAAATATAGCATTCACTTTTAACCCTTTCTCACTTCCGAACACATTTGGACGCATCTGGAGCAGACGTATTTGAAAGCATTGTGGCAAAAGGCATAATTGCAGATAATGAGCAATTTCTCTATTTGTCACAATGTTTCCAACTTAATTAAAACACAACTTTTTCATTTAAAGAGAACCTCCATATTTTTCTCAAGACATTTTAATGTCGTCTGCTGATAAATTTGTTTTTCTGCAGTTGATATAAAGTTGTAGTTTATTTACCATTTATCTGATATTTGAGTCATATGTGTTATGAGGAAGAAGATCAATTGAACTGTAAATTAAGCAAGTTATGTCAATCATACTGGATCATAATCTTACAAAATCTGACTACAGTCATAAAATGTTGGATACCTATTTTTTTTATCTATATTATATTATAATAATAAGTTGATGAAACTCAATAGACAAATCGTTATTGGAATTTTTAAGGAAGTATTAATTACATCTATTGTGGTTAATGTTTGAACAGTTTACTTCATATTACATGTTTATAGTTGTCTGTTGTGAAAGCATCTAAGGAATATTATGCCACATCTGGAAAGTTGGAAGTTCTTTTTTGCAGAGTTTAGTTGCAAACATCATGCATGGCAACAGGATTGAGGAATTGCTTGTTCTGAGCGTATTTTCCTTTTCTTACAATGCTTTCAAAGACATCTGTCGCAAAGTCATCAATTGTTATCTGCATTAGGGAAGGATGAAACTAACTCTGCTTTGTGAGTACTAATAAATGTCATTATATAGGCCTGTCTTTGTGAGTTTTGTTAAGAATTTTTAATATGACATGTTGATTACTATGTGTAATAACCATTGAAGATATGGACTGTGAAAAATATAATGACCGGTAAATGTGGAACAGTGACATTTTCACATAAATTGTTTATAGTCTGAATTCAAAATAAACATAACAGAAACAGTTGAATGTGTGTTGTGGGATCTATTACATACATATTTGGTGGAACTTACAAATCATGGGTAAATTATATCTTTTGTCTTAACATTCTGTTGGTCTTGTTAAACCTTCTAGTTTTCCCATATACATTGTATGTATACAACAAATCTGCAGCAAATGAGTTAGGAAATATTTAGACAAATAATATAGAATTTTATGAATGCAAGTTTTGAAAAGTATGATTACTGAATAGAGTTGGAAACATTGTGGTAAAAGCCATATATCTGCTTCAGATGCTTCAAAATTTGTCTTGAGGTGGAAAAGGGTTAATCGCTTTGTGCTTACATTACAATATTACAATATAATATTTACATTATCACATACCTTTTACCCTACCTCTTTTTAACCTTTACTTAGATAGATCTGTGTTTCAATGCTTTTTCAGCAGATGACTAAACTTGAAAATATAACAGAGGACTATAGATACGGGGGTAGCAAACTGCTCTTTTCCCCACAATATCTCTATTAATACTCAACAAAACCCTTTGTTATGGGTACTTAAAAGAATTTTTTTGAACATAAAGTTTGAGAGTCAAATAAGGATTTTAGAATATATGAAAAATGCAACTTAACTTACTAAGAGCTCGGATATAATGGGAGAAGCAGAAGCCTAGAAAAGGAAGAGTCTAATACTAGTCTTTCAGCCTTTTTCACATACCGTACAAGTTTGTTTACAAATGAGTCAAAATTGCCTAAAACCAGTGTTTTCAAAATAGGTTTTTAGTTACAACCGTTTCACGTCAAGCCCTCGATATATTGACAAAAATATTGCAAATCTCTATGAATGAAAGCTAAACGGCTACTGTTGGAAAAAGTTTAAAGTATTGTAGCAAGAGGAGAAATTGCTAATTATGAGAAATTTCTCCTTTTGCCACAATAATTTTAAAAGTCATCCACCGATGCATAGAAATGTGTCTGCCATCTGGAAAGGGTTAACTTATTGTTTTCTTAATACTTAAGTTAACCATAAGCCTGTAAGTAGACAATATTTGGCCAAATAAGACTTGTCTGCTCTTTAACCCTTTCCCTCATGTAGACGCTTTCTGACGCCTCTGCAGCATGCGGCTTCTTGAAAACATAGTAACAAAATGTGCAATTTCTTGTTTTCCACTATTAGTCATAGGTTATCCATTCATTTATAGAGATTTTCTATATTTGACAAAATATATTCAAAGTCGTCTGCTGCAGAATTGTCATATGAGGGAAAGGGTTAATTCACCGTTTCTGATCGAATCTTCATCGAACTTGCTGTGAATGGTAATGGATATAAATCTGTCCAAGTCACTCTAGTCGTTCCTGAGCTTTGCTTCCTGGACGTGAGCGTTTTTTCTTCTTCTCTTATTCCTTAAATTGTCCAAACAATGAATGTACAGAAGATATAACTTTGAAAAATCATTTAGGAAAGAATATTGAAAAAATCTTTATTAAAGTATAATTGTTGAAATCAGTTATTACTTTTTTTTATAGTTTTTAGCTTGACTATTTGAAGAATAATGAGAGCTTTACTGCTCGCGTCAGCGTCTCTGTCAGCGTCCGGTTAACGTTTTAGGGCAAGTTGGCATTTTCATTCATAAGTATTAGTGCTAGGGCTTTCATATTTGGAATATAGTTACATCTTATACCTTTCTTCACATTGAATGCTGAAGATGCTGAGCATGACCTTCTTTTTGGAGTAAAAAAACATGATTTTGGGTGGTTAAATTTTTAGGGCAAGTTTGAATAAATTCATTTTTGTTTTACTTTTTCTCAATAAGTACTTGTGTTAGGGATTTCATGTTTGGAATATAATTACATAAAACCCTTTTTCGCATTGTATGTTGATTCCTTTCTAATTGTGATCATTCATTTATCAAATATAATTCTTCAACATATCAAACAGGTGTTGGTGTCAAACATTTGAATTTTTTTTTTTTAAGGTTTTGCTATTTTTGGATTCCGTCAGTTTCAACATTTGCGTTTAGCTCAATGATAAAGTTTCGTTTTTAGCTCGACTAAAAGTGTTTTTGCTTTACTACTCGCCCCAGTGTCGGTCTCCGGTTTATGTTTTAGGGCAAGCTGTCATTTTCTTCATTCAAATCACTTTATACTTCACACATTTGTTAAGGACCATCACACAATGAGGTTACACAACTCCATTGTATCCTAAATATGGAGTTATGGCCCTTGATTGACTTTTAAGCTCACCTGTGCACGAAGTGCTCAAGGTGAGTTATTGTGATGGCCTTTTGTCCGGCTTGCGTCGTCCATCGTCCGTCGTCCGTCAACTTTTTCTCCTCAGTAACCAGTGGGTCAAATGGGATGAAACTTCACAGGAAGCATCCTCACATTGACCTCACCAGAATTCCTTCAAGTTTTTGGGATCCATGCAGAATTCTGGTTTCCATGGCATCGAAATGAAAAAAACTTTAAAAATCTTCTTCTCCAAAACTGGTTGGCAGATTTTCAAATAATTTTGTAGAAATGTTCCTTGGATGACTCTCTCTATCAGATTCCTTCAAGCCATATTGATTGGTCGAAAAACATGGCCGCCAGAGGGCGGGGATATTTTGCCTTATATGGCTATAGTGAAAACTTAAAAAATCTTCTCCTGAAAGTGTCAGGACGATTTTCAAATACTTTTGTAGAAATGTTCCTTTGGTGACCCTCTATCAGATTCCTTAAAGCCATGTTGATTAGTTGAAAAACATGGCCACCACAGGGCGGGGCTATTTTGCCTTATTATATGGCTTTAGTGAAAACTTAAAAAATCTTCTGCTCCGAAAGTGTTTGGCCGATTTTCAAATAATTTTGTAGAATTATTGCTAGGGTGACCCTCTATCAGATTCCTTCAAGCCATGTTGATTGGTCAAAAACTAGGGTCGCCAGGGGCTTATATGGCTAATGTGAAGAAAAAAAATCAGGTGAGCGATCCAGGGCCATCATGGCCCTCTTGTTTAAATTACATATATTTAAATGTATGTATCTTTTCAGTTGCTTTTACATATAGAACATAAAATTATATGATTTAATAGTACTTAAAGGCAATATACTAAAATAGTGCTTAAGTGAATAAGCGTTAAAAGTCGGGCGCGCTGTCCTCTGACGGCTCTCGTTCAAAATCTTATCTGCTGCAGATTTATCATAATGAAACTGCATGTGGGAAATGGTTTAGATGTTTTCAATTTTTAATTCAAATTTAAGCATTTCGAGGTCTTGGTGTGAAACAGTTGTAACTAAAAATCTGATTTTTTTACCAAGTTTAATCCCCTCGCCATAAAGTCTTTATAAGCGTTAAATCATTTTTCTTGGTAAACAAAGGAAATTTAGGTGCCATTGCTTGTTCTGAGCAATGGCACCTAAATTTGCATTGTTTACAAAGGGGTCAAAACTGCCCCTAAACCAGGGTTTTCAACCATTTCACGCCAAGCCCTCAAATTTTGGTTTCCACTTATTGCCTTCTCTCTCTAGGGAGGACCGCCTCAGTGATGTAATGGTAGAACGTCAGCCTTTTGTGGCTGTAGGTTGCTGGTTTGATCCCTAGCTTGGTCATACAAACGACTTTAAAAAAGTGATTTTACAGGCTTTCCGTCCTTGGTGCTTAGTTCTATGGGGTAAACATTATGACTGACAGGCTCGTGTCAGGATAAATGGACCAGTAACAAGCTCTTGTTATTTATCCAGGTAACGCCAAGATATAACTGAAAACAAATGTTGAAAGCATTAGACACTATGCAAAAAAATTCAAACAAACACTACAGAGATATTTTTAATCCGTTCCGAACATATATTCTTTAAATCATTTTTTTGCAGGTAATGTAATTTACATGGAGCCAGAAAAGCTGGGTTTGAGTTCATCCGGAGGATTTGATATTTATGTGGATGACTCGGGTTATGCTGTCCCGCATAGAATTGTTAAGAAATCCAAGTCTTCAACTGCAAATGAAACAGAGGTATGTTATATTTTTATTCATCTGTAAGTGTTACATAGGCTAAGACCTCCTCCGTGTTGTAGTGGTAGAGTGCCTTGAGTGTTGGACCTCCCAGGTTTGATCCATGGCTGGGTCATATCAAAGTCTTTAAAAATATTATATTTTGATTTGTCTGCTAAGATATGAGCCATTGCAGGCCAAAGTAGAGATGTTTGATCATATAAACAGTTTAACCCAAGCTCCGTGACATTTCTTAACCCTTTCCAACATACAGCAAATATACAGCAGATGACTTCGTCTTGGAAAAAAATCTTGGTATAGGAAATATTAGAAAAATTATAAATTAAAGAATAATTATTGAATTGGGTTCAATATCTTCCTTTAAAATGTTTTCTGCTGCAGATGGGTAAGAATGTGTGTGCAAGTGAGAAAGGGTTGAGCCTTTACATAAGCATAGTCAACAGTCATCACTGTTTACATTTAAAATAGCAATACCTGTAACTTCTGAAGAAGGAGAAAGTAGCCCCAACTATTTCACGTCAATTTCATTGAGATTTGGCCATTTATTATTTCCAATGGGTTAAATAGACTACTTTTTGTAGGAAGATAGCCAGTTGCCTCCAGGGAAGAAAGTATGGAGGGAGTACAGGTGTGCAAAAGGTTAACTGGCTTCTATGCTATAACTGAAATTTCATTGGAAAGGGCATTAAACTTCAATCTATTTTTCAAACATGTAAATGTCTCTAATAGTGAGAATTAGACAGTGGTGCGGTGGTAGAGTGTCGGCCTTTCATATCAAAAGTCTCTGGTTCGAAATACTATGATGAACTAAACTAAAATTAGAATTAGAAGTCAACATGGAGATGTAATGACACACCTCTTTTCACCTACATGTAGGTGATATTGTATCGGCCTTGTCATAGGAAAACAAACTATGCCGTATGTGTAATAGATTAAGGTCAACCTGCATACACATTCATACTGATTATCAGGTGCTTCTTGAATGTGTCTGTGTTAACGCTTTCCCACATACAGCAAATATGCAGCAGACGACTTAGAAAATAAATTGACAACAACACGAAAATTCTCCATAAATGAAAATAATTATCCAATCGAATTGAAAACATTGTGTCAAAACAAGAAATTGAAAAAAAGGCGTCAGGATGCGTCTATATGTGGGAAAGGGTTTTAAATTGGCAAACAATGATATCAACTTAACCTTTTCCCTCATACAACAAATCTGCTGCTGATGACTGAAATTATTTTGGCAAAAATATGGAAAATCTCTACAAATGAATGTTTGATCATTGAATAGATGAGCAATTTCTCCTTTTGTTTCAAAAGTCGTCTGCTGCAGATGTATCAAATTACGTCTGTAAAAGGGAAAGGGCTGACAGACAGTGATGGTGATGGACTCAGAGGATGAAATGGATCTGAAGTTATGGCAAAGTTTTGGTCTCTTAAATTTAGAAACTTCTGTAAACTTTTTTTGTTCTGCGGCAAAGATATTAAACAGGGATTAATTACTTAAAAAGTTGAAAGGAATTCCCTATTAATTAATTATTACAAATGGCTGTAGACAGTATATCTAGGCACCTGTAGCAGACATGTTTTGATTGATTGATTGGGGTTTAATGCCGTTATCAACAATTTGTTAGTCATTTCACTGTGGCCAGATCACCTATGCATGTGTTTCCTGGTTTTCTCACGCCAGTACTCCACACAACAGTCTTTCCAAGCAACTGGCTGCTTTTCCACATTGGCTGGAAGATGAGAGAAAGTGCAGTGTACAGGAACCATAACTCTACTTTACCTAATTACAGAGCTATTGCCCTTTGTTACTTTTTCTAGCCTTGAGAAGATGAATGACGCTTGTCACATTGACTTTCTTCAAAAGTTGGAAAGAATGTTGGTCAAGCTGGGGTTCGAACTGACAACCACTTGATTGACAGCCTGCGTGGCTACCGACTGAGATACCGGCGCCTGATAGACATGTTTTGAACAAAAAACTATGTGGAAAAGGGGAAATTGTTTAATACAAATAATTTTCTGTATCACAACTTTACCTCCATTTTGCCAGCTTTTTAAATTTCTTTTTTCCAGAATTCGCGACCTATTGGAGACAGAGTTAAATCAAAGTTCAAAAAATTCAAGAATTTATTTTCGGAACAGGATAAGATTGTCTCTGTAGAGAGAAGCGGCAGCGAAAGGGGAAGTCATAAGTGGAAACTAGATGCAGTAAGAATAGTCTTCCCTTTGATATTTTCATAAAAACAACAATTATTACTCCTACCAAAAATATTCTCATTTATTGCTGGATTATCAACTTTAATCATTTCTCTATTGCAGGAGCATTTTGATGCAACTGAGGAGACATCTTTTGAAAACATTGTTGAAATTGGAGAAATTACTTTATAATCCATATCTATTCAAGAAATATACTTTTATTATACCCCCGATAAATGAAGTTTAGAGGGGGTATATTGGAGTCAGCCTGTGGTTGGTCAGTCTGTCGGTCGGTCCGTTGTGATTTTCCTTGTCGGGAGCATAACTTTTAAACTAATTGTTGGAATTTGACAAAACTTCATACGATGATACAACACGTTGAGAGGAAGTCCGATGTACTGGAACCATAACTCTACTTTACCTAAATACAGAGTTATTGCCCTTTGTCAAATTTTCTTGTCCGGAGAATTACTTAAAACTAATAGATTGAATCTAATAAAACTGCATACAATGGTTGAGCATAATGAGAGGAAGTACAGTGTACAAGAACCATAACTCTAATTTACATTATTACAGAGTTATTGCCCTTTGTTACTTTTTCTTGTTTGTAGAATCTTGTCCGGAGCATAACTTTAAAACTAATTGTTGGAATTTAATCAAACTTCATACAATTATACAACACATTGAGAGAAAGTGCAGTGTACAGGAACCATAACTCTACTTTACCTAATTACAGAGCTATTGCCCTTTGTTACTTTTTCTAGCCTTGAGAATTACTTAATAACTAACTGATGGAATCTAATAAAACTGCATATAATGGTAGGGCATAATGAGAGGAAGTGCAGTGTAAAAGAATCATAACTCTTATTTACTTAATAACAGAGTTATTGCCCTTTGTTACCTTTTCTTGTTTTTAGAGTCTTGTCAGGAGCATTACTTTAAAACTAATTGTTGGAATTTAACTAATGGATGGAATCTAATAATACTGCATACAATGGTAAAGCACAATGAGAGGAAGTGTAGTGTTCAAAAACCATAACTCTAATTTACATAATAACAGAGTTATTGCCCTTTGTTACTTTTTGTTGAGCGTAGAATAATTTCAAAACTACTGGATGGAATTTAATAAAACTTCATACTGTGATACAACACATTGAGAGGAAGTGAGGTGAACAAGAACCATAACTCTATTTAAGCTAATTACAGATTTATTGCACTTTGTTACATCATCTTGTTCGTAAAATAATTTTCATCGCCCTTTCTTACTTTTTTCTTGTCCGAAGATTATCTTTAAAAACTACAAGTTGGAATTTAAGGTGGTGTTTCTTAATATTCCACTACCTTTCCTATCAGGGCGACCTTAAGGGGTATTAATCACATTCAGTGATAGTTCTAGTTTACATTGTATTAGAAAAATGGTTGATAAAATATATTTTACATTGATTGTGAAGCATTTACATAATATGAGCCCTTACACGAAATCATTATGGACTCTGCATAATGTATCGATCAGGATCAGCCTGTGCAGTCCGTGCATGCTTATCTGGGGGGATAGAGGTATAGAGAAATGATTCCCGTAACAGAAATTCAAAGGTGGCGCAAAGTGTCTGTCCGGGTTTGCACGCGTGACATGCTTAGGCTGATCAGGGTTGATACCATACTCAGTCCACAATGTTGGTTTTCTGGTGGAACGGCTCATATTACAACTTCTTGCCTCTTGATGTCTGCTTCCTGGATATTCAACCACCGTTAAGTATTGCACAAAGTGTGTTTTTAGGTCCCAAATATTTACCCTGCTATCACAGGTATCAAGTTTAAGATTTTTTGTTCTTGATGGTGGTGCTACAGATTCTTTCTATAGGGATGAAAACAGAATATATCACTGAATAAATTATAATTTAATTAATCCATGTCTTGTTTCTTGTAGATAAAACAGAAGGTAGACCAAGCTTTTGACGTTTTAAAAGGGTCAGTTAAAATTAGAAATAGTGTCACATCAGAAACAGATTCCAATTCATCTGATATCACAACAGGTATTGTAATGACTTTTTCATTCATTAAGGTTTTACTTACGAATCTGACATGGCTGATGGTAAGCGTTGGGAAGTTGGGAAGTAATACCAACTTATGGCAGTCATTGTTGAGTGACCTTGAGAGACCTTGGACAAGTTTCATTTCCTTGTCTGGTATTGGCTTAGCACCCAGCAATCATGAATAAGCTTTCTATTGCAGTGATATGTCTGATATAACGTTGACATTGGATTGAAACCTTAATAAGACAATAAACACTTGTATTTTAACTGTAAAGATGTATTTTAAAATTCATCCTCTTTGAAAACATCTGAAGAAAAAACATGAAACAACAGTTAAAATGAAAGATAATTTTTATGTAATTTGATATCAAGGTAAAAACTTGTCTGGAAAAAGGATTAATTGTTCATTTTTTGAATTATTTCCTTTTGAAAGTTTTCCCATATATTTTTTCCCATGAGAGATTCTGCCCTGTTAATGGCGCCAACCAAAATGATTCAGTTTAACCTTTTCCCACAAACAACAAATCTACAGCAGATGACTTTGAAAACATTGTGATAAAAACCTGAAAAATTTATTTCCATAAAAGATCGCTTAATTGTTAAATAAAGTTGAAAACATTGTGGCCAAAGAAGAAATTGCTCACCATGAGCAATTTCACATTTGGCCACAATTTTTTTAAGTGTCATCTGCTGCTATTGCCTCAAAATGCGTCTGCAGGTGGGAAAGGTTTAACAAAGCTTATGATCAAGTCCCTTCTTGGTGAGTTTCATCTGTTGTAAAAACATCTGAATGAAAAGAATCAGGTGGACTAGAATTCTTATTCCAAAACAGGCTTGAAAACATTGTGGAAAAGGAGGAATAACTACAGTTATTTAAAGGTACTTAACTTGTTCCCACATACAACAAATGTGCAGCAGGCAAGTTTGGTTTCAACATATTGGCAAAAATATGAAAACAAATCTTTAAATGAAAATATAAGAATTGATCATAGTTGAAAACATGGTGACAAAAGTTGTTTTTTACAGAGAAAGTGTCAGTATGTGTAAAGGGATTTAACTGGTCATCTGCAAAGATATCACAAGTCATCTGTATCTAGAAAGTGTTAGTACATCACTGCTAAATAATCGAATTGCTGGGAAAATAAAAATGATCTTACAAATTCTAAACTTGTAATAGAAGTATTGAATTAACAAACACTGTTTTTGTTATTTGGAACATTTCAGATACAGACAGCAAAGTGGATGAAAAAGAAATAAGAAAGCGAGTGGAATATTCTAGAAGTGTCAGAATTAAAACAGTAAGTATACATTACAAGTGGTTAGCAAGGATTCAATCCCCTCTCAAGGAGGTTGTGGTTGAGTGCATTTGGGCAAGACACATTTCATAGCTTAGTGCTTCTTTGTTTACTAAAGAGCTCATGAGTAGATGTTTAGTTGTCATTATATAGCTGAAATAATGGGGGAAATGGTGTAAAATCCTAATAAAACGAACAAACAAATAATTCATTGCATAGTAGGAGTCTTTTTGTGTTGTCTGCCTTGCTGTTAGCTGAGAAAGAAAATTTAACAAATACAAAAATTGTATGATACTTCTAATTAACCCTTTCCCACATAAAGCAAATCTGCAGCAGACGATTTTGAAAACATCTAGTAAAACCATGAAAAATCCCAATAAATGAAGATATAATTACTGAAAAAAGGTGAAAAAATTGTAGCGAAAGGAGAAATCGCTTGTTTTGAGCAATATCTTCTATGGTCTCATTGTTTTCAAAAGTTGTCTGCTGCAAAGGCGTCAGAAAGCGTCTATAAGTGGGAAAGGGTTAAGACTTCACCAAATGTTGGTAAAGGAGAATGTAAAGTACTCTCCCTTTTTCCACAATATTTTCAATAGTTCTCTGATGCAGGAGTGTTATAAGTTGTCAATTTAAGGTAAAGGGTTAGTGACAATTCAGGTAAGGTTGAATATTAGCACAGTTTTCATGAAATCTTTCCAATTCCCATGAAGGTTTAAGAATGCTTAACCATTTTCCTATCATAGTTTGTCTGCTGCAATGGCATCCATTCATGTCTGTTTCCAGGAATTGCTTTAATTATTAATCTGCTTTGCATGACTTCAACCCTTTCCTACTTACAACAGATCTCGATGACTTAGAAAATATATGAGAACAAATTGGTACAATCGTCATACACAAAAGTATAATTATTGAATTGTGTTTGCTGCCAATGTTTCTTCAAGTTTGAAAGATTTAAACAACATTGATTTATTTTGCTATACTCAACTTAGATTTAATAAATATTTGTCTAATCATTAGTTGACATTGTTCGCTTCTCATCTAGGAAGTCTCAGTAGATAATATTCAATACATAAAACACAAATCTAGGTCCCTGATACAAGTTGCAGGAATTCAGGGGGATAAAAATTAAATTTAGTTTTCTACATATTTAGTATTGTTTGTCAATGTTTATCGATAATTCAGTAGAAATTGTTTAGCAATTATCTTTCTTTCACAAAATTGCAAGTTTAAGCTTTTCCCAAATACAACCAATCTTCTGCAGACAACTTTGAAATAATTTAGGCTGAACTATGTAAATACATGTACTCTGTAAATGTAAGTTTAAACTTTGAAAAGAACAATGTCTCTTTTTGTCACAAAGTTTACAAAAGTCATCCTCTGCAGATGTGCAAAACTGCTTCTGCAAGAGAGAAAGGGTTAATATATTATAATTAAGCCTTTCTCTGATACAGATTTCCTTTTCCCACATATAGACGCTTTCTGACGCCTCTGCAGCAGACGACTTTTTAAAAAAATGTGACAAAGGAAGAAATTGCTCAAAACAAGAAATTTCTCCTTTTTTTGCCACAATCTTTTCCTCTTTTTTCTGTAATTATAATTATGTCTCCCCCTGTATACAGGGGAGATATATTGTTTTTGTCCTGGGCGTCTGTCTGTCTGTCTGTCCTTCTGTCTGTCTGTCTGTCTGTCTGTCCGTCTGTCCGAAATCGTGTCCGCTCCATATCTCCAAGACGGCTTGAAGGATTTTCATGAAACTTGTGTCAGATGTTCACCTCATGAAGGCGATGTGCAGAACCCATGTCCCGACCATACAGGTTCAATGTCAAGGTCAGACTTGAAGGTCAAAGGTTTGAGCCTTAATTTCGTGTCCGCTCCATATCTCCAAAACGGCTTGAAGAATTTTCATGAAACTTGTGTCAGATGTTCACCTCACGAAGGCGATGTGCAGAACCCATGTTCCGACCATACCGGTTCAAGGTCAAGGTCAGGCTTGAAGGTCAAAGGTTTGAGCCTGTTTTTCGTGTCCGCTCCATATCTCCAAAACGGCTTGAAGGATTTTCATGAAACTTGTGTCAGATGTTCACCTCACGAAGGCGATGTGCAGAACCCATGTTCCGACCATAACGGAGTTATCTCCCCCTTGTTCAATATTTTAATTGTGAAAACTTTGTCCAGAGCAGAACTCAGAAACTACTTGAAGGAATTATTGAAACTTGGAATATAGATAGATGGCAATGTGAAGTTGTGCACCTTTCAATAATTATGAGTTATCTCCCCCTTGTTCAATATTTTAATAGTGTAAACTTTGTCCAGAGCAGAACTCAGAAACTACTTGAAGGAATTTATTGAAACTTGAAACATAGATAGATGGCAATGTGAAGTTGTGCACCTTGCAATAATTATGAGTTATCTCCCCCTTGTTCAATATTTTAATAGTGTAAACTTTGTCCAGAGTAGAACTCAGAAACTACTTGAAGGAATTTATTGAAACTTGGAATTTAGATAGATGGCAATGTGAAGTTGTGCACCTTGCAATAATTATGATTTATCTCCCCTTGTTCAATATTTTAATAGTGTAAACTTTCTCCAGAGCAGAACTAAGAAAGTACTTAAAGGAATTTATTGAAACTTGGAATATAGATAGATGGCAATGTGAAGTTGTGCACCTTGCAAGAATTATAACTCTGGGCTACTTCGTTGCAAAGTTATCTCCCCTTGTTCAATATTTTAATAGTCATTGACAAACTGCAATGGGGAGACATATGTTTTTTCATAAAAACAACCTTTCTAGTTTTATAGAGCTTTTCAATATTTTTGCTTAGTTGTTTTTCAAATATGTCTGCTGCAAAGTTGCTGTATATGGGAAAGGGTTAAGACTGCAGCAGACAACTTTAGAAAGCTTATTGGGAAAAGGACAAACTACTCAATTAAGCAATTTGTCTATTTATTTCCCTGTCATGTTTTTTAACAGAGTAATAAAAAAAATACTTTAAAATTATTCAATTGTTATGTTGTTCCCTCAAATGTTTTTAAATCAGATGACTATAAAAAATATTGTATCGGGTAATCAGTTTACGTCTCATTTTTCAGTCACAGAGTATTAAAGAATCCTTTAGAATGAAGGATACCCGCTTTCCTCAGTTGTTTGAACACGCTATGATCATCGGTCTAGAATTACGTGAAGATTCCTCTGAATACACACCTGTCATGAAATACAAGTTCCCAGAAATTGTAAGTAATTTTCATTTTATTTTTTTCTACTCAAAATATGGAAAATGAAGGTTTACCATACTGAAAATAGACGAAAACAACTCAAATTACTTGTTTTGAGCAATTTGTCTATTTGCCATAATGTTTTCAAATATTGTTTGCTGCAGATGTGTCAAAATGCACTAGAGGTGGGAAAGGGTTAATTAATGGAGATGTCACAAAATGTTATATTGCACTACTACAGAAATTATTCTAACTTTCTATCTAACTGTCTGCTATCACAAGTCTTACTACCTTTTCACATAGGGGGGACTATAGGTTTACCTTCTTGTCTCTCTGTCTGTCTATCTTTCTAAAAATACTGGATAATGAAAAGCTAAGTTGTCAAACTTGGAATGAACAAAGTGTTAGGTTCAAGTTTGATGTTGTGTAAAGAGCATTTTGGATAGTATGTAAATGAATTATTATGTTTGGTTAATGGTCAGTCATTTTTCAAGGTCAAAGGTTAAACATCTGAGATTTTGCCGGGTAGCCAGTAGTGGACTTCTGTATTTCATGCAATAACTTGAAACATCATGATCATTGTACCTCGTTTGGATATTACTATTGTATTTCCATAGATGAAGGTTATCTTTTTGTTCAAATGAGGTCAATTATGCCTTTCCAACATATAGACGCTTTCTGACGCCTCTGCAGCAGACGACGTTTGAAAACATTTTGACAAAAAGTAGAAATTGCTCAAAACAAGCAATTTCTCTCTTTGCCACAATGTTTTCAACTCTTTTCAGTAATTATACCTGCATTTATAGAGCTTTTCCGTGTGTTTGCTTAAATACTTTCAAAGTCGTCTGCTGCAGATTTGTTGTAGGTGGGAAAGGGTTATACATGTACTTGAATTATTTTATCATTACACTCAAAACATTTCTATTGTTTATATATATATATAATTTAAAACGAAGAAATATACTGGAACAAGAAAAAAATATTTAGTAAAAAAGAAAAATGACACTACATTGGTTTTAAACGTGCCTATATAATATATTATATGTATGTTCAGGGTTCCCTCCCTCTTACTTAAAAAAATGGACTGTATAAATGGACTGTATTTAAAAGATTTTTTAATCTTTTCCAAGACTTGAAATTTGCTTGAATTTTAGACCTTGCAGATAACCTGTAAATAATTTAAGTAGTTTTCATTTTGTCAGCTTCTTATATTGCAAAGCAGTCAAAATAAACAGACCAAACAACATTGTTATATTTGGGCGTGCTTGAAAATCTCTAAAGATGTCCTTTATATATCCTTGAACCCTGTCCGACATACAACAATTCTGCAGCAGACAACTTTGAAAACATCTAAGCAAAAACTATAAGGACCATCTCTATAAGTGAGGGTATAAGTACTGATAAAAGATGAAAACCTTGTGGCAAAAGGAGAAATTGCTTGTTTTGAGCAATTTCTCCTTTTGTCACAATGGTTTTCAATGGAAGTCTGCTGCAGAGGGGTCAGAAAGCGTCTATATATGGAAAAGGTTTAATAATTCTTGACTTTCTTAAGAGCGAAGAGAGTGAACCCTATATGTACAGTACTTGATCCTATTCACTCATATTCCTTTTCACTTCCGTGTCAATCATTATCATATCACAATCATAGCCAATCAGATTGTCCAATTCATGATACTCATTTTAACCCTTTCCCGCATATAACAATAATAAAAGTACAATGATTTAACAATGTTTTCTTCATCATGGTTTCTGTATAAAAAAAATTGTCTTACAAATTTCTAGATAATCAATTTTAGTACAGGTCTTTTCTAGGCCGACAACATTAACCCTTTCCCACATAACAGATGACTTTAAAAACATCAGGGCAAAAATATGGATATCCTCATAGGGCCTATCACCCTATTTAAAAAAATAAAATGTATACTCTATTACGTATTGACATGGGATGTAACTTCCTTGTCAGCAAGATTTTTACCAATGTTTGCATTTTGGTCCGATATAAAATAAAGAACGACGGTTGAATAAAGTACTATGTACCAGCATGTAGCTAAGTGGTCACCCTAAACAAGGGTCACAAGGATTTTATCCACAAGCGATTTGAATTAAAATCACAACACTAACGGTGAAATTGGACAGGTGGGACACATTTTTTACCAAAATGCAAACATGGGTCAAATTTGGCTGACAAGGAAGTTAGAAGTCGATAAATATAATAGATTTTCATATTTTTTTTTTATTAGCGTGCCAGGCGCCTTTGGATATCCTCTATAGAATAGTTGTTTGATTGTTATAATTATTGAATTGAACACATTGTGGCAAAAGTCATCTGCTGTAAATGTGTCAAAATGGTTAAGAGTTTACCTGATGTAGTATTTTAGTACCATCTGCTTTCAAAACATCTGCGGGATATCTCGAACACTGTTGAAAACATTGTAAAAAAAGAAGGCTTGTTTTGAGAATCTATGCATTTATCCACAATAATTTTAATTTTTTTTTGCTTAACAAGCTGCCAGAAGTCCTCCGTCTCAGGAAACAGATTCAATCTTATTAACCCTTTCCCACATACTGCAAATCTGCATCAAGACGACTTTATAACATGTACTGATCTAGGCAATGATCAGGATTCCTTTATGAATTCAAACACAATAATTGAACCGAGTGGAAAAAGTTGTGGCAATGGTAGAAATTGCTTGTTATGAGTATTTTCTCCTTTCGTCAAAATATTTTTTAAAATTTGTTTCAAAAAGGGTTGAAATAGGACCTGATATATTGCTCTTATTTGAGTGTGTACCGTACTCTGCAGCAAAGGATTGTAGGTCTGATATTAACCCTTTCCCTCATATAGACGCTTTCTGACGCGTCTGCAGCAGACGGTTTTTTGAAAAGATAATGACAATAGAAGTTTTGCCACAATGTTTTCCACTTTTAGTCATAGGTTATCCATTCAATTATAGAGATTTTCTATTTGTTGACAAAATATGTTCAAAGTCGTCTGCTGCAGAATTGTCGTATGAGGAAAAGGGTTTAACCTTTCCCGCATACAACAAATCTGCTGTAGATGACTTTGAAAACATACCCACATAAATATGGAAATCTCTATTATAATTATTGAATAGAGCTGAAAACATTCAGTTGTGTCAGAAAGCGCCTATATGTGGGAAAGGATTTAACCCTTTCCCTCATATAGACGCTTTCTAACGCCTCGGCAGCAGACCGCTTTTTGAAAACATAGTGACAAAAGAAGAAATTGCACAAAACATGCAATTTCTCCTTTTGCCACAATGTTTTCCACTTTTCGTCATAGGTTTTCCATTCAATTATGGAGATTTTCTATGTTTTGACAAAATACGTTCAAAGCCGTCTGCTGCAGAATTGTCGTATGAGGGAAAGGATTTAATGAGATTGAGAAAGGTTTAATACTTATATCATTTTACCATCCTTTCTTCTAGAGGAATTATAAGCTCACAATGGAGGGGAAGCTCTTTCCTTTGTCAGATGGGGTAAGGGGTCTGTCAATGTTGTATTCTAGCATGTCTTTGTTGTTATCATTTAACCCAAGAGTTAACCCTTTCCCTCATACAACAATTCTGCAGCAGACGACTTTGAACGTATTTTGTCAAAACATAGAGAATCTCCATAATTGAATGGATAAGCTATGTCAAAAAGTGGAAAACATTGTGGCAAAAGGAGAAATTGCACGTTTTGTGCAATTACTTCTTTTGTCACTATGTTTTCCAAAAGCTGTCTGCTGCTGAGGCGTCCGAAAGCGTTTATATGAGGGAAAAGGTTAACCCTTTCCTACCTATAGATGCATTTTGAAATCTCAATTGGTCAGGTAAAAATCTCTCCCACCCCCCTTAAAAAAAAAAAGAAGATATGTGCCCAGTTTTTCAAAAGTATAGACCAATATCATATTCATTGTAGGTAACCATAAGGATGCATGAATGCATTTCAGTTTTACATATGGATTTAAATCGATGAAATAAGCAATTATTTAAAGCTATTGGAGTGGCAGGTTACACATTTTTAGCTAGACTATTCGAAGAATAGGAGAGCTATTCTACTACTCCTCTGCGTCGGCGTCCATGCCACACTTTGGTTAAGGTTTTACATGTGAGTACACAATAGCTCAGGATCTACTAGATGTATTGCATTGAAACTTTCTACAATGCTTCCCTATGCAAATAATCGAGTTTTATGGGTATTTTTATACCCCCTTCGAAGAAGAGGGGGTATATAGGAGTCACTGTGTCGGGCAGTCTGTCTGTCTGTCTGTCAGCCGGCCGGCCGGAAGCCATATTTTGTCCGCCTATTTCTTACAAACCACTGGGTGGAATTCAATAAAATTTTACATGAAGCTTCTATACCAAGAGGAGATGTGCATATCCTAAAATATGTTGTTTTGTAATTGATTGGGTAAAAACTAACAACACAATGTTGGTCCTTTATATTGCCAGTCCACGACGGTCATGGTCGAGTGCCCTTGGGCAAGGCACACTTTCTAGCCTAGTTCTAGTTTGTTTACCCAGGGATCATGAATAAGTGAACTGTTGCCATGATATAACTGAAATAATGTTGAAAAACGGTGTAAAACCCCGATAAACCAAATTATCTTTTGCCAGTCAAAATCAACTGCTGAAGAAATGTTATATGTGGGAAAGAGTTAACCAGAACTTTTGCTCTTCCTTGCTTCCTTTTATTCCATGCCAAGTTAATTGGGTTCTGCTCAAGATACTTTTCACCCTTAATCTTCAAACTACAGATGATTGGATTCCATGAGTAGATGACTGATATTATTTTTCAAACATGTCATTGGGTCAAAGGTCAAGGTAAAAGGGGCTTTAAACGTCAAAATTGAATTTGCTCAATTTGTTAAGAATTTGAGTAAGAGTCTTGAGAAATGTGAATTGAATTTGTGACCCCTACTGCATTTTGGGTGACAGGGTCAAAGGTCAAGGTCTTTTAAGTTGTGAGACCGGTTTCTGCTTAATATCTCAAGAATCCTTTGATTCAGAGTCTTCTAACTTCACAGGATGTTTGGCCTATTTGATTGGATGACTATATCTGTACAAAATGACAGAGACATATGGTTCATTTAAAAAAGCATCTTGTAGTTGATTTGTTCTCTGTTTCTTGTATTCATTTTTAGTCATCATTTAAAAGTTTGTGTATATCTATTTTTAGCTCCACTGGCTGGAAGCCAGTCGAGCTTATGTCATGGCGAATTGTCCGTCATGCGTGCGTGCGTGCGTGCGTTAACTTTTTCCTTTAAACGACTTCTTCTCCCTAACCACTTGGCCAATTTGGTTGAAACTTCATGGGAAGCATCCTCTCAATGTCCTCTACTAAACTCCTTCAAATTTTTTTGATCCATTCAAAATTCTGGTTTCCATGGCAACCGAAAGAAAAAAATAGTGAGAACTTAAAAAATCTTCTTCTCCGAAAGTGTCTGGCCGATTTTCAAATAATTTTGTAGAAATGTTCCTTGGGTGACCCTTTATTAGATTCCTTCAAGAAATTTTGATTGGGCGAAAAACATGGCCGCCAGGGGGCGGGGCTTTTTTGCCTTATATAGCTATAGTGAAAACTTAAATAATCTTCTTCTCAAAAAGTGTTCAGCAGATTTTCAAATAATTATGTAGAAATGTTCCGTGGGTGACCCTCTATCAGATTCCTTCAAGCCATGTTGATTGGTAAAAAAACATGGCCGTCACAGGGCGGGGCTATTTTGCCTATATGGCTAAAGAGCAAACTTAAAAAATCTTCTCCTCCAAAAGTGTCAGGCCGATTTTCAAATAATTTTGTAGAAATGTTCCTTGTGTGAACCTTAATTAGATTCCTTCAAGAAATGTTGATTGGGCGAAAAACATGGCCGCCAGGGGGCGGGGCTTTTTTGCGTTATATAGCTATAGTGAAAACTTAAAACATCTTCTTCTCCGAAAGTGTTCAGCCGATTTTCAAATAATTTTGTAGAAATGTTCATTGGGTGGCCCTCTATCAGATTCCTTCAAGCCATGTTGATTGGTCGAAAAACATGGCCGCCAGAGGGCAGGGCTATTTTGACTTATATGACCATAGTGAAAACTTAAAAAATCTTCTCCTCCGAAAGTGTCAGGCATATTTTCAAATAATTTTGCAGAAACATTCCTTTGGTGACACTCTACAAGATTCCTTTAAGCCATGGTGGTTGGTAAAAAAAATAGCCACCACGGGGCAGGGCTGTTTGGAGATTTTATTTTTGCCTTATGGCCGTGGAGCGATACTGGCCCTCTTGGGCCTCTTGTTTTGTTTTCCCTGCTTTGGCATAGAGACACATAGGGATCACGTCTGTGGCATCTGTCCATCTGTCTGTCCAACACACGTTCATTATTGACATTTGGCAGGTGTGACATGTCTCGTTGACTTCTCTTGCTGTTAATATGTCATTGCAAAGTTTATTATGCCCCCGGAATCACCGATACGGTGGGCATCTAGTTTTTGGCCTGTCTGCACGAAAAAAACTTTAACCTTGACCACTACTTTTGAACCATAACAGGTACGGCTACCATATTTCACATGTGTATTCCTTGTGACATGACCTTTCTGTCAGTACCAAATTTTTTGACATTGCGACCGTGACCTTTGACCTAGATGTTGCCATTCTCGAAAAAAACTTTAACCTTGACCACTACTTTTGAACCATAACAGGTACGGCTACCATATTTCACATGTGTGTTCCTTGTGACATGGCCTTTATGTCAGTACCAAAATGTTTGACCTTGCGACCTTGACCTTTGACCTAGATGTTGCCATTCTCTAAAAAAACTTTAACCTTGACCACTACTTTTGAACCATAACAGGTAAGGCTACCATATTTCACATGTGTATTCCTTGTGACATGACCTTTCTGTCAGTAGCAAAATGTTTGACCTTGCGACCTTGACCTTTGACATAGATGTTGCCATTCTCGAAAAAAACTTTAACCTTGACCACTACTTTTGAACCATAACAGGTAAGGCTACCATATTTCACATGTGTATTCCTTGTGACATGACCTTTCTGTCAGTACCAAAATGTTTGACCTTGCGACCTTGACCTTTGACCTAGATGTTGCCATTCTCGAAAAAAACTTTAACCTTGACCACTTCTTTTGAACCATAACAGGTAAGGCTACCATATTTCACATGTGTATTCCTTGTGACATGACCTTTCTGTCAGTACCAACATTTTTGACCTTGCGACCTTGACCTTTGACCTAGATGTTGCCATTCGGGGGCATCAGTGTTTCACAAACTACCTGTACTTTTTATCACCTATTATGATAGTTATAATCTTTAGTTTGGCATGCTTGAATGCAAGTATACATTTCAGAATTTTGTATGTATTATATATTTTCCCTGTAGTGCCGTTCCATTAACCCTCTTCCTAAAACAGATGCCACTTTAAGGCTCTGCAGCAGACAAGTTTAGAAAACATTGTGAGAAAAGGAGAAATTGCCCACAATGTGCAATTTCTGTCTTTCAAACATCGTATTCACATCTGTATCAAAATTATTTTTTAAGCTAGGAATTTATTATTGAAACTTTTTCCTCAAGATATTTTTAACTCTTTCCCACATACAACAATTCTTCAGCAAACGAATTTGAAAACATCTGGTTAAGAATATGTTAAACCTCTACCGATGACGAGTCCTATGAAATTTCTCATAATGATCATTTTCTGTCTGTGCCTCAATTTTTCAAAAGTCGTCAGCTGCAGTGGCATCAGAAAACGTCTGTATGTCAGACACGGTTAAAGTAGACTACCCTAAAATAAAAGATCAGGTAAACAGTTTAAATCTAAATCGGATCTTATTGAGTTCTCTTTATATGGGTACATGTCCGAATAATACTGGTTGTGTTGTTTTAGTTCCACTAGCTGAAAACCAGTCGAGCTTTTATCATTGTGAATTGTCCGTCATGCGTCTGGTGTCAAGTCTTGCGTCCTTGTGTGCTTTAACTTTTTGTGAAAATCTTCTCCTCCAAATGTATCTGGCCAATTTTCAAATAATTTTGTAGAAATGTTCCTTTCGTAACCTCTTTCAGATTACTTCAAGCCATGTTGATTGGTCTAAAACATGGCCGCCATGGTTGGGGATGTATTGCCTTATATGGCTTAAGTATTTTTAGCTCACCTGAGCTTTGCTCAAGGTGAGTTATTGTGATCGCCTTTTGTACGGCGCCCGGCATCCGGCGTGCGTCGTGCGTCAACTTCTTCTCCTCAGTAACCAGTGGGTCAATTGGGATGAAACTTCACAGAAAGCATCCTCTCATTGACCTCACCAGATTTCCTTCAAATTTTTGGGATCCATGCAGAATTCTGGTTTCCATGGCAACGAAATGAAAAAAACTTCAAAATTCTTCTTCTCCCAAACTGGTAGGCAGATTTTCAAATAATTTTGTAGAAATGTTCCTTGGATGACCCTCTATCAGATTCCTTTAAGCCATGTTGATTGGTCTAAAAACATGGCCGCCAGGGGGGGCGGGGCTATTTTGCCGTATATGGCTATAGTGAAAATTTAAAAAATCTTCTCCTCCGAAAGTGTCAGGCCAATTTTCGAATAATTTTGTAGAAATGTTCCTTGGATGACCCTTGATCAGATTCCTTCAAGCCGTGTTGATTGGTTGAAAAACATGGCCGCCAGGGGGGGGCGGGGCTATTTTGCCTTATATGGCTATAGTGAAAACTTAAAAAATCTTCTCCTCCAAAAGTGTCAGGCCGTTTTTCAAATAATTTTGTAGAAATGTTCCTAGGGTGACCCTCTATTAGATTCCTTAAAGCTAAGTTGATTGGTTTGAAACTATGGCCGCCAGGGGTGGGGCTTATATAGCTAAAGTGAAAAAATAAATAAAAATCAGGTGAGCGATCCAGGGCCATCATGGCCCTCTTGTTATATTTGCCTAATGGAAGTGGAGCGACACTGGCCCTCTTAGGCCTCTTGTTTAACCCTTTCAAATGCTGGATATTAAAGATGGACTTGTCCAGCTTTGCATTTGCAAGACACCATAACCGATTCTAGGAATGTTATGATATAAATGTTGAGTTATGCAGCAAAGGGTATAGATGCTTGCTGTAAACTGGTTTGCCAGGCTTCACACTCAGTATCAGCACTCAAAGGGGTAAATATGTTAAAGCTGTGAGATGATATTTTATTAGTTTTCTGCATTGAAAAGATTGCACATAGGAGCAAACAGGAATATCTGAAATTAAAACTTGAAATTTCAAAGATTTTGAGAAAAAGAGAACTTGCTTGTATTCAGCAGTTGCTTGTTTTGCAAAAAAAAAAATGTGACCTGTGTACTGAAAAATTAGCAATTTTGGCCAGTTCATTGTCGTTTGCTAAGTGTGAGTCAGCATTCGCTACTCGTTTGTCGAGTGCAATTGACCAATGCTATGCTTTCATTGTCATTCATTTTCATTTGTGCATAATACACATATAGATGTTAGCCAATTTATCATAATATACATATAGATGTTAGCCAATTTATCATAATACACATATAGATGTTAGCCAATTTATCATAATACACATATAGATGTTAGCCAATTTATCATAACATATCCTTTCTTATTGCATTGCAGACAGTCTCAGATCAACGCTTGATGATGCATTGTTTGAGCAGTCTAGTTTTTATCTCAGGAGGAATAAATAAGAAGGAGTACATAGGTCTTGCTTCCACAATATCTCTGTAAGCACTCATTTAAACCTATGTTGTGGGTACTAAAACGAATGGTCTCACTGAGACTTTTCAGTATCCACAACATAGGGTTTGGTGGTCAAATAAGGATTTTAGAATTGCGATCAGTGTCATAGAAATTATCCAGAAACATCTGTAAAGCAGTACATGTATGTATTTTGATCCTTTAACCCTTTCCCTCATATAGACGCTTTCTGACGCCTCTGCAGCAGACGGCTTTTTGAAAACATAGTGACAAAAGAAGAAATTGCACAAAACGTGCAATTTCTCCTTTTGCCAAAATGTTTTCCACTTTTCGTCATAGGTTATCCATTCAATTATAGAGATATTCTATGTTTTGACAAACTATGTTCAAAGTCGTCTGCTGCAGAATTGTCAATGGGGAAAATGGTTATCATTGGTGCAAAAGGCTGCTCTTCTTCCACATGTGTAATTATTACATCAAGGTTGATTTTTCTGGAGCACTGCTTATTTGTCTATCTTTCTGTTCATATACATGATAATCTTCTCCACTATTTCAGAAGGATTCTAATGTCTCAGTGCCTCTGTTTTGTTTCCCTGATGCTGCAAACTTTAAACCATCATCATCCAGCTCAAAAAGGTAAGAACTGCTTTTACTGAAATGAAATCATTTATTCAATTATCTCCCTTATACAACAGCTTTCAGAATAAATTCAACCTCTTCTCTGATAAAGCTGAGGACATAGACATAAACATGTTTTTTCAAGCCCGTTTTGAAAAAACGGATCGTATTATAGTTTTACCTGCCGCATACGGGTGGGCGGGCAGCATCCAGTATGTTGTCAGCTCAATAACTTTAGAAGCCTTTGTCCAATCATCACCTAATTTGGTCAGGTCAAGTTCGATAACTAGCCATATCGCTTAGTCAATCGAGAGTTATCGCCCTTCAATTATAGAAATTACCCAAAATTGGTCTTGTAAGCTCAACAACTTTAGAAGCCTTTGTCCAATCATCACCAAATTTGGTCAGAATGTGTATTGACATAATATCTCGGACAAGATCGATAACTAGCCATATCGCTTTAGTCAATCAAGAGTTATTGGCCTTTAATTATAGAAATTACCTAAAATTAGTCTTGTCAGCTCAATAACTTTAGAAGCCTTTGTCCAATCATCACCAAATTTAGTCAGAATGTGTATTGGCATAATATCTCGGACAAGTTTGATAACTAGCCATATCACTTTAGTCAATTGAGAGTTATCGTCGCTCTTTAATTATAGAAATTACCTAAAATTGGTCTTGTCAGCTCAATAACTTTAGAAGCCTTTATCCAATCATCACCAAATTGAGTCAGAATGTGTATTGGCATAATATCTCGGACAAGTTTGATAACTAGCCATATCGCTTAGTCAATCGAGAGTTATCGCCCTTTAATTATAGAAATTACCTAAAATTGGTCTTGTCAGCCCAATAACTTTAGAAGCCTTTATCCAATCATCACCAAATTTGGTCAGAATGTGTACTGGCATAATGTCTCGGACAAGTTCGATAACTAATAACTAGCCATATGGCTTAGTTCAATCAAGAGTTATCGCTCTTTAGTTATAGAAATTACCTAAAATTGGTCTTGTCAGCTCAATAACTTCAGGAGCCTTTGTCCAATCATCACCAAATTTGGTCAGAATGTGTATTGGCTTAATATCTCAGACAAGTTCGATTACTAGCCATATTGCTCCAGTCGATAGAGAGTTATTGCCCTTTAATTATAGAAATTACCTAAAATTGGTCTTGTCAGCTAAATAACTTGTGAAGCCTTTATCCGATCATTACCAAATTTAGACAATATGTTGATGGGCAGAATATCTTGGTCAGGTTTGATAACTTACAACATTATCTTAGACTTCAAAATTATGTCCCTCTAAATGGCCAAAACTGTACTTACAGTGTCCGCTCTCTAAGTTTGGCTGATGTACAACCATATATCACTATACTTGGTCTCAAATAAACAGGACGGGCATATTTTGTGACATTTGGCGCTCTTGTTATTCATGTATACATGTACATAAACATGCAGGTGAGGACTTAAGTATTGCAGCAAATTACATTGAACCCTTTCCAACATATAACAAATCTGCAGCAGACAACATTTAAAAACCCTTGGCAAAAACACAGAAAATCTCTGTAAATGAACTTTTATATTTTAGAAGAAGTTGAAAAGTGTGACAAAAGGAGAAATTGCTTATTTTTAGCCATTTCTCTGTTTGTCTGGTTTAGACTAAGCTGCTTTGGGTAACAGACATGTTTGCACAGTGTTTGATAGTTATGTAAGGTGTGAAAATCCAGTTTGATGAAAAGAAGAAAACATAAAACTATATACATGTTTTAGCAAGTTACCTCAAAATTTAAAATCCAAATTCAAAACTTGTTCCACTGTCTAAAAGTAAAACATTCAACTGAGCACACACAAATCATTTTTGTTTAGATCCATGAAGTAAATCACTTTGTATTCATCAAAATTCCAGAGAAAAATAAGCTGATGCACTTGGACTAAAATAATTATAAATTCATCCTTGATTTTCCTGTCGCACGGCACATTACCTAGTGAACTGTCGCCGTGATATAACTGAAATAATGTTGAAACGGCATAAAACCCTAAGAAAACAAACATGTTTCAAACCTTTAAAAATATTTCTGTCTATAGTTATAACCTTGTACCTGTATGACTTAACCCTTTCCCTCATACAACATTTCTGCAGCAGATGACTTTAAACATATTTTGTCAAAAAATAGAAAATGTCTATAATTGAATGGATAACATATGACTAAAAGTGGAAAACATTGTGGCAAATGGAGAAATTGCTCGTTTTGTCACTATGTTTTCAAAAAGCTGTTGGCTGCAGAGACGTCAGAAAGCGTCTATATGAGGGAAAGGAACAAATTACCTTGATGGTGCAAAAGCTAGCTCAGAAGCAAGGCAGTATTATGTCCTGTAATACATAAAACCTGGTAATACATCTACATGAAAACTGTTTTTCATTGTTCTTTTTCAGTCAATCATACAATTTTGTACTAACAAACATAGATGGGGGTAGAGTGTACGGATATTGTAGAAGATTTGTGGTAGGTAACCTGTTTGAATAACCCTTTCCCACATACAGCAAGTCTACAGCAGACGTATTGGAAAAAATCTAGACAAATGTAGAGTGTTTATAGATTAAAAATAACTATTTAGGTAGCGATACAAAATTGTGTCTGAACATAAATTCATCATTTAAAGGCATACTTGCTCTGGAAATAAGGTCCAGATCAAGTTAAGACTATTACTTTGAACGTGGAAATGAAGACTTTATGAACATCCAAAATTAAAATATAAAAAAACTTCACAGAAAGCATCCTCTCAATGACCTCACCAGAATTCCTTCAAATTTTTGGGATCCATGCAAAATTCTGGTTTCCATGGCAACGAAACCGAAAAAACTTCAAAATTCTTCTTCTCCCAAACTGGTTGGCAGATTTTCAAATAATTTTGTAGAAATGTTCCTTAGATGACCCTCTGTCAGATTCCTTCAAGCCATGTTGATTGGTCGAAAAACATGGCCGCCAGGGGGGGGGCGGGGCTATTTTGCCTTATATGGCTATAGTGAAAACTTAAAAAATCTTCTCCTCCGAAAGTGTCAGGCCGATTTTCAAATAATTTTGTAGAAATGTTCCTTGGGTGACCCTCTATCAGATTCCTTCAAGCCATGTTGATTGGTCGAAAAACATGGCCGCCAGGGCGGGGCTATTTTGCCTTATATGGCTATAGTGCAAACTTAAAAAATCTTCTCCTCCAAAAGTTTCAAGCCGATTTTCAAATAATTTTGTAGAAATTTTCCTTGGGTGATCCTCTATCAGATTCCTCAAGCCATGTTGATTGGTCAAAAAACATGGCCGCCAGGGGGCGGGGCTATTTTGCCTTTTATGGCTATAGTGAAAACTTAAAAAATCTTCTCCTCCATAAGTGTCGGGCCGATTTTTAAATAATTTTGTAGAAATGTTCCTTGGGTGACCCTCTATCAGATTCCTTCAAGCCATGTTGATTGGTCGAAAAACATGGCCGCCAGGGGGCGGGGCTATTTTGCCTCATATGGCCAAAGTGAAAACTTTAAACATCTTCTCCTCCAAAAGTGTCAGGCTGATTTTCAAATAATTTTGTAGAAATGCTCCTTGGATGACCCTCTATCAGATTCCTTCAAGCCATGTTGATTGGTCAAAAAACATGGCCGCCAGTGGGCAGGGCTATTTTGCCTTTTATGGCTATAGTGAAAACTTAAAAAATCTTCTCCTCCAAAAGTGTCTGGCCGATTTTCAAATAATTTTGTAGAAATGTTCCTAGGGTGACCCTCTATCAGATTCCTTCAAGCCAAGTTGATTGGTCAGAAACTATGGCTGCCAGGGGGCGGGGCTTATATAGCTAAAGTGAAAAAAAAATATATAATTATATTGAGGCAAAACAGAAATAGCTCATTATAAACATGTTTTGATTTTGCTACAATATTTTCAAAAGTTGTCTGCTACAGATGCATCAATATGTTTCTACCTGTATAATGATTAATATACGGTAGTTTTGCGCAGATACTGAATCAGATTCCCAAATAGTTACCAGATATCAAGATTAAACAATGCTTAAACTGTTGTATGTGACTATATACTACAATTGTGGTCAGTGTAGACCAAGATGATCAGCCTGCACATTCATGCAGTCTTATCTTTTTTACTTCATCCTCACTACTCATATTTTTGTAAATGCTAATAAATTACAACTTTTTATATTGTAGATAGTGTTTACATGTTTAAAGATTATTGCTATTTTAAGATTAAATATTCTTTATATATTTTAAGAATATGTCTATTTTAAAAGTAAATATTGTAACATGTATTTCTATTTTAAAATAAATATGGTTTTCATGTTTAAAGATAATTGCTATTTTAAAAGTATACATTGTTCACATGATAATAAAATCCTGACTATTGTGAAAGTAAACTTTTCTTGTTTTCCTTACAGCCACCAAAGTCTCCAAATAAGATCCCTGAAGTGATATGCATAATAAGTCCTGTAAATGCATTTAAAATGTATAATAGTGTAAGTACTTTGATTGTGCTATTGATATTAAGCTATAATAATGTAGTACTTTGATTGTGCTATTGATATCTAGCCCTATGATATTTTGTTAGTTCGTTATTGAATGTTTCCCTGATAAGACGACAATAAACAATTCTGCAGCAGAAGTCTTTTGAAAACTTTGTAGACAAACCAAATTATTTCTTCTTTCAGTAAAAAAACATGGCCCTCAGAGGCTGGGGTTATTTTGCATTATATGGCTATATTAAAAACTAACAAAATCCTCTCCTCCAAAAGTGTACGGCCGATTTTCAAATACTTTTGTAGAAATGATCCTAGTGTTACCCTGTTAGCCTTATATTGACTTAAGTGAAAACTTTAAAAATCTTCTCCTACCAAATTATTTGGCTGATTTTCAGAAATGTTCCTTGGGTGACACTCTACGAGATTCCTTCAAGCCATGGTGATTGGCCAAAAAACATGGCCACTGTTTGGAGATATACTTTTTTACTAATGGCAGTGGAGCAATACTGGCCCTCTTGGGCCTCTTGTTCCTTCTGCCACAATGTTTTCAAATGTTAGTTGCTCCATGGGCGCCAGCCAGTGTCTTTATGTTGAAAAGGTTTAACCCTTTTATTCATACATAGGCGTCTTTTGAGGAAGGCTTTACCATTACTTGTTTCATGTATTACAGTTACTAGAAGAGATAGAGACCAAGAGGAGAATATCCACAGATTCCGCCCAGGAGTTGATATCTGCAGCATTTGGACGCCCTCTCCCTGCACCGGGGCAGATGGAAACTATCAGAACACTGGTAATTGAATCATTATTTGATTGGTTTGAGTTCGACATCCTTTTTCCTCTGTACTTAATCTTGGCGAAAGGAGAAATTGCATATTGTTTGAGAAAAGGAGAAATTGCTCATTGTTCTAAAAATTAACTTTTATGTAAAGATAATTATGCCCCCTTCGAAGAAGAGGGGTATATTGCATTGCACATGTATGTCGGTCGGTCCGTTCGTCGGTCCGTCTGTAGACCAAAGCTTGTCAGAGTGATAACTCAACAATGCCTAGACCTATGGTCCTCAAACTTTACATGGAGGTTGGGCCTGACCAGTAGATGAACCCTATTTATTTTGAGGTCATTAGGTCAAAGGTCAAGGTCACTGACCTTGAACACAAAAACCTGTTTTAAGCTTGTCCGAGTGATAACTCAACAATGCCGAGACCTATGGTCCTCAAACTTGACTTGGAGGTTGAGCCTGACCAGTAGATGATCCCTATTTATTTTGATGTCAACGGTCAAGGTCACAGTGACCTTGAACACAAAAACCTTTTTAAGCTTGTCTGAGTGATAACTTAACAATGCCTGGACCTAGGATCCTCAAACTTGAATTGGAGCTTGGGCCTGACCAGTAGATGAACCCTATTTATTTTGAGGTCATTGGGTCAAAGGTCAAGGTCACAGTGACCTTGAACACAAAAACCTTTTTTAAGCTTGTCCGAGTGATAACTCAACAATGCCTGGACCCATGGTCCTCAAACTTGACTTGGAGCTTGGGCCTGACCAGTAGATGAAAACCAGGAAATGCATGAGTAGGTGAACTGGCCGCCGTGATATAACTGAGAAATTGTTAAAAACGGCGTTAAACCCCAATCAATCAATCAATCAATCAATTCCCAGCTCAGCCAATATTCTTTCTAACGTTTGACAATAGTGACTGTGACACATGTCATTCGTCTTCCACCAATTGGTTAACAGTCTATGTGGAAATGCAGCCAGTTGCTTGGAAAGTCTGTTATGTGGAGTACTGGTGTGAGTAATCCAGGAAAAACATGAGTAGGTGAACTGACCTACATGATATGACTAAAAAATTGTTGAAGCAGGCGTTGAACCCTAATCAATCAATCAGTCATCCCGAAGAACTTATATCCATGTGACATTTGAATTTCCAAAATGGACAATTGGGCATTTACCTGGTATGTTTGTTAACCCTTTCCAACTTGCGGACATCTTTTAAAAATGTGGGTCAATTTTTAGCTCTACTGGCCAAAGGCCAGAAGGGCTTATGTCGTGGCGATTCATCCGCCGTCCGTCCGTAAACAATTTCTTGTTAACACGATACAGTCTTCATCCATGAGAGCTCGGTTCCTTTTGAAAACCAGCCAGATCCGCCCATGCATGACTGGATTATGGCCCTTGAAATGGTCAAAATTGCTATAAAAGAGCTTGTTAACACGATACAGTCTTCACTTTTAATTGTATCTCAACCAAACTTATACAGTAGTTAGATATCCATGAGAGCTCGGTTCCTTTCGAAAACCAGCCAGATCAAAATTGCTATAAAAGAGCTTGTTAACACGATAAAGCTTCCATTTACTATCTGATCTTCACCAAACTTAGACCCGGCCGGGTAGCTCAATTGGTAGCGTATCTGACTCGTGATCTGGAGGTCACGGGTTCGATACCCGGTTGCGGCGACATTCTTTCGGGCGATGTTTTCCATTGCCTCTCACCTCTGATCTATGTGAGAAAGTAGTCAGTGGCTTCGAAAGAATGTTGTGTAAGTACTGGTGTGGGAAAGCCAGGAAAACATGGGTAGGTACACTGACCGCCGTGATATGACCAAAGCTGTTGAAAGCGGCGTTAAACTCCAAACAAACAAATCACCAAACTTAGATGGTATTTGAATATTGATGACATATTGGTTCCTTTTGAAACAAGCCAGATCAATGCCAGTAGAGCATAGGCCCTCATGGGCCTCTTGTTTTTCTATTCGATGATAATAGATTTTTACAAAGTCGCCTGCTGCAGATAGACACATTTGACTTTTAAAAATATTTAGGGCAAATGTTGAAAGCCGTTACAAATGAATATTTAGTATGTGGTATGTAGTTATTATATAAACTGTAAATATTAGCAAATGTAAACAATGATTTTAGAATGTGTCAACAGCAGATGTGTCTGAACGTGAGAAATGGTTAAGATGTAAAAGTGAAGTACATTTAAATTTCCCACACATGACAAATCTACAGCAGATGACTGTGACAACATCTAGGCCAAGATATTGAAATTATCTACAAATGAGAATAAAATATTGGAATAGGTTGAAAATATGAGCAATTTTTAGCTCCACTGGCTGAAAGCCAGTCAAGCCTATGTCATGGCGAATTATCCGTCTTGCATGTGTGCGTCCGTGCTTGAACATTTTGCTTCGAACAACTTCTACTCCCTAACCACTTGGCCAATTTGGATGAAACTTCATAGTAAGCATCTCAATCCTCTCATAAATTGCTTCATTTTTTTGGATCAATGCAAAATTCTAGTTGCCATGGCAGCCAAAAGAAATTCTTTAAATATTCTTCTATCAAAATACCTTCAAGCCATGTTGATTGGTCGAAAACATGGCCGCCAGGGGGCGGGGCTATTTTGCTCTATATGGCTATAGTGAAAACTTAAAAAATCTTCTCCTCCAAAAGTGTCAGCCCAATTTTCAATAATTTTGTAGAAATGTTCCTTGGGTGACCCTATATTCGATTCCTAAAAGCCATGTTGATTGGTTGAAAAACATGGCCGCCAGGGGGCAGGGCTGTTTTGCCTTATTTGGCTAAAGCGAAAAGTTAAAAAATCTTCTCCGACGAAAGTATCTGGCAGATTTTCAAAAAAAATTGTAGAAACGTTCCTAGGGTGACCCTCTATCAGTTTCCTTCAAGCCATGTTGATTGCTCAAAAAACTATGGACGCCAGGGTGTGGGGCTATTTTTCCTTATATGGCTATAGTGAAAACTTAAAAAATCTTCTCGGACGAACGTTTATCTGACCGATTTTCAAATCTTTTGTAGAAATGTTCCTTAGGAGACTCTTTATCAGATATGGGGCTGTTTGGAACTTAATTTTTGCCTAATGGCAGTGGAGCGATACTGGCCCTCTTTGGCCTCTTGTTCCTTTTGCAACAATGTTATTAAAATGTGTATACTGCAGATACGTCAAAATGTGTCTGCAGGTGGGAAAGGGTTAAGAATAAGATGTAAAAAATGGATTACATTTAAATTGATTTTGAGAAGAGTTAAGCATGTTCTTTGGCATTTGCTATAGCATTTGTGTCTTTGTATTTTAAAACAGGACCAAGACGGTGAAATGGAGACTTTGTATTTAAGCAGAGAGGCTGAGAATAGAGTTGAAAATGTAAGAATATTATTTTCTTTTATTTGATCAATTTTGTCAGTCAACTTTTGTATTACTATAGGGTCAGGGAATGAACTTCGTCTGATCACCTCATACTTATGGCTGTTCAAAGCATCTTTTTTATCCTGATATTCTTATAATTGACTAAGGAATCTTCGAAATGCAAAGCTGGACAAGTTCATTTTAAAAAATCAGCATTGGCAATGTTTAAGCTCTATAAATATGAAAACAATCAATTATAATCTGGTTAATTAAATGAGCTTTTATTGACAGAGAATTTCCATATTTTAGCCAAGATGTTTTTAACCCTCTCCGACACACAACAAATCTACAGCGGACAACTTTAAAAACGTCTGGTTAAAAGTATGGTAAACTTCTATAGATGAAAGTTGAATCATTGAATACAGTTGAAAACCTTGTGGCAAATGGAGAAATTTCTCCTTTTGCCACAATGTTTTCAATAGCTGTTTGCTGCAGATGCGTCAGAAAGCATCTGTATATCGAAAAGGTTCTAAGTTCTTTGCTTCAGATTTGTCATACATGGGAAATAGTTGAAGGATATAATAGAAAAAAATAGAGGATACATGTTTGATTTAGTCAAGATATATTTTCGCGGAGTCAATATTATACAATTATGGACTTTTCAGCTGTTATACATGATGTGATATGCACCAAAAAATTCATTATTGACCGAGGCGATAGCCGAGGTCAATAATGATTTTGTTGGTGCATATCATCATCATGTATAACAGCTGAAAAGTCCATAACTGTTTTATTATATAACCCTTAATTTATCATATTGTTTTGATATTAATCAACTGAAAAGAAAACAGAGGACCACTCAAGGAACATTTCTGTTGTATGTTGTATAAATTTCTGTCTCATGATAACAGTACGTTTTTGACATGATAACAGTCTAAAACGCGCGTCTAAAATGTTGGTAATGCACGTGCATGACGTCATTTAAAAAAAATTACGTCACTGGAATGACCACTCGGAAGTTTCCGTGGTCATTCGGAACGCACCTCGGAAAATTCCGTAAGCGTACGGATAAAGGCGAAGGATATTAATAGGCGGCTCGTGGGATTCCCCGGTCTTCCCCTGTTACTATTTATAAAACGGGTCAATATCAGAATAAAACGGGTCAATATCAGAAAAAAACGGTCAATATCGCTAGATATTTTTTCTAAAAAATTACTTTTTAGCCAATGAAAAGGCGTCTATTTATAGGTTATATAATAATATAGGTTATTGACCCTGTACTGTGAAATCATCGTTGGACCGAGTTCTTTGGTTGACGTTGCCGAGCTTGCGAGGCTACGTTCGCCAAAGAACGAGGTCCAACGATGATTTCACAGTACAGGGTCAATAACCTTTTTATTGCATACTTTCATATTGTAAACTATTTGCTTTACGTTGTAGAGGTTTTTTTTTATTATCTAGAATTGATAAATCTGCTTCCGAATTAGAAACAAACTGTTTGTTTACATAAGTAGTAATTGTTGTGCAAATGCCGTTTGAATTATAACGGTGACGTATTTTTTTTTAAATGACGTCATGCACGTGCATAACCAACATTTTAGACGCGCGTTTTAGACTGTTTTCATGTCAAAAACGTACTGTTAGCATGAGACAGTAAGAAATTATCCATGATCAATATATGAGAATTTAACATTACAAAGTCCCGTGAGGTTTAACAATGATATTTAGGTCAGCTGTGTTTGTTTACATAACAAAAGTAGTCCCTAGCATGTTAATTATGCAGAATTTTCGCACGTCCTTATCTACGGTCATGATCACTCCTTGACAGCGGTCATGATCGAAAAATCATGACCACTTTCTTCAATGCAAAGTGAACGGGACAATATGAAAGTATGCAATAATATATTATATTCACAATTGACTGTAGCACAAGTGAAAATATCTGTTTTGATGTGCACCAACGGAAATATACCTCAATCTTGCATCTACGCAAACTTTTGTAATGCCATGTTTTTGCTGGTGGTTGCTCTATGTATGAAGGTGTTAAAACTTTCTGACTTGCATTGGGGTAAAAGGAGAAATTGCTCATCATGCAACTTTTCCCCTTTGGTCACAATGAGTTCAACTCTATTGAGTAATTATCCATTCATTTCAAGAGAAAGTTTATATTTTCACTTAGATGTTTTCAAAGTTGATTGCTGCATATAGATTGATTCAGGCTTAATGCCATTTTCAACAATTTTTCACTAATATCACGTTGGCCAGTTCACTTACTCATGTGTTTCCTAATTTCTCACACCAATACTCCACACACCATACTTTCCAAGCAACTGGCTTCTTTTCCACATAGACTGTTAGCCCATTGGTGAAAGACGAATGACGATTGTCACAGTGACTTGTCAAGCGTCAGAAAGAATATTGGCCAAGCTGGGATATGAACTCACAACCCCTGGATTGACAGCCCATGTCGCTACCGACTGAACTACCGGGGCTTGGCATTGTATGTGAGAAGGGTTAAAGATAGCATTAATGTGAACATTTCTTGTATTATTTGACAATTATTTTTACATTATCCACTGAAAAACATGTGATAATTAACATTGATTGTTTCAGGTGAACTGTGAGAGTGCCCTCACAAGTCTTGGTGTAGATAAAATGTTGAAAGTCTTTGCTAGCATTTTAAATGAGAGAAGTGTCTTATTTTGCGCCAAAACTTTAAGGTTAGAATGCTTACATTACTTCTTATCTATAGCCAAAAAACTTACTTATTTGTACAGAGCTCTAGATAATTTTTCATATTCTAAAATCTGTATTTGAAATTAAAACCCTATGTTGTAGGTGCTCATAAGAATTATCTCACTGAGACGATTCTTTTGAGCACCAACAACATAGGGTTTAGTAGAGTACTAAGAGAATATTGTTGGGAAAGGACCAGTTTGCTCCCCCGTATCTAATCCTCTGTTTGGATAAGGTCATTGTTATACTATTTCTAACCAACATGAGGCTGCAAACACATTTTGATGCAATAGCAGCAGACGACTTTTGAAAACATTGTGGCCAAAGGTGAAATTGCTCATGATGAGATATTTCTCCTTTGGTCACATTGTTTTCAACTTTATTTAACAATTATAATATTTTTTATGGAGATTTTTTAAGTTTTCATACCCCCTTTAAAGAAGAGGGGATATATAGGAGAGGGTACTGTGTCAGTCGATTGTTCGGAAGCCATATTTTGAAGCCGTGTCGGTCGGTCAGAAGCCATATTTTGTCCGGCCTATTTCTTACAAACCACTGGGTGGAATTCAATAAAATTTTACATGAAGCTTCTATACCAAGAGGAGATGTGCATATCCTAAAGGTCTTACAATTGCATGTTATTTTACAGAGTTATGGCCCTTTTACTTATTAAGTTATGGTGTAGGTCAAGGTGCTGTTTTGGGGGTATTTATCATCTTCAGTGATAGTTCTAGTTGTCACTGTTTTCAATGTCGTCTGCTGCAGATTTGTTGAATGTGGGAAAGGGTTAATGATGAAGAATTCCTTCATACAGACGCATTTTGATTCATTTGCAGGAGACAACTTTTGAAAAGATTGTTCTCTAGTTATACTTTTAACCATGGAGACTTTTTATTAGATTAACCTATATGTTTTCAAATCATCTCCTACAGATTTTATCTGGGTGGGAAATGTTTAACTGATTTTATCAAGTGATATTGCTTGAATCATCTTCTTTGAAACATCTGATGGGATAATTGTAACATCTGTAAAGAAAGAGGCATAATTTTGAAACATTGTCAAGAAAAGAGAAACTGCTTGTCTGCTGCAGATTTGATGTACATGGCAAAGTTTTAACTGGCTAACTTTGAATGAATAGATTCAGGTGGCCATAGTCAATTAGTAACCATAATATATAAGTTGGAAAACAAATAGAAAGAAGGAAGACAACCATACTTTTTTTTAAATTTAATCTTTCTTTATCATTTCAGTAATTTGTCTTCAACCATCAATGGTATTACATCATTATTGTACCCGTTTTCATGGCAACATACGTTCGTTCCTGTGCTTCCTGCTGAAATGATTGATGTGACTTGTTCCCCGACTCCCTTCATCATGGGGATAACCTCTTCTCTGATGGCGAAAGCTTTAACTCTACCTCTAGAGGAGGTATGATTGACTATTAACCCTTAACCACCTGCAGACATATTTTGACGCAATAGCAGCAGATGACTTTTGACAAAACATTGTGGCCAAAGGTGAAATTGCTCATAATGAGCAATTTCTCCTTTGGCCACAATGTTATCAACTTTATTTAACAATTATTAAAAGCTTTTATAGAGATTTTCCAGTTTTCGTCACTATGTTTCAAAGTCGTCTGCTGCAGATTTGTTGTATGTGGGGATGGGTTTAACCTTTACCACATACAACATATCTGCAGTAAGCAACTTTGAAAACATCTGAGCAAAAATATGGAATTTTTTTTAAAGTCCAATTATTGAATATAAACGAAAGTATGCATATTGAATAAATTTTAAAAAAGTGTGTGAGCATGAGCAATTTCTCCACAATGTTTTCGAATGTTGTCTGCGAAAGAGGTGTTTAATTGTGTCTGCATGTGGGATTGTCTGAACTGTTTACATGATATAAGTTATTGAAGTCATCTGCTTTGAAGACATCTTTAAAAAAAATGAAAGGTCTTAAATTTTGTAATATATATAATATTAGTACAAGCACAATAAAAAAAAATGTGATTGCCATTACATTCAAACTTCGAGTGGCATGACTTATAATTAACTCTTGCCCACATACAACAATTCTGTAGCATATGATTTGAATAAAGTAAAGGTAAAGTAAATAATTATGCGCAATTTCTCATTTTGCTACAATGTTTTCAATATTCATATTCTGCAAATGCCTTTTTTCACAAATGACAAACTAAAAGTACCAACTTAAAGATCATCTTGGCAAAATACATTGTAAAGTTGAAAACATTGTTGCAAATGGAGAAATAAATCATCATGAGCAATATCTCTTCTTGTTGCAATAATTCAAATGCCTTCTGTTGCAGATGCGCTTAATTGCTTTTACATGTCCAAATGGGTTATTCAATCTTGTATATTTCAGAATGTCCTAGTTGTAGACCTTGACAAGAAGTCGTTTGTGCGATCTCAAGGTGATGAAGGTATTTTACTGCCGGGAAAAATGACAAAAGCTTTAAAAACATCACTGAATATGTGTAGAATTGATTCAGGTAGGTTTGAAAATAATGAATATAAAATATAATACAATAGTGTAGATCAGAAATTAACCCTTTCACACATACAACCAATCTGCAGCAGACAACTTTGAAAGTATCTTGGGAAAATCATGGAAAAGCTCTATAAATGTAGGTATAATTAGATTTTGGCATATTTTTGAGCAATGACTTCTTTTGTTGCCATGTTTTTAAAAAGCCGTCTTAATCTAAAGCTCAAGATTTTTAGACTAGCTAAACTTGTATTCACGTTCAAATAGGTTTTTATGATGACGGAAAAACAACATTCAAACACAAAATGTTGAGGTTGTTTCTGTGCGCATTTGCATGAGTGGTACTTCTATTCATGATTTTAATTTCTATTTTTGTTTGTGGTTTTAACCCTTTCCCTCGCGCAGACATATTTTGAAGCATCTGAAGAAGAGGACCTTTGAAATCAGTGTGGCAAAAGGAGCAATGAGCAATGTTTTCTTGTGCCATAATGTTTTCAACTCTTTATTCAACAGTTTATATAAATTCATTTATAGAGAGTGTCTTAAAAGTTTCCATTTAAAGGGAGTTTCCAATTTTATTTGGGTATGTTTACAAAGTCTTCTGCTGCAGATTTGATGTATGTGGGAATGGGTTAAAAGAAATCAATCACTCAATCAGTAGGCCTTATTAAATGCCTTTTAGTAGATTATATTCAGATAAACTCACTGGTACAAACTTTGGGTTTTATCAAGTGATATTTTTCACTGTTTACTTTATTAGCTCACCTAAGCACGAAGTGCAAGGTGAGCTTTTGTGATCACCCGGCGTCGTCGTCGTCGGCGTCTGTTAACAATTTCCTACAAATGACTTCTCCTACTAAACCAACAGACAGATTTCAAAATAACTTCACAGGAATGGTCCTTAGGTAGTCCTCTTTCAAAGTTGTTCAAAGAAATTAATTCCAAGTAGAACTTTGGTTGCTGCGGCATCAGAAAAGGGGAAAATTGCCAAATCTTAAAAAATCTTCTCGTCCAAAAGTATTGGCCCGATTTGAAAATTATTTTGCACAAATGTTCCTTGGGGTACCCTCTACCAAGATTGTTCAAATATTTCCGATCCGTTAAAAAACATGGCCGCCAGGGGGCGGAGCTTATTTTCCTTATATGTGCATTGTTAAAACTTTAAAAATCTTCTTGTCTAAAAGTACTGGCCCGATTTGAAAATTATTTTGCACAAATGTTCCTTGGGACACTCTTAACCAAGATTGTTCAAATATTTCCAATCCGTTGAAAAACATGGCCGCCAGGGGACGGAGCCTGTTTTCCTTATATGTGCATTGTTTAAACTTTGAAAAATCTTCTTGTCCAAAAGTACTGGGCCGATTTGAAAATAATTTTGCACAAATGTTCCTTGGTGCACCCTTTACCAAGATTGTTCAAATATTTTTGATCCGTTGAAAAACATGGCCGCCAGGGGGCGGAGCTTGTTTTCCTTATATGTGCATTGTTAAAACTTTAAAAATCTTCTTGTCCAAAAGTACTGGCCCAATTTGAAAATTATTTTGCACAAATGTTCCTTAGGGCACCCTTTACCAAGATTGTTCAAATATTTCCGATCCGTTGAAAAGCATGGCCGCCAGGGGGGCGGAGCTAGTTTTCCTTATATGTGCATTGTTAAAACTTTAAAAATCTTCTTGTCCAAAAGAACTGGCCCGATTTAAAAATTATTTTGCACAAATGTTCCTTGGGGCACCCTTTACCAAGATTGTACAAATATTTCCAATCCGTTGAAAAACATGGCGGCCAGGGGGGCGGAGCTTGTTTTCCTTATATGTGCATTGTTAAAACTTTAAAAATCTTCTTGTCCAAAAGTAGTCTATATGGGAAGATGGCCAGTTACCTGGGAAGAATGTTGTATAGAGTGCTTCCATCAAAGGGTTAAAATAGTCTATATGGGAAGATGGCCAGTTACCTGTGAAGAATGTTGTATAGAGTGCTTCTATCAGGGGGATAAAATAGTCTATATGGGAAGGTGGCCAGTTACCTGGATAGACTGTTGTGTAGAGTGCTTCCATCAAGGGGTTAAAATAGTCTATATGGGAAGGTGGCCAGTTACCTGGGAGGATTGTTGTGTAGAGTGCTTCCATCAAGGGGTTAAAATAGTCTATATGGGAAGGTGGCCAGTTACCTGGGAGGATTGTTGTGTAGAGTGCTTCTATCAAGAGGTTAAAATAGTCTATGTGGGAAGGTGGCCAGTTACCTGGGAAGAATGTTGTGTAGAGTGCTTCCATCAAGAGGTTAAAATAGTCTATATGGGAAGGTGGCCAGTTACCTGGGAGGATTGTTGTATAGAGTGCTTCCATCAAGGGGTTAAAATAATCTATATGGGAAGGTGGCCAGTTACCTGGGAAGAATGTTGTGTAGAGTGCTTCCATCATGGGGTTAAAATAGTCTATATGGGAAGGTGGCCAGTTACCTGTGAAGAATGTTGTGTAGAGTGCTTCTATCAAGGGGTTAAAATAGTCTATATGGGAAGGTGGCCAGTTACCTGTGAAGAATGTTATGTAGAGTGCTTCCATCAAGAGGTTAAAATAGTCTATATGGGAAGGTGGCCAGTTACCTGGGAAGAATGTTATGTATAGTGCTTCCATCAAGAGGTTAAAATAGTCTATATGGGAAGGTGGCCAGTTACCTGGGAGGATTGTTGTATAGAGTGCTTCCATCAAGAGGTTAAAATAGTCTATATGGGAAGGTGGCCAGTTACCTGGGAAGATTGTTGTGTAGAGTGCTTCCATCAAGGGGTTAAAATAGTCTATGTGGGAAGGTGGCCAGTTACCTGGGAAGAATGTTGTGTAGAGTGCTTCTATCAAGGGGTTAAAATAGTCTATATGGGAAGGTGGCCAGTTACCTGGGAGGATAGTTGTGTAGAGTGCTTCCATCAAGAGGTTAAAATAGTCTATGTGGGAAGGTGGTAAGTTACCTGGGAAGAATGTTGTGTAGAGTGCTTCCATCAAGAGGTTAAAATAGTCTATATGGGAAGGTGGCCAGTTACCTGTGAAGAATGTTGTATAGAGTGCTTCCATCAAGGGGTTAAAATAGTCTATATGGGAAGGTGGCCAGTTACCTGGGAAGAATGTTGTGTAGAGTGCTTCTATCAAGGGGTTAAAATAGTCTATGTGGGAAGGTGGCCAGTTACCTGGGAAGAATGTTGTATAGAGTGCTTCTATCAAGGGGTTAAAATAGTCTATGTGGGAAGGTGGCTAGTTACCTCGGAAGAATGTTGTGTAGAGTGCTTCTATCAAGGGGTTAAAATAGTCTATATGGGAAGGTGGCCAGTTACCTGGGAGGATTGTTGTGTAGAGTGCTTCTATCAAGAGGTTAAAATAGTCTATGTGGGAAGGTCGCCAGTTACCTGGGAAGAATGTTGTGTAGAGTGCTTCTATCAAGAGGTTAAAATAGTCTATATGGGAAGGTGGCCAGTTACCTGGGAGGATTGTTGTGTAGAGTTCTTCTATCAAGGGGTTAAAATAGTCTATATGGGAAGGTGGCAAGTTACCTGGGAAGAATGTTGTATAGAGTGCTTCCATCAAGAGGTTAAAATAGTCTATGTGGGAAGGTGGCCAGTTACCTGGGAGGATTGTTGTGTAGAGTGCTTCCATCAAGGGGTTAAAATAGTCTATATGGGAAGGTGGCCAGTTACCTGGGAGGATTGTTGTGTAGAGTGCTTCTATCAAGGGGTTAAAATAGTCTATATGGGAAGGTGGCCAGTTACCTGGATAGACTGTTGTGTAGAGTGCTTCCATCAAGGGGTTAAAATAGTCTATATGGGAAGGTGGCCAGTTACCTGGGAAGAATGTTATATAGAGTGCTTCCATCAAGGGGATAAAATAGTCTATATGGGAAGGTGGCCAGTTACCTGGGAAGAATGTTGTGTAGAGTGCTTCCATCAAGGGAATTAAAATAGTCTATGTGGGAAGGTGGCCAGTTACCTGGGAGGATTGTTGTATAGAGTGCTTCCATCAAGGGGTTAAAATAGTCTATATGGGAAGGTGGCAAGTTACCTGGGAAGAATGTTGTATAGAGTGCTTCCATCAAGGGGTTAAAATAGTCTATATGGGAAGGTGGCCAGTTACCTGGGAAGAATGTTGTGTAGAGTGCTTCCATCAAGGGGTTAAAATAGTCTATATGGGAAGGTGGCCAGTTACCTGGGAGGATTGTTGTATAGAGTGCTTCCATCAAGGGGTTAAAATAGTCTATATGGGAAGGTGGCCAGTTACCTGGGAGGATTGTTGTATAGAGTGCTTCCATCAAGGGGTTAAAATAATCTATATGGGAAGGTGGCCAGTTACCTGGGAAGAATGTTGTATAGAGTGCTTCCATCAAGAGGTTAAAATAGTCTATATGGGAAGGTGGCCAGTTACCTGGGAGGATTGTTGTATAGAGTGCTTCTATCAGGGGGATAAAATAGTCTATATGGGAAGGTGGCCAGTTACCTGGGAAGAATGTTATATAGAGTGCTTCCATCATTGGATTAAAATAGTCTATGTGGGAAGGTGGCCAGTTACCTGGGAAGAATGTTATATAGAGTGCTTCCATCAAGAGGTTAAAATAGTCTATATGGGAAGGTGGCCAGTTACCTTGGAAGAATGTTGTATAGAGTGCTTCCATCAAGAGGTTAAAATAGTGTATGTGGGAAGGTGGCCAGTTACCTGGGAAGAATGTTGTATAGAGTGCTTCCATCAAGAGGTTAAAATAGTCTATATGGGAAGGTGGCCAGTTACCTGGGAAGAATGTTGTATAGAGTGCTTCCATCATGGGGTTAAAATAGTCTATATGGGAAGGTGGCCAGTTACCTGGGAGGATTGTTGTATAGAGTGCTTGCATCATTGGATTAAAATAGTCTATGTGGGAAGGTGGCCAGTTACCTGGGAAGAATGTTATATAGAGTGCTTCCATCAAGAGGTTAAAATAGTCTATATGGGAAGGTGGCCAGTTACCTGGGAAGAATGTTGTATAGAGTGCTTCCATCAAGAGGTTAAAATAGTCTATATGGGAAGGTGGCCAGTTACCTGGGAAGAATGTTATATAGGGTGCTTCCATCAAGAGGTTAAAATAGTCTATATGGGAAGGTGGCCAGTTACCTGGGAAGAATGTTGTGTAGAGTGCTTCTATCAAGAGGTTAAAATAGTCTATGTGGGAAGGTGGCCAGTTACCTGGGAGGATTGTTGTATAGAGTGCTTCCATCAAGAGGTTAAAATAGTCTATATGGGAAGGTGGCCAGTTACCTGGGAAGAATGTTGTATAGAGTGCTTCTATCAAGAGGTTAAAATAGTCTATGTGGGAAGGTGGCCAGTTACCTGGGAGGATTGTTGTATAGAGTGCTTCCATCAAGAGGTTAAAATAGTCTATGTGGGAAGGTGGCCAGTTACCTGGGAGGATTGTTGTATAGAGTGCTTCCATCAAGAGGTTAAAATAGTCTATATGGGAAGGTGGCCAGTTACCTGGGAAGAATGTTGTATAGAGTGCTTCCATCAAGAGGTTAAAATAGTCTATATGGGAAGGTGGCCAGTTACCTGGGAAGAATGTTGTATAGAGTGCTTCCATCAAGAGGTTAAAATAGTCTATATGGGAAGGTGGCCAGTTACCTGGGAAGAATGTTGTATAGAGTGCTTCCATCAAGAGGTTAAAATAGTCTATATGGGAAGGTGGCCAGTTACCTGGGAAGAATGTTATATAGAGTGCTTCCATCAAGAGGTTAAAATAGTCTATATGGGAAGGTGGCCAGTTACCTGGGAAGAATGTTGTATAGAGTGCTTCCATCAAGAGGTTAAAATAGTCTATGTGGGAAGGTGGCCAGTTACCTGGGAGGATTGTTGTATAGAGTGCTTCCATCAAGGGGTTAAAATAGTCTATGTGGGAAGGTGGCCAGTTACCTGGGAAGAATGTTATATAGAGTGCTTCCATCAAGGGGTTAAAATAGTCTATGTGGGAAGGTGGCCAGTTACCTGGGAAGAATGTTATATAGAGTGCTTCCATCAAGAGGTTAAAATAGTCTATATGGGAAGGTGGCCAGTTACCTGGGAAGAATGTTGTGTAGAGTGCTTCCATCAAGAGGTTAAAATAGTCTATGTCGGAAGGTGGCCAGTTACCTGGGAAGAATGTTGTATAGAGTGCTTCTATCAAGAGGTTAAACTAGTCTATATGGGAAGGTGGCCAGTTACCTGGGAGGATTGTTGTGTAGAGTGCTTCCATCAAGGGGTTAAAATAGTCTATATGAGAAGGTGGCCAGTTACCTGGGAAGAATGTTGTGTAGAGTGCTTCCATCAAGAGGTTAAAATAGTCTATGTGGGAAGGTGGCCAGTTACCTGGGAAGAATGTTGTATAGAGTGCTTCTATCAAGAGGTTAAAATAGTCTATATGGGAAGGTGGCCAGTTACCTGGGAGGATTGTTGTGTAGAGTGCTTCCATCAAGGGGTTAAAATAGTCTATATGGGAAGGTGGCCAGTTACCTGGGAGGATTGTTGTGTAGAGTGCTTCCATCAAGAGGTTAAAATAGTCTATGTGGGAAGGTGGCCAGTTACCTGGGAAGAATGTTGTATAGAGTGCTTCCATCAAGAGGTTAAAATAGTCTATATGGGAAGGTGGCCAGTTACCTGGGAGGATTGTTGTATAGAGTGCTTCCATCATGGGGTTAAAATAGTCTATATGGGAAGATGGCCAGTTACCTGGATAGACTGTTGTGTAGAGTGCTTCTATCAAGGGGTTAAAATAGTCTATATGGGAAGGTGGCCAGTTACCTGGGAAGAATGTTGTATAGAGTACTTCCATCATGGGGTTAAAATAGTCTATATGGGAAGGTGGCCAGTTACCTGGGAGGATTGTTGTATAGAGTGCTTCCATCATGGGGTTAAAATAGTCTATATGGGAAGATGGCCAGTTACCTGTGAAGAATGTTGTATAGAGTGCTTCCATCATGGGGTTAAAATAGTCTATATGGGAAGATGGCCAGTTACCTGTGAAGAATGTTGTGTAGAGTGCTTCTATCAAGGGGTTAAAATAGTCTATATGGGAAGGTGGCCAGTTACCTGGGAGGATTGTTGTATAGAGTGCTTCCATCAAGGGGTTAAAATAGTCTATGTGGGAAGGTGGCCAGTTACCTGGGAGGATTGTTGTATAGAGTGCTTCCATCAAGGGGTTAAAATAGTCTATGTGGGAAGGTGGCCAGTTACCTGGGAAGAATGTTATATAGAGTGCTTCCATCAAGGGGTTAAAATAGTCTATGTGGGAAGGTGGCCAGTTACCTGGGAAGAATGTTATATAGAGTGCTTCCATCAAGAGGTTAAAATAGTCTATATGGGAAGGTGGCCAGTTACCTGGGAAGAATGTTGTGTAGAGTGCTTCTATCAAGAGGTTAAAATAGTCTATATGGGAAGGTGGCCAGTTACCTGGGAAGAATGTTGTGTAGAGTGCTTCCATCAAGAGGTTAAAATAGTCTATATGGGAAGGTGGCCAGTTACCTGGGAGGATTGTTGTGTAGAGTGCTTCCATCAAGGGGTTAAAATAGTCTATATGGGAAGGTGGCCAGTTACCTGGGAGGATTGTTGTGTAGAGTGCTTCCATCAAGGGGTTAAAATAGTCTATATGGGAAGGTGGCCAGTTACCTGGGAGGATTGTTGTGTAGAGTGCTTCCATCAAGAGGTTAAAATAGTCTATGTGGGAAGGTGGCCAGTTACCTGGGAAGAATGTTGTATAGAGTGCTTCCATCAAGAGGTTAAAAAAGTCTATATGGGAAGGTGGCCAGTTACCTGGGAGGATTGTTGTATAGAGTGCTTCCATCATGGGGTTAAAATAGTCTATATGGGAAGATGGCCAGTTACCTGGATAGACTGTTGTGTAGAGTGCTTCTATCAAGGGGTTAAAATAGTATATATGGGAAGGTGGCCAGTTACCTGGGAAGAATGTTGTATAGAGTGCTTCCATCATGGGGTTAAAATAGTCTATATGGGAAGGTGGCCAGTTACCTGGGAGGATTGTTGTATAGAGTGCTTCCATCATGGGGTTAAAATAGTCTATATGGGAAGATGGCCAGTTACCTGTGAAGAATGTTGTATAGAGTGCTTCCATCATGGGGTTAAAATAGTCTATATGGGAAGATGGCCAGTTACCTGTGAAGAATGTTGTGTAGAGTGCTTCTATCAAGGGGTTAAAATAGTCTATATGGGAAGGTGGCCAGTTACCTGTGAAGAATGTTGTATAGAGTGCTTCCATCAAGGGGTTAAAATAGTCTATATGGGAAGGTGGCCAGTTACCTGTGAAGAATGCTGTATAGAGTGCTTCTATCAAGGGGTTAAAATAGTCTATATGGGAAGGTGGCCAGTTACCTGGATAGACTGTTGTGTAGAGTGCTTCCATCAAGGGGTTAAAATAGTCTATATGGGAAGGTGGCCAGTTACCTGGGAGGATTGTTGTATAGAGTGCTTCCATCAAGGGGTTAAAATAGTCTATATGGGAAGATGGCCAGTTACCTGGGAAGAATGTTGTGTAGAGTGCTTCTATCAAGAGGTTAAAATAGTCTATGTGGGAAGGTGACCAGTTACCTGGGAAGAATGTTGTATAGAGTGCTTCCATCAAGAGGTTAAAATAGTCTATATGGGAAGGTGGCCAGTTACCTGGATAGACTGTTGTGTAGAGTGCTTCCATCAAGGGGTTAAAATAGTCTATGTGGGAAGGTGGCCAGTTACCTGGGAGGATTGTTGTGTAGAGTGCTTCCATCAAGGGGTTAAAATAGTCTATGTGGGAAGGTGGCCAGTTACCTGGGAAGAATGTTGTATAGAGTGCTTCCATCAAGAGGTTAAAATAGTCTATATGGGAAGGTGGCCAGTTACCTGGGAGGATTGTTGTATAGAGTGCTTCCATCATGGGGTTAAAATAGTCTATATGGGAAGATGGCCAGTTACCTGGATAGACTGTTGTGTAGAGTGCTTCTATCAAGGGGTTAAAATAGTCTATATGGGAAGGTGGCCAGTTACCTGGGAAGAATGTTGTATAGAGTGCTTCCATCATGTGGTTAAAATAGTCTATATGGGAAGGTGGCCAGTTACCTGGGAGGATTGTTGTATAGAGTGCTTCCATCATGGGGTTAAAATAGTCTATATGGGAAGATGGCCAGTTACCTGTGAAGAATGTTGTATAGAGTGCTTCCATCAAGAGGTTAAAATAGTCTATATGGGAAGATGGCCAGTTACCTGGATAGACTGTTGTGTAGAGTGCTTCTATCAAGGGGTTAAAATAGTCTATATGGGAAGGTGGCCAGTTACCTGGGAGGATTGTTGTGTAGAGTGCTTCCATCAAGGGGTTAAAATAGTCTATATGGGAAGGTGGCCAGTTACCTGGGAAGAATGTTGTATAGAGTGCTTCCATCATGGGGTTAAAATAGTCTATATGGGAAGGTGGCCAGTTACCTGTGAAGAATGTTGTATAGAGTGCTTCTATCAAGGGGTTAAAATAGTCTATATGGGAAGGTGGCAAGTTACCTGTGAAGAATGTTGTATAGAGTGCTTCTATCAAGGGGTTAAAATAGTCTATATGGGAAGGTGGCCAGTTACCTGGATAGACTGTTGTGTAGAGTGCTTCCATCAAGAGGTTAAAATAGTCTATATGGGAAGATGGCCAGTTACCTGGGAAGAATGCTGTATAGAGTGCTTCTATCAAGAGGTTAAAATAGTCTATATGGGAAGATGGCCAGTTACCTGGATAGACTGTTGTGTAGAGTGCTTCCATCATGGGGTTAAAATAGTCTATGTGGGAAGGTGGCCAGTTACCTGTGAAGAATGTTGTGTAGAGTGCTTCTATCAAGGGGTTAAAATAGTCTATATGGGAAGGTGGCCAGTTACCTGTGAAGAATGTTGTATAGAGTGCTTCCATCAAGGGGATAAAATAGTCTATGTGGGAAGGTGGCCAGTTACCTGGGAAGAATGTTGTGTAGAGTGCTTCCATCAAGAGGTTAAAATAATCTATATGGGAAGGTGGCCAGTTACCTGGATAGACTGTTGTATAGAGTGCTTCCATCAAGGGGATACAATAGTCTATATGGGAAGGTGGCCAGTTACCAGGATAGACTGTTGTGTAGAGTGCTTCCATCAAGGGGTTAAAATAGTCTATATGGGAAGGTGGCCAGTTACCTGGGAGGATTGTTGTGTAGAGTGCTTCCATCAAGGGGTTAAAATAATCTATATGGGAAGGTGGCCAGTTACCTGGATAGACTGTTGTATAGAGTGCTTCCATCATGGGGTTAAAATAGTCTATGTGGGAAGGTGGCCAGTTACCTGGGAAGAATGTTATATAGAGTGCTTCCATCAAGAGGTTAAAATAGTCTATATGGGAAGGTGGCCAGTTACCTGGGAAGAATGTTGTGTAGAGTGCTTCTATCAAGGGGTTAAAATAGTCTATATGGGAAGGTGGCCAGTTACCTGTGAAGAATGTTGTGTAGAGTGCTTCCATCATGGGGTTAAAATAGTCTATATGGGAAGGTGGCCAGTTACCTGGGAAGAATGTTGTGTAGAGTGCAGGTGCAAGAAAGCCATTAGCAAGGCTGAAAGCTTGTTTTGCAATCGGTGTAAAATAAATAAGTTAAATAATCCTCTAATTTTCTTGCATTTTATTGTTAGCTCGTCTGATTTTTTTTAAATATTGTCGTCGTCCGCAGCGGCGATTGTTAAGTTTTGCGTTTAGGTCACTTACATTGCAACTATCAAACCTAATACTTTGAAACTTGGAAAACTTGTTCATTTAATACCCATCTTCACATTGTTTGCTAAAGTTGCTGAATGTGGTCTGTTTTTTGGTGGTAAAAACCATAAATTTTGATGTATTTTGGTTGATATGAGAATTGGCGGTGTTGGTTACGTATTCCATTTAGGTCACTTCAATGGAAACTAACAAACCTATTGTATGATAAAGATGCTGAGTGGGCCTGTTTTTTGGGGTAAAAAACATCAATTTGAAGTATTTTGGTCGATTTTGAGAATTGGACATAGTTGGTTAAATTTTGAGTTTGGTCTCTTACATGGAAACTATCAAACCTATTACTTTAAAATTTGGAAAACTTGTTCATCTAATAACTTTCTTCACATTGAATGAAAAGATGCGGAGCGGGCCTGTTTTTTGGGGTAAAAAAGATAAATTTTGATGTATTTTGGTTGTTTATGAGAATTGGACATAGTTTCTTTATTTTTTGTTACATTGATTTCAAATTTTTCCCAAACAATAAAGACATAATGTTCTTCATCATATTATGAATATCTTCAATCACATTGTGTTTTGGGGGTCAAGGTCACTGTCACTAAAAATAGGAAAACAGTAATATATTCAATGTCTTTAGTTACAGTTTTGCCTGTCCATTGCATACACAAGACACAGCTTATGATCTTGACTGATTGTGACAGCCATCCAACGTGAAGATCTTCCTTATCATTTATATGAACTTGGATTTATTTCAACACGATTAATCTTGTTTCAATACTTGAAAAATAGCAGTTGTGTGCGGTCATTATAATATATAAATATTCTTTCTGAATTTGAATATTTTTAATATTAAATAAATAAACCGTAAAAGGATAATATCAGACGATTGTCAGGCACCCGCAGGCGTTGCTCTTGCTTATTGTATGTTTGTCCTTAAAACAATTCTGTAGAAATTCATAAGAGAAGAAAAGAAAAAGAACATGATATTTTTAGTATGATTAAAATTTCTATTTCAGAGGCCAAAAGTGTCCCAGATTTGATGATTTCTGAAGCATTTTTGAGATTTTTCATTGAAGTGATGGGTCATTATGGGCAGTATATTCATACTGAAAATGATGGCCAGAAAACTTTCCAGAAGGAAGATTTTGTCAAAGGTAAATCCAAAGTTATCAGAAGTATCTCTATCTTTTAACCCTTTCACACATACTACACATATATAGCAGATGACTTTTAAAACATCTAGGCAAACATATGTAAAATCATATGAATTAATTATTATTAGTGAACTAAGTTAAAAATATTGTTACAAAAGGAGGAATTGCTCTTATTTTTCAAGCCATCTGCTGCAGAAGTGTCAAAATAGGTCTGGATGCGAGAAAATGGGTTAAGTTTTAAGAATAACCCTTTCTCTAATAAAAACTGCATCTGAAATATTTTGAGCAGATGACTTTTGAAAACTCTAAATGAAAAGCAGAAATTGCTTTTTTACTCTTTCCCACTTGTTGATGCATTTGTAGCTGATGACTTTAAATATTTACTAGAAAGCAAAAAGAGAAATGAGAATATTACTTTTTTAGATGAATAAACAACTATGTAACTATATGGAAACAATAAACTTTGTTACTATATTTAGATGATAAACTATCTTACTATATACCCGGCCGGGTAGCTCAATTGGTAGCGTATCTGACTAGTGATCTGGAGGTCACGGGTTCGATACCCGGTTGCGGCGACATTCTTTCGGGCGATGTTTTCCATTGCCTCTCACCTCTGATCTATGTGAGAAAGTAGTCAGTGGCTTCGAAAGAATGTTGTGTAAGTACTGGTGTGGGAAAGCCAGGAAAACATGGGTAGGTGCACTGACCCCCGTGATATGACCAAAGCTGTTGAAAGCGGCGTTAAACTCCAAACAAACAAACAAAATCTTACTATATTGAAACAATAAACTTTGTTACTGTATTTAGATGATAAACTTTTTAACTATATTTAGGTCATAAACTTTGTAACTATATTTAGGTGCAAGTTCCAACTCAATACAGCAATTGTTAGAGTGGTTTGTTGAAACACAAATGTTTGAAGTGTTTACCACAGAACAAATAGAGAAAAAAGAATGGGGAAGCACCATTGGTAAGTTTGAAGTACAGTGGATTTCTTTTTTATTTTGTTTAACCCTTTCCCACATACTTTTTCTATGAAAGACCAATAATTGAATAGATCTGAAAACATAGTGACAAAAGGAGAAATTGCTCATTTTGAGCAATTTCTTCTATTGTCGCCATGCTTTCAAAAAGTTGTCTGCTGCAGAGGCGTCAGAAAGCGTCGATATGAGGGAAAGGGTTAAACTGTAAAATGCTAATTATTTAAGAAACAGAATGAAATTAAAAGATGTATGATTACAGAAAGTTTTATTTGAAACAAATATTTCTTTAAAGTGGTTTGACAGTAACACCTTTTTCCACATATGGCAAATCTGCAGCAGACATAACATAGATGATAAAAAACATTTTGACAAAAGGAGAATCTGTTCATTACTATCAGTTTGTGTCTTTTCCAAAATGTTTTCAAAAGTCATCTGCAGCAGATGTGTTATAAGGGTTCAGCCTCTCTCTGAAACAGACGTGTTCTGACGCTGTATGCAGCAGAGTACTTCATCAGATAAAAAGAACATTTAATACTTTTGCAGCAGGCAACCTTTGAAATTAGTGTTGAAAAAGAAGAAATATCCCAAATTCAGTATTTTTCCTTTTCCCACAATGTTTTCATTTTTAACTCGCCTGCGCATGAAATGCAGATTGAGCTATTATGTTCATCTGGCGTCCGCCAGCATCGTCTGTCCATTCACATTTTCCTACAAACAATTTCTCCTCCAAAATTATTTCATGATTTCCTTAGGTGGTCCTTTTTCAAAGAATTTAATTCCATGCAGAACTTTGGTTGCTGCTGATTCAGAAAGGAGGAAAAATGCCAAAACTTTAAAAATCTTCTTGTCCAAAAGTCAAAAGTACTGGTTCAATTAGTTAATTATTTTGCACTAATGTTCCTTGGGTGATCCTCTAATAAGATTGTACAAACTATTCCAATCTGTTGAAAAACATTGCCGCCAGAGGGCCGAGCTTGTGTTTCTTATATGTATTTATAGTGAAAACTTTACAAATATACTTGTCCAAACATATAGGCATGATTTTAAAATGATTTTGCACAAATGTTACTTGGTTGACCCTCTACCAAGATTGTTAAAATCATTATGATCCAATGATAAACATGACTACCAGGGGGGGGGGGGGGGGGGGGGGGGGGGGGGGGGGGGGCGTTGCTTGTTTTCCTTGTATGAAAAGAGTAAGAAAATTGAAAGCTATGGGATTTCATTTAAATCAGGTGAGTGATTTACGGCCATAACGGTCCATTTGTTTAAAAAATATATACTTCCATCGTTTAAAGTGTAAGAATATATTTCTCAGATGTTTTCAAAGATTTTGTGATCTCGCTGTGTCCGTTATCCACTATGCGATGTAAACAATTTTTTTATACAACATCCTTATTTACACCACAAATATAATTTCAATTAAACTGCACAGGAATGTTTCGTTAAGTGATCTTTGTTCAAATAAATACGTAAATTCTGCTGCATCATCTGAATTGACAAACCTTTAAAATTCTTCTCCTCTGATTCTGCTTGTCTGTTCTCGAGGTCATTTGGCAGAAATAATCTCAAGATGACCCTCCATATTGATAGCTTGCACAATATGACTGCCATCTTACTGATTCATAAAAGGTCATCACAGGGAAGAGAACATTCCATGTAAACCAACCAAATGCTATTCACAACCAGCGTAGATCAAGATTCAGCCATTCCATCTGCACAGTCCGATCTGGTGGTCCTTTCACAACCAGCGTAGATTCAGCCAGTCCATCTGTACAGTCCGATCTGGTGGTCGTTTCATAACCAGCATAGATTCAGCCAGTCCATCTGTACAGTCCGATCTGGTGGTCCTTTCACAACCAGCGTAGATCAAGATTCAGCCAGTCCATCTGTACAGTCCGATCTGGTGGTCCTTTCACAACCAGCGTAGATCAAGATTCAGCCAGTCCATCTGTACAGTCCGATCTGGTGGTCCTTTCACAACCAGCGTAGATCAAGATTCAGCCAGTCCATCTGTACAGTCCGATCTGGTGGTCCTTTCACAACCAGCGTAGATCAAAATTCAGCCAGTCCATCTGTACAGTCCGATCTGGTGGTCCTTTCACAACCAGCGTAGATCAAAATTCAGCCAGTCAATCTGTACAGTCCGATCTGGTGGTCCTTTCACAACCAGCGTAGATCAAAATTCAGCCAGTCCATCTGTACAGTCCGATCTGGTGGTCCTTTCACAACCAGCGTAGAACAAGATTCAGCCAGTCCATCTTCACAGTCTGATCGGTAAAGCCTTATCTATTTGGATTTTTTTAATATGTATGTGCAGGCAGGTTTTTTTTTCCCCGTTTGCTTACGTTGGATTTCCTTGAGCACTGTCCATTGGAAAAAATAAGTTTGGATGTATCAAATGTGTTAAGAATGATTTAAGTTAGCACCTGTTATTCAACAAGACAAGGTTTGGTGTTTAAAATGTGTATTGTGTAACTTCTATTATATTTTGTTAACACATTATCTGTTTCTTATTTCAGAATTTTTCCAAAGTCGAGTCCAAGAAGTGAAGTGTAATGCAGGTAGACCGTTCAAAAGAAAATTAGGAAAGAAGTTATCATAAATGACACTGTTGTAGTTAGATCTCTGTTGCAGCAGTCCAGATAAGAAGGCGTTTACAGCTCTTTTCACCAAAATATATTTCTTATTATCCAACCAAACCCTATGAAATGGGTACTCAAAAGAATCGTCTTGTTGAGACGATTCTTTTTGAGTACCCACAACATAGGGTTGGAGGGTCAAATAAGGATTTTAAAACATGCAAAATGCCTCTTATCTAAAGCTCAGCTGTTGACTCGACTCATTTTAGATAGTTTTTGTCTCGCTGCGACGAAGTTGCGAAAGCGAGACTAAGGTGTTGCTTTTCTGGCGACGGCGTTTAGCTCAACGTTAAAGATACGTTTTTTTAACTTTTCTGAATAAGTACTGGTACTAGAGCTTTCATTTTTCGAATATAGTTACATCTAATACTCTTCTTCACATTGTATGCTAAAGATACTGAGTGTGACCTACTTTTTGGGGTAAAAAACATGATTTTGGTGGTTTTTGGTTGACTTTGAGATTTGGTCATAGCTTCCTCTTTTTTTGTTAAATTGATTTCAAATTTTGCACACATATTTCATAAATGAAGTACTTCAACATATCAAACGGGTTTTGGGGTCAAATATTTGGATTTTTTTTCTTTTTCATTTCTTGTATTTTTCAATTTTGCGTTTAGCTCAATGTTAAAGTTTCGATTCTTTTTTTTTTCCGGATTAAGTACTGTTCCTAGGGCTTTCATATTTGGAATATAGTTACATCTAATACCCTGCTGCACTTGTGCTGAGGATGCTGAGTGTGATTTTTTGGTGGATTTTGAGAATCGGACATAGCTTCTGCATATTTTGTTGGATTAATTTCAAATTGTGAACACACATTTCATAAATAAAGTGCTTCATCAACATATCAAACAGGTTTCGGGGTAAAATGTTTGTATTTTTTTTTTTTTTTTAATTTCTTGGTATTTTTAGATTTTGGTTTGAATTTCTTGTATTTTTGAACTTTGAGTTTTGGTTAATTTTTGTTTGTTTGAATTTTTTGTATTTTTGAACTTTGCACATTTGTATTTTTTTTTTTTTGAATTTTGTGTTTAAAAACAATTGTATTTAGCTGAATGTTGAAGTTTTGTTATTTTACTTTTTGTCTTTTACACTTGCATTGATAGTCAAAGCAGGGGACAGCGAGACATTTAATTACGCGTAATTCTTGTTAAAATAAGTAACCCATTCCATTGTTATCAATCATCTACCTGATTCAACAATGATATCCATTCCCACAAAGAAAAGATCTGCAGCAGACTACTTCATAACTATGTAGACAAAGTATCAAACATCAGATACTCTGATCTGGCTCTGTAATATTTGCCAATCAGTGATAGAATGTTTCAAGTACTTGTATAAAATGGTATATATATGGATCCTTTACCATGGATACCGAGCTCTTTTTCCACATATGTTATAATGATTGCTTGATTATTGATAAGTGTTTAAAACATTGTGGCAAATGGAGAAGTTGCTCATTAGCAACTTTTTCTTTTGCAACAACGTTTTCAAAAGTAGTCTGCTGCAATATCATCACAATGCGCCTACAGGTGGGAAATGGATATCTTGCATTAATTTACATGTTGTTGGCATGTACAGGTATATTACGTCTGTAGTGTTAGTCCCAATGTAGTTTGGAATATATAGATTTATTTGTTGCTACATCCAAATATGGATTCAAATGAGATTTTTTTATTTTATGTGTCTTTACAATCAAATATGTTCAAAAGTTTTATTCTTCTGTGAATTTATGTACTGTATTGTTTCAATTCTTGTACAATTTCATCCTTTTCCTGATATAGACGAGTGAAACTTTTTCCTGATATAAACAAGTGAAACATCACATTGGTTTTACTGATCAATTCTTTGTCTTCCCACAATTATGTCATAAACTCTGTTCAAAACAATAGCTCTCATTTTTCCAGATGTTAGAATTTCTCCATCAGATGCTTTCAATGCAGATGACTCTTAATTAACCCTTTACCACATATAGAAGCTTTTAGACGCCTCAGTAGCAGACGACTTTTGAAAACATCATGACAAAAGTAGAAATTTCTCAAAACAAGTAATTTCTCCTTTTGCCACAACATTTACAACTTTTGACAGTAATTAAACCTCATTTATAGAGATATTTCGTGTTATGCTAAGATGCTTTTTAACCCTTTCCCTCAAACGACAAATCTGCAGCAGACGACTTTGAACATATTTTGTCAAAACATAGAATATCTCTATAATTGAATGGATAACCTATGACAAAAGTTGTGGCAAAAGGAGAAATTGCACGTTTTGTGCAATTTCTTCTTTTGTCACTATGTTTTCAAAAAGCCGTCTGCTGCAGAGGCGTCAGAAAGTGTCTATATGAGGGAAAGGGTTGCAGACTTGCTGTATGTGGTAAAGGGTTTAAATATCAAAATCAGGGAAACAATTCAGTTGTTCAAGTAATTTAGTATGCATAATCATTTTTTTTTTATACAGAAATTGTTTCATTTCTGCATATTTGTTTTAATTAATCTATTTAAGAATTTAATAAGCTGAGACATCTTTGATGAAGGTGACGTCATCATTGGTGTACCTTCTGGTTTAACTCTTTTCCACCTGCAGACAGATGACTTTTGAAAACATTGTAGCAAAAGGAGTAATTGCTCAGCAGGAGTAATTTCTCCTTTTGCCACAATGTTTACAACTCTATAAGTTAAATAGAAAGTTGATAGAACAGATTGTCCATATGTTTTAATGTTTTGAAAGTCATCTGCTGCAGATTTGTCATATGTGGGAAAGGTTTAAGTTGTTCGGGCCTTGGCCGCTCTGTCCAAAAATCTTAAAGAAAATTTGACCACCTATTTCATCCCTATTCATTGATATTGTTGTTTACCCTTTTGATGTTGATGTAGGTCAACTGGCCTGGCTCTATACTGGTGTCAGTGCATATAGGTCAACTGGCCTGGCTCTAAACTGGTGTCAGTGCATATAGGTTAACTGGCCTGGCTCTATACTTTGTCAGTGCATATACGTTAACTGGTCTGGCTCTATTCTGGTGGCAGTGGCTTTACAAAATAGGTTCCAGTGGTCAAAATGTTAATCTTTTCCCTCATATAGACGCTTTCTGACGCCTGAAGCAGACGACTTTTGAAAACATTCGGGCAAAAGAAGAAATTGCTCATGATGAGCAATTTGTCATTTTGCCACAATGTTTTCCAGTTTCAGTCATTGGTTATCCATTCAATTATAGAGATTTTCCATTGTTTGAAAAATTATGTTCAAAGTCGTCTGCTGCAGATTTCTTGTATGTGGGAAAGGTTTAACCTTTTCCCACAGTGCAGAAGCATTTTGACACATCTGCAGTAGATTGTATTTGAAAACATCATTGCAAACGGGAGAAATTGCTCACAATGAGCAACTTCACCTTTTACCACGCTTGTTTCAACTCATCAGAAATAGTACTTTCATTTGTAGAGATTTTACACTTTTTTGTTGAGATGTTTTCAAAGTAATCCACTGCAATTTTGTAGTATGTGGGAGAGGGTTGTTTTAAGAGATTTTAAAGGAAAGTGCTATAGAAAATATATTTAGTGTTATGTTATCACAACATATGTAAGCCATCATGAAAATTGTACGCATAAGTTCTGACTCAATTTGAGATATTTCGCATATAAGTGCCAAAAGTCACATTAAATATATTCAAAGCTACAAAGCTTTTGAAGAATTTTGGACTTTTTTCAATGTAAATTGCATACATGTTTTTAGCTTGACTATTTCGAAGAATATGAGAGCTATACTACTCACCCTGGCGTCGGTGTCCCCGTCACACATTGGTTAAAGTTTTGCATGCAAGTACTTTAATACTTCATGTATTCCATTGAAACTTTCTACAACCCTACCAAACTATAACACCTATGTAGATCAAGTTAGATAACTCTTATCCTGCATTTTATGCAAGTTATGGCCCTTTTTTACTTAGAAATTCTGGTTAAAGTTTTGCGTGCAACTAAATTAAGAGACCATATCTTAGTAACTACTTGATGCATTGCATTGAAACTTTATACAGCTCTTTCCAACCATCACACCTATGGAAACAAACAAGTACGATAACTCTATCCAGCATTTTATGCAAGTTATGGCCCTTTTTGGACTTATAAATTCTGGTTAAAGTTTTGCATGCAGCTACATTAAGAAACCATATCTTAGTAACTACTAGATGCATTGCATTTTAACTTTATACAACCATTCCCAACCATCACACATATGTAAACAATTAAGTAAGATAACTCTATCCAGCATTTAATGAAAGTTATGGCCCTTTTGGGACTTAGAAATTCTGGTTTAAGATTTTCAACTACATTTAGAGTGTAATCTCAGTAACAAGCATTATATGGAAACTTTATAGAACCTTTCCCAATTTCACAACTGTTTACACAACAAATTAAGATAACTCTGTCCTGCATTTGGGGCAAATTGTTGCCCTTTTTTTACTTAGAAATTATTGATAAAGGTTTGTGTGCAACTGCATTAAGAGTCCATATCTTAGTAACTTGTTGATGCATTCCATTGAGACGTTATATACAACCCTTCCTAACCATCACACATATGAAAATAATAAAGTTAAATAACTCTATCCTGCATATAATGCAAATTATCACCCTCTAAGCAATTGTGGTTAATGTTTTGCATGCAACTGCATTAGAGTCCAATATTTCAGTAACTTAAATAAGCGGTGGAATAGTCGAGCGCGCTGTCCTCCGACAGCTCTTGTTATAATGGAAGCTATTTTAGATTTATTGGAGGGTTTTAAAACATGAATTTAACCCTTTATCTGCAGCAGATGACTTCGAATAAATGTAGGCAATAAGCTGGATGATGGTATGTGCAATTCTCCCTTTTGCTACAATATTGTCAGAAGTTGTCTGCTGCAGATGTTTTAAAAATGGTTGAAGTAGTTGTTTACTTTATTTTTAATTTTTTAACCTTTTTCACATGTTGAAGTATATGCTGCAGATTGCTTTTGAAAATATTGTAGCGAAAGGAGAAATTGCTCATGATAAGCATTTTGTCCTTTTGCTGCAATATTTTCGACTCATTTCAGTTGTCTGTTGCAGATTTGTTGTATGTGGGAGAGGGTTAACATTTATTAAAATTCCTTTTACCTAACCTTGTCAAGGCTTGAAAGACCAGTTTATTTCTGTCTTAAAATCAGATGTTCTTTGTCCCATTTTGGTGCTTCTGTGTTTTGTGGAGACAGATGACAACATGCAAGTCTTAAATCAATTAATAGATATATGGCTTTGATACGGAGTTGAAAACATTGTGGTAAAAGGAGAAATCATTTTCACATTATCCTTTTACAATGTAGCTTTTTAACCCTTTCCTCCTTGCATAAGCATTTTGATGCATCAGCAGCAGATTTCTATAGAAAACCTTGTTGCTAAATCAGAAATGAAGGGCTCAATGGTATGTTAACCCTTTCCCACATACAGACATTTTCTTATGCATCTGCAGTAGACGATTTTTGAAAATATTGTGGCAAAATAAAAGGGATCATAATGATCAATTTCTTCCTTTTCCGAAATGTTTTGTCTGTTGTGCGTCTGTCTTTGCATTTGTTCTGTAAAAAATTAAAATCAAATATGATTAGTAGAGACCCACTATGAGATTCCTTCAAGCCATGTTGATATGTCCAAAAACATGCCCTTCAGGGGACCGGGCTGTTTTGACTTATATGGCTGAAGTGAAAACTTTAAAAATCTTCACCTGAAGATTTTCAAATAATTATGTAGAATTGTTCCTTGGCTGACCCTCTTCAAGATATCTCATGCCCTGTTTATTTGTCGAAAATAGGCCACCAGGGGGCAGGGTGTTTTACCTTATATGGCTATAGTGATTACATTTTTGACCAAGACAGAATAGCAATTGGTCTCTTAATTAAGAGATGTTTTCAAAGTTGTCTGCTGCGGATTTGTTGCATGTTGGAAGGGGTCAAAGACATGAGTATTAGAGCCTTCAGTGTAAGCAGATATCGGGACAAGAGATAGAACTATTGACATAAACCTATATTTTGGCTATTATTGCACCTCAGTAAGGGGATCACATAACGGCGCATGAGTCTGTTCATGCAATAAGGTACATTCTGGTTTATGTGATGTAGATGCAGATCAGCCTGTGCATCCACATAGACTGATCAAGATCTTAACTTGTCATGTACATTTATAACTTACGCAGGCTTGTTAAATGCTTCTGTCAACTTGTGTAGATTATGATAAGAAGGAGCAGATGTACAGGCTGATTTGAGCCTACGCTGTTCAGAAATTCCGATTTGCACCTTTTTTCGAGGCGGGCCATATCGTTGTAACATAGTTGGATCTACATTGCCTCGTTTTTCTGTGTTTTTATAAGGTACATCTGGGTAAATACTTCATGCAGCTGATAGTGTAGGCTATTGTTAGACTGTACATATGAACAGACTCATGTGAGTCTTCACTGTTCGAAGATGCAACAAGAACACTAATTGCCAGATGCAGGACATTTATAGCTGTATTTTGTTTCATTTACCTAGCCTTTCATGTCATGACAAAATGGGATGCATCGCATGGCACGTATATGTATGTCTTTTGTTTTGTTTTCTGTATTCAGGGTCAGTTATTTACAGTGTCGGAGATAAATAATCTTTAACTAAATAAGAAAGAAAGAGACAGAAAGAATGACACAGAGAGAGACTGACAGACAAGACATGTATACATAGACTTGCATATAGACAGACTGACAGAGAGAGAGACAGCACGAGATTGAGACTGACAGACAAGACATGTATACAAAGACTTATATATAGACAGACTGACAGAGAGGGAGAGACGGATAGGGACAGAAAGAGAATGAGACTGACAGACAAGACATGTATACAAAGACTTATATATAAACAGACCAACAGAGAGAGACATATATAGACAGAAAGAGACCGATAGAGACAGAAAGAAAGAGAGACTGACAGACAAGACATGTATACAAAGACTTATATATAGACTGACAGACAAGACACGTATACATATACTTATATATAGACATACTGACAGAGGAAGACAGATAGAGAGAGAGAGAGACTGACATACAAGACATGTATACATAGACTTATATATAGACAGATAAAGACAGAAAGAGAGAGACTGGCAGACACGACATGTATACAAAAACAGACTGACAGAGAGAGAGACAGAAAGGGTGAGATTTACAGACATACATAGACTTATATATAGACAGATAGAGACAGAAAGAGATTGAGACTGACAGACAAGACATACATACACAAATATAACTATCTATCTATCTATATATATAGAGACAGAGTTAGAGACAGACAGAAAGGAGAGAGAGATAGAGAGGGTAGAGTATTATTTGTTATGATTTGTTAACAGTCTTATAGTATTACTTATTACTGAATTAATTAAAGATTTTTTTGATATATATGTACAGGATTGTTGTTTATAACACCTCGTCTGGGTATACTAATTTGTCTGTACATTACGTCGTTTTCAACAGTTTTTCAATTTTATCGCTGTGTTTCCTTGGCAACTCACTAGTACTACCGGTATTATTTTATCCTAACACGGAAACCATCAGTTGTAATGCTATCCACGCAACATTGAGCACCAAGGGAAACCAAATCCACCTCTTTTAACCATTTTCCACTTGCAGACGCATTTTGACTCATCTGCAACTGACAACTTTTGAAATCATTACGGCAAAGGGAGAAATCGTGAACAATTTATTCATTTTCCAAATGGATTCAACTCTATTCAACAATAATACTTATCATTTAGGGAGATTTTTCATAATTTTGTCAAGACAAGTATTTTGATCTAACCCTTGTCTCATATGTCAAAGGTGGACTCTCTAATAACTATTTGGATCTAGCCCCTGTCTCATATGTCAAAGGTCAATCCTCTAACCATTATTTGGATCGAACTGCTGTCTCATATGTCAAAGGTCGACGCTCTAACCATTATTTGGATTGTACCCTTGTCTCATATGCCAAAGGTCGACGCCCTAACCACTATTTGGATCAAACCCTTGTCTCATATGCCAAAGGTCGACGCTCTAACCACTATTTGGATCAAACCCATGTCTCATATGTCAAAGGTCGACGCCCTAACCACTATTTGGATCAAACCCTTGTCTCATATGCCAAAGGTCGACGCTCAAACCACTATTTGGATCAAACCCTTGTCTCATATGTCAAAGGTCGACGCTCTAACCACTATTTGGATCAAACCCTTGTCTCATATGCCAAAGGTCGACGCTCTATCCACTATTTGGATTGAACCGTTGTCTTCTATGCCAAAGGTCGACGCCCTAACCACTACTTTGATTAAACCCTTGTCTCATATGTCAAAGGTCGACGCTCTAACCACTATTTGGATCAAACCCTTGTCTCATATGTCAAAGGTCGACGCTCTAACCACTATTTGGATCGAACCCTTGTTTCTTATGCTAAAGGTCGACGCTCTAACCACTACTTGGATGAAACCCTTGTCTCATATGCTAAAGGTCGACGCTCTAACCACTATTTGGATTGAACCCTTGTCTCATATGCCAAAAGTCGACGTTCTAACCACTATTTGGATCGAACCCTTGTTTCTTATGCTAAAGGTCGACGCTCTAACCACTACTTCGATGAAACCCTTGTCTCATATGTCAAGGGACGACGCTCTAACCACTATTTGGATCAAACCCTTGTCTCATATGTCAAGGGTCGACGCTCTAACCACTATTTGGATCGAACCCTTGTTTCTTATGCTAAAGGTCGACGCTCTAACCACTATTTGGATCAAACCCTTGTCTCATATGTCAAGGGTCGGCGCTCTAACCACTATTTGGTTCAAACCCTTGTCTCATATACCAAAGGTCGACGCTCTAACCACTATTCGGATCAAACCCTTGTCTCATATACAAAAGGTCGACGCTCTAACCACTATTTGGATCAAACCCTTGTTTCTTATGCTAAAGGTCGACGCTCTAACCACTATTTGGATCGAACCCTTGTCTCATATGTTAAAGGTCGACGCTCTATCCACTATTTGGATTGAACCGTTGTCTCATATGTCAAGGGTCGGCGCTCTAACCACTATTTGGATCAAACCCTTGTATCATATGCTAAAGGTCGACGCCCTTACCACTATTTGGATCTAACCCTTGTCTCATATGTCAAAGGTCGACGCTCTAACCATTACTTGGATCAAAACCTTGTCTCATATGTCAAAGGTCGACGCTCTAACCACTATTTTGGATCGAACCCTTGTCTCATGTGCCAATTGTCGACGCACTAACCACTGTTTGGATCAAACCCTTGTCTCATATGTCAAAGGTCGACGCTCTAACCACTGTTTGGATCAAACCCTTGTCTCATATGCTAAAGGTCGACGCTCTAACCACTATTTGGATATAACCCTTGTCTCATATGCCAAAGGTCGACGCTCTATCCACTATTTCGATTGAACCCTAGTCTCATATGCTAAAGGTCGATGCTCTAACCACTCTTTAGATCAAAGCCTTGTCTCATATGTCAAGGGTCGACGCTCTAACCACTATTTGGATCAAACCCTTGTCTCAAATGTCAAGGGTCGACGCTCTAACCACTATTTGGTTCAAACCCTTGTCTCATATGTCAAGGGTCGACGCTCTAACCACTATTTGGATCAAACCCTTGTCTCATATGTCAAGGGTCGGCGCTCTAACCACTATTTGGTTCAAACCCTTGTCTCATATACCAAAGGTCGACGCTCTAACCACTATTTGGATCAAACCCTTGTCTCATATACCAAAGGTCGACGCTCTATCCACTATTTAGATCGAACCCTTGTCTCATATGTCAAGGGTCGACGCTCTAACCACTATTTGGTTCAAACCCTTGTCTCATATGTCAAGGGTCGGCGCTCTAACCACTGTTTGGATCGAACCATTGTCTCATATGCCAAAGGTCGACGCTCTAACAACTGTTTGGATCGAACCCTTGATCTGACCTCGTTGGTTGGTTGATCAACCCTTTCACTGCCGTATTTCACAAAGTTGACTATTTCATGTTGCAAATTGGACCACTTAACTTTTCGTCCAACAGATTATTTGGTAAAATGTAATGTCTAAATGGCAAACAATACATATTTTAGGAGATACAGCCCGATATGAGCTGTCTCGCCTGAATCTGCATTGTTTGTAAAAGCCTTTAATTGTCTTTGGCAGCGAAGGGTTAACGACATTTTATCAACTTGATCGTGTGTCGACTTAACAAGCATACCAGTCAATGCGTTCTAGAGTTTACGTTGTATCTACTAGCAGAGTAGTGTCACACCCTATTGAGCTCACTTCGAATATAGCTCCCCCGGGTAATTCAAAATGTTCATTTATATGACAATTAAATTATTATTCGATTATGACTTTCCTAGAATTAAAGAGCCCAAAAAAGAATCTAAAAAATTATGGTATAATTTTGAGACAAAGAGTAAAACATAATGCAAAAAGTAGGAATTGCATGTTACAAATTATATCCCCTCAATTTTCCATAAGTTTTTTATGTTATATATATACATGTACATGCTACATTATATATTTTGAAATTAACACTTTCTCACATACCAACGCTTTCTGACGCCTCTGCAGAACGAATTTTGAAAATATTGTGGCAAAAGAAGAAATTGCTTATAAAAAGCAATTTCTCCTTTTTCCACAAGGTTTTCACCCCTATTCAATAATCATAGTTTTATTTATAGAGACTTTCTGCAATTTTACTTAAATGTTGTTTAAAGTCATTTTAGAGTTTTGAAAATGTTGTCGTCAGTTGATAACTTGATCTTTTGTTAGCATTTAGAAATCTTAGTAAAGGTAAAATGGACCATGAAAACAGACCTGCGGGACCCGCACCTCCATTCAAACTGACCAGGCTCCTTCCTGTTTCCTATCTAGAAGCACACTCAGAGCTCTAGATAACATGTTTTTCACACATGTTCTAAACTCTTTATTTTACCCCTTGACCCTATGTTGTGGGTATTCAAAAGAATCGTCTCAGTCGGGTCAGTTTATATCAAAGACTATAAATGGCAGTATTGGCTTCCCTTGTTTTTGCTCAGGGTACTGTAGATAGCATGGAGATCTATTAACCCTTTCCCACATACAGCAAATCTGCAGCAGACGACTTTGAAAATGTCTACTAAAAATAGGGATTATCTATACTTGTAGGTATAATTACTGAAATAAAGTTGCAAACATTGTAGCGTAAAGGAGTAATTGCTCAATTACTAACTGTCATGTTCAATACTTTTGTCAATGTACTTTCAAAATTATCTGATGCAGAATTGTATAATGGGTTAAGGGGTCAACACAAAAAAACTATATAGATGTATGTAACTTCCCGGATCTGGTTTGTCAAAGTAACTTTGTCATTTTTCTGGTAATCCATGAAGCTTAAAATCATGAGGTTACAGAAGAAACAAGCATATATATAAACTTGACATCTTAGTTATATTGTAAACAGATGGCTTCATGCAAAACGAGTGTAACAACAAAATGATGTTACCATCTTTTGCATTTAGCTCACAGTAAACTACATGCATACCATAACGCCAGTTATTTGATTGGATAAACCCATCCCAATTATAACAAATCTGAAGTAGTCAACTTTGAAAACTTGAAAGTAAAGAAAATGAAAACTCTATGAAAGCAACAATTATTGACTGTACTTGAAAACATTATGGCGAAAGGAGAAATTGCTCATTATCAACAATCATCTGCTGCAGAGGCGTCCGAAAGCGTCTGTATGTTGGAAAGGGTATAAGTAACTACAATATAGTTATTTAGAAGTTTTTGAAGAGAGAAAGAAGTTGCTTTTGTCAATTCTCAAACTGGTGTGGTGTACATAAGACCGAGGCACATTCCCTTTTCTAGACTATTCTATGACTTACTAGACTCGTAGGGATAATAAATAAGTGACTGTCCCTGTGATATAACTGAAATGAAGAAATGACTCTTAAAACAAGTAATTTCCCCTTTTCTCATATCATTTTATATTTAAAAGAAAATTAGGATTTCATTGCCATATTTTCAGATACTGTACAAATATATTTCCCTAAGCATTTTTCAATGCCAACAACTCATAAGAATATGCAAATGAGTTAACCCTTTCCCACATTGAGACACTTTTTGAAGCCTCTGCAGCAGACAACTTTTGAAAACATTGTTGCATAAGTTGAAATTGCTCATAATGAGCAATTTCTCTTTTTGCAATAATTTTAACTTAGTTTGAATATTACACTGTCTTTTATAGAATATTTCCTAACTGTTGCCTACATAATTTCATCATGCCTGCTGCAGATTTGTTGTTTGTGGAAAGGGTTAACTATTATCTGCTGGATTCCTACAAGCATCTATTTCATCATCCCTGATTTATGACAAGTTCTCACATGTTAAGCTCTTTCAGCCCTAAAGTTTTTAAATAAACTCATCAAACTTTGCACTTGGAAGAGTCCTCAGCTTAGTATAGGAATATCTTATAGTGAAAATGGTTGAGCAGCCAAATGTATAGAGCCTGATCAGACGGCATGGATGCACCAGCTTGCATGGGTAAACCACCGAGGTGGTGTAGTGGTAGAGAATCTGCCTTGGGGGTGGGAAGTTGCGTGTTCGATCCCCGATCTGGTCAAACCAAAGACTTTAAAAATGGTAGTAAGGGCTTTTCGTCCTTGACGTTCCGGGTTGTGGGGTCTAAGCATTACGACTGACTCTCTGGTGTCAGGATAAATGGACTAGTAGTACTGATAAATTACTCAGGAAACGCTCTGATATAACTGAACAATTGTTGAAAGCAGCGTAAAACACCAAACAATCAATCAATCAATTCCTCCTTGGTGCTCAGGGTTGTGAGGTTAGCATGACAACTGACTCTCTGGTGTCAGGATTAATGGACCAGTAGTACTGGTAACTTAACTTGGATATAACTGAACAATTGTTGAAAGTGGCGTAAAACACCAAACAATCGATTTCCTTGGTGCTCAGGGTTGTGGGGTTAGCATAACAACTGACTCTCTGGTGTCAGGATTAATGGACCAGTAGTACTGGTAACTTAACTAGGATATAACTGAACAATTGTTGAAAGTGGCGTAAAACACCAAACAATCGATCTCCTTGGTGCTCAGGGTTGTGAGGTTAGCATAACAACTGACTCTCTGGTGTCAGGATTAATGGACCAGTAGTACTGGTAACTTAACTTGGATATAACTGAACAATTGTTGAAAGTGGGGTAAAACACCAAACAATCGATCTTCTTGGTGCTCAGGGTTGTGAGGTTAGCATAACAACTGACTCTCTGGTGTCAGGATTAATGGACCAGTAGTACTGGTAACTTAACTAGGATATAACTGAACAATTGTTGAAAGTGGCGTAAAACACCAAACAATCGATCTCCTTGGTGCTCAGGGTTGTGAGGTTAGCATAACAACTGACTCTCTGGTGTCAGGATTAATGGACCAGTAGTACTGGTAACTTAACTAGGATATAACTGAACAATTGTTGAAAGTGGCGTAAAACACCAAACAATCGATCTCCTTGGTGCTCAGGGTTGTGAGGTTAGCATAACAACTGACTCTCTGGTGTCAGGATTAATGGACCAGTAGTACTGGTAACTTAACTAGGATATAACTGAACAATTGTTGAAAGTGGCGTAAAACACCAAACAATCGATCTTCTTGGTGCTCAGGGTTGTGAGGTTAGCATAACAACTGACTCTCTGGTGTCAGGATTAATGGACCAGTAGTACTGGTAACTTAACTAGGATATAACTGAACAATTGTTGAAAGTGGCGTAAAACACCAAACAATCGATCTCCTTGGTGCTCAGGGTTGTGAGGTTAGCATAACAACTGACTCTCTGGTGTCAGGATTAATGGACCAGTAGTACTGGTAACTTAACTAGGATATAACTGAACAATTGTTGAAAGCAGCGTAAAACACCAAACAATCGATTTCCTTGGTGCTCAGGGTTGTGGGGCTAGCATAACAACTGACTCTCTGGTGTCAGGATTAATGGACCAGTATTACTGGTAACTTAACTAGGATATAACTGAACAATTGTTGAAAGTGGCGTAAAACACCAGAAAAACAAATTGCCTCGGTCTATACTGGTGGCACAGGCTTCACAAATTCTGCTCCGGCTGTCAACGGGTTAACTAATTTGTCTATGCTAAATACTGATGTATTAGAGTAGCAGATAATGAAGATCAAGTTTATACTGCAAGACTGTGCAAGGTGATCTTGATCTGCATTGTTTTACAATTAGAGATTCAAAATGTAAGTTACAGGATAGGCACATGATGTTTAACCCTTTCCCACATACATCAATGTTGTGGCTGAAGACACATGTAGGCAAATTATGGAATATCTATATAAATAAAAGAATAAATGTTCAATAAAGTTGAAAACATTACCGGGTACATGAAAAAAGGCAATATTGCTCATTATGAGCAATATTTCCTTTTGTCTCAATGTTTTCAAAAGCAATCTGCTGCAGTCACATCTACTTTTGAGCAATTTCTTCTTTTGTCACATTGTATTCAAAAGTCGTCTGCTGCAGATGCGTCAAAATGTTGGAAAGGTTTAATTAATCAATGAAATGAAAATCATTAATGTTTAACCCTTTCTCACTTCCGGACACATTTTGACGCATCTCAAGTAGACGTTATTGAAAGCAATGAGGCTTAATTGCAGATAATTTGCGATTTATCCATTTCCCACAATGTTTCCAACTGAATAAAAACATAACTCTTTCAATTAAGGAGAACCTCCATGTGTTTCTCAAGACATTTTTTAATGTTGTCTGCTTCAGATTTGATTCTCAGCAGTTGATATTATACAATTATGGACTTTTCAGCTGTTATACATGATGTGATATGCACCAAAAAAATCATTATTGACCGAGGCGATAGCCGAGGTCAATAATGATTTTTTGGTACATATCAACATCATGTATAACAGCTGAAAAGCCCATAACTGTTTTATTGTATAACCCTCAATTTATCATATCGTTTTGATATTGATCAACTTAAAAGAAAACAGAGGACCCCTCAAGGAACATTTCTGTTGTATGTTGTATTTCTGTCTCATGCTAACAGTACGTTTTTGACATAATAACAGTCTAAAACGTTGGTAATGCACGTGCATGACGTCATTAAAAAAAAATTACGTCACCGGAATGACCACTCGGAAGTTTCCGTGGTCATCGGAACGCGCCTCGGAAAATTCCGTAGCGTACGGATAAAGGCGAAGGATATTAATAGGCGACTCGTGGGATTTCCCGGTCTTCCCCTGTTACTATTTATAAAACTGGTGAATATCAGAAAAAAAACGGTCAATATCGCTAGATATTTTTTCTAAAAAATTACTTTTTAGCCAATGAAAAGGCGTCTATTTATAGGTTCCATTTATCTGATATTTGAGTCATATATGCGTTAAGAGCAAACGAGGAAGAAGATTTATATTTTATTTTATATAAATCTTCTTCCTCGTTTGCTGCATTTTCCGAGGCGCGTTCCGATGATTGAGGAATTGCTTGTTCTAAGCATATTTTTCTTTTCTTACAATGCTTTCAAAGACATTTGTTGCAAAGTCATCAATTGTTGTCTGCATTAGGGAAGGATGGTACTAACTCAGCTGTATGAGTACTTATAAATGTCGTTTTATAGGCCTGTCTTTGTGAGTACTTCGTTAAAAATCTTAATATGACATGTTGATGACTATGTGTAATAACCATTGAAGTTATGGACTGTGAAAACTATAATGACCGGTAAATGCGAAACAGTGACGTTCTTACATAAATTGTTTATAGTCTGAATTCAAAATAAACATAACAGAAACAGTTGAATGTGTGTTGTGGGATCTATTACATACTTATTTGGTGGAACTTACAAATCATGGGTAAATTATATCTTTTGTCTTACCATTCTGTTGGTCTTGTTAACCCTTCTATTTTTCCCATACATGTATACAACAGATCTGCAGCAAATGAGTTGGGAAATATTTAGACAAAAAAAGATAGAATTTTATGAATGCACAGTTTGAATAGTATGATTACTGAATAGAGTTGGAAACATTGTGGCAAAAGACATGTATCTGCTTCAGATGCTTCAAAATTTGTTTTGAGGTGGGAAAAAGTTAATCGCTTTGTGCTTACATTATCACATACCTTTTACCTTACCGCTGTTTAACCTTTACTCAGATAGATCTGTGTTTCAATTCTTGTTCAGCAGATGACTAAACTTGAAAATATAACAGAGGACTAGATATTAAAAGCGATAGTAAACTGCTCTTTTACTCACACTATCTCTATTAATACTCAACCAAACCCTTTGTTATGGGGCCGATTCTTTAGAGTACCCACAACATACAGTTTGAGAGTCAAATAAGGATTTTAGAATATGAAAAATGCACCTTAATTTACTAAGAGCTCGGATATAATGGGAGAAGCAGACGCCTAGAAAAGAAAGAGTCTAATACTAGTCTTTTTAAGCCTTTTCCAGATACAAGAAATGTGCAGCAATCGACTTTGAAACTATATATTGATAAATATATCGCACATTTTTATGAATGAACATATAAAAGCTCCTGTTGGAAAGAGTTGAAAATATTGTGGCGAGAGGAGAAATTGCTTATTATGAGCAATTTCTTCCTTTTGCCACAATGTTTTTAAAAATCATCTGCTACCGGTTCGTTGAAATGCATTTGGCCATTGGAAAAGTCTTATTTTTCCAGTTGACCTTAAGGTTTGTAATTATCCACAATTTTGCCAAATAGGCTTTTTCTGTTATTTAAAGTTTTACTAATTTATTATTAAATCTTCATCAAACTTGCTGAGAAGAGACTAGTCCCTCCAGAGTTATGCCTCACTTGCGGGCGTATTTTGTGACAGATTGGCACTCTTGTATATACCTAGATTTCACCTTATTTTTACATATCCCTTTACCACACACAAACAATCTATAGATGATGAATTTGAAAATCATTTAGGCAAACATATTGAAGATTATTTAGATCAAAAGTATAATTGTTGAAAACGGTTTCTTCTTTTGTCATAGTTTTTTCAAATCTTATCTGCTGTAGATTCATCAAAATGAAACTGCATTGGGAAATGGTTTACCGTTTAGATGTTTTCAATTTTGAATTCAAATTTAAGCATCTGGTTTCAACTTATTGCCTTCTTTCTCTACGGAGGACGGCCTCAGTGATGTAGTGGAAGAGTGGCCGCCTCGGGTGCAGGCGATTGTGGATTTGACCACCCCCCCCCCCCCCCCGATTGAGTCATACTATTTGTAAAGACTTATTTTAGTAATTTGGCTATCTATCATTGGCACATATAGGGTTGTTAGGTTAACATTACGACAGACTCGCTGGTGTCAAGATAAATGGACCAGTAGTATTGGTTATTTATCCAGGTAACGCCAATATATAACTGAACAATTGTTGAAAGCAGCGTTAAACACCATGCAAACAAATTCAAACAAAATATACAGAGATATGTTTAATCTGTTCTGAAGATAAATTCTTTAAATCATTCTTTTTTGTAGGTAATGTAATTAACAAGGAGCCAGAAAAGCTGGGTTTGAGTTCATCCGGAGGATTTGATATTTATGTGGATGACTCGCGTTCTGCTGTCCCGCATAAAACCGTTAAGAAATCCAAGTCTTCAACTTCAAATGAAACAGAGGTATGTTTTATTTTGATTTATAAGTCTGCAATTGAAACAGAAGTATGTTATATTTTGATTTATAAGTCTGCAAATGAAACAGAGGTCTTCAACTGCAAATGAAACAGAGGTATGTTATATTTTGATTTATCTGTTACATCTGTCCCGCATATAATTGTTAAGAAATCCAAGTCTACAACTGCAAATGAAACCGAGGTATTTTATATTTTTATTAATCTGTTACATAAGCTTAGACCTGCTCAGTGTTGTAGTGGAAGATCGTCCACCTTAATTGTTGGACCTCCCAGGTTTAACCCATGGCTGGGTCATACCAAAGTCTTTAAAATTTATATTTTGATTTTTTTTGCTTAGATAAGAAGAGATGTGACTTGGAAAACATCTTGGCATGGGAAATATTAAAACATTTTATAAATTGAATATTAATACTTGAATTGTGTTCAATGTTGTCCCTAGGCCTTAATGTTTTCAAATGTGTTCTGTTGCAGATGGGTAAGAATGTGTGTGCAAGTGAGAAAGGGTTTATCCTTTGCATATGAATAGTCATCAGTCATCACTGTTCGCCTAGATTTGAATAACAATTATGCCAATACCTGTAACTTCTGAAGAAGGAGAAAGTAGCCCCAACAGCTCCATGCCAATTTCATTGAGGCTTGACCATTTATTCTTTCCATTGATTGACAAAAGCCTCATTTCTCTTCCATCAATGGGTTAAATAGACTAGTCTTTGTAGGAAGATAGCCAGTTGCCTGGGAAGAAAGTATGCCATTCTGTAGCTGACATTTATTTGAAAGGGCATTTAACTTCAATCTATTCAACATGTCTCTAATAATGAATATTAGACAGTGGTGCAGTGGTAGAGCGTCGGCCTTTCATATCAAACGTCTCTGGTTCAAATCCTATGATGAGCGGGGGTTCTGCCTTAACGATATTTCCACACAATCGTTGCATGTACAGGAAGCAGACCTAGAATGTGATTGATATTTAAATGTAAAATAAATAAGTTTAAACTAAACTAAAATTAGAATTAGAAGTCAACATGGAGATGCAATGACATCTCTTTTCACCTACATGTAGGTGATATTGTATCGGCCTTAGCATAGGAAAACAAACTATGCTGTATGTGTAATAGATTAAAATCAACCTACATACACATTCATACTGATTATCAGGTGCTTCCTGATACCACATACAGAAAATATGCAGCAGACGACTTAGAAAATAAATTGGCAAAAACATGAAAATTCTCCATAAATGAGAATTTAATTATCCAATTGAGTTGAAAACATTGTGTCGAAAGAAGAATAAAGAGCAGTTTCTCCTTTTGCCACAATGTTTTCAAAAGTGTGCCTCAGAGGTGTCAGAATGCGTCTATAAGTGGGAAAGGGTTAAATTGGCAAACAATGATATCAACTTAATCCAAGTTCCCACAAACAACAACTCTGCTGCAGACGACTTTGAAAATTATTTTGGCAAAAGTATGGAAAATCTCTACAAATGAATGCTTGATCATTGAATAGATGAGCACTTTCTACTTTTGTCACAATGTTTTTAAAAGTCATCTGCTGCGGATGTATCAACTTGCCTCTGTAAAAGGGAAAGGGCTTACAGACAGTGATGGTGATACACAGGATGAAATGGATCTGAAATTGTTGAACAGTTTTGGTCTCTTAAATTTAGAAACTTCTTTTTGTTCTGCCGCAAACAAGGATTAATCGCTCGAAACCCTTTTAATTAATTAATACAAATGACTGTAGACAGTATATCTAGGCAACTGTAGCAGTCATGTTTAGATTGATTGATTGAGGTTTATATTATGCCGTTGTCAACAATTTGTTAGTCATTTCACGGCGGCCTGTTCACCTTTGCATGTGTTTCCTGGTTTTCTCAAGCCAGTACTCCACACAACAGTCTTTCCAAGCAACTGGCTGCTTTTCTACATTGGCTGAACGATGAATGACGCTTGTCGCATTGACTTTTATCAAAAGTCGGAAAGAATGTTGGTCGAGCCGAGGTTCGCACTCACAACCCCTTGATTGACAGCCTGCGTGGCTACCGACTGAGCTACCAGCGCCTGACATTTTCCTAGGTTTTTAAATTTCTTTTTTCCAGAATTCCCGACCTATTGGAGACAGAGTTAAATCAAAGTTCAATAAATTCAAGAATTTATTTTCGGAACAGGATAAGATTGTCTCTGTAGAGAGAAGAGGCATCGGAAGGGGAAGTCATAAGTGGAAACAAGATGCAGTAAGAATAGTCCTCTCTGATATTTTCATAAAAAACACAATTTTTACTCCTACCAAAAATATTCCGATTTATTGTTGGATAATTAACTTTAATCATTTCTCTATTGCACGAGCATTTTGATGCAACTGAGGAGACATTTTTTTGAAAACATTGTGGAAAATGGAAAAATTAATATTTACCCTGCTATCACAGGTATCAAGTTTAAGATTTTTTGTTCTTGAGGGTGGTGCTACATATTCTTTCTATAGGGTTAAGAGTTGAAAACAGAGTATATCATTGAATAAATTATAATTGTAATTAATCCTTGTCTTGTTTCTTGTAGATCAAACAGAAGGTAGACCAAGCTTTTGACGTTTTAAAAGGGTCAGTGAAAATTAGAAATAGTGTCACATCAGAAACAGATTGCATTGCATCTGAAATCACCACAGGTATTGCAATAAATAGTTCATTATTTTAGGGTACCAAACACACGTTTACTTGTAATGAATAGTTCATTCTTTTAGGGTACCAAGCACACTTTTACCTACGAATCTGCCATGGCTGATGGTAAGCGTTGGGAATTTGGGAACTAATACCAACTCATGGCAGTCATTGTTGAGTGACATTGAGAGACCTTGGACAAGTTTCATGTCCTAGTCTGGTATTGGCTTAGCACCCAGCAATCATGAATAAGCTTTCCATTGCAGTGATATGTCTGATATAACGTTGACATTGGGTTGAAACCTCAATAAGACTATAAACACTTGTAGTTTAACTGTTAACATGTATTTTAAGATTCATCCACTTTGAAAACATCTGAAGAAAAAACGTGAAAGCACAGGAAAAATGAAAGACATGTAATTTGATATAAAGTTGAAAACATGTCTGCAAAAGGATTAAATGTTCATTTTGTGAATTATTTCCTTTTCCCATAAATGTATTCATAAGTATCCCTTCAGAGATTTTGCCCTGTCAATGGCACCAACCAAAATGATTCAGTTTAACCCTTTACCACATATAGTCGCTTTCTGACGCCTCTGCAGCTGACGACTATTGAAAACAATGTGACAAAAGAAGAAATAATTCAAAACGAACAATTTCTCCATTTACCACAATGTTTTCAATTTTGTTCAGCAATTATACCTGCAGTTATAGAGATTTTCCATATTTTTTCTTAGAAGTTTTAAAAGTTGTCCAATGCAGATTTATTATATGTGGGAAAGGGTTAACAAAGTTTATGATCAAGTCCCTACGTTACATCTGCTGTAAAAACGTCTGAATGATAAGAATCAGGTGGACTATCTCTCAATATATAATTTTTATTTCAAAACAGGCTTGAAAAACATTGTGGAAATAGAGGAATAACTACGTTAATTTATGGTACTTAACTTTGTTCGGCTTACAACAAATGTGCAGCAGACAACTTTGGTTTCAACATATAGGCAAAATATTAAAAATTGCTCTAAATGAAAGTATAAGAATTGAAAACATTGTGACAAAAGTTGTTTGCTGCAGAGGTGTCAAAAAGCATATGTATGTAGCAAAGGAATTAAATTGGTCAGCTGCAAAGACATCACAAGTCATCTGTATCTAGAAAATGTTAGTTCACCATGTCTGTCAAATGAAAAAAAGGGATCCCTGCTAAATCAAAGAATTGCTGGGGAAAAAAACAGAGACAAAAATGATCTTTACCAATTCTAAACTTGTAATAGAAGTTTTGAATTCACAAACACTGTTTTTGTTATTTTGAACATTTCAGATACAGACAGTAAAGTGGATGAAAAGGAAATAAGAAAGAGAGTGGAATATTCTAGAAGTGTCAGAATTAAAACAGTAAGTATCCATTACATGGAGAAAACTTGGGCCAAGTGGTTAGCAAGACACATTTCCTAACTTCGTCCTGGTCTGTTTACACTATTTAGATGAATAGATGTTCATTTGTTGTTATATAACTCAAATAATGTTGAAATTGGCATAAATCCCCAATAAAACAAATAAAAATATAATTTATTGCATGGTAAGAGTGTTTTTGTGTTATCTGGTTTGCTGTTAGTTGAGGAGAACATTTAACAAATTTAAAACTTGTATGATTATTCTAATTGAGAAATGCTCTTTTCTTACAAGAATGGTTGAATTACAATACATGTGATAATTATTTGTGATTATTATGTCGAACACTCGTTACAAGAGCATCATTGCACTTGCAAAGTACTTGAACCTGGCATTCGACAATAGGAAAAATAGTTAAGCACTTTACTGTTTATAGGAAGCTTCCTGTAGGAATGCTTTGAACATTGAGATATATGGACCTGCCCGTGTGACCACATATCGGGATTTCTCTTTGTCCTTACTAAGTATATTAATTTACAGGAAATTACGTTTGAAACATCCCTTTCACACTCTATATACCTGTGCGAGTTTAAAAAAAAAAAAAGAGAGCAAGGCCGGTTTATTAATTTAATGTAAGTACATTTTTAGATAAGCGAAATTCATTCTGTATCTAGTCTAAACAGATAAATAGAGAACCATTCTTTTGAATTGGTTACCTGCCTCATACTCTTTATCAGTTCAATAGTATCTCAAACCGGGAACTAATAAATGTAGATAAATGTAGTCTGGTTCCTTACATTCTATGATATATTACGCAGTAGTTAGAGGAAGAAGCCAGGGCTCGTATTCACCAAACTTTTCAATTTAGATGTTTGACTAAATCTAAATATTTAGTCCACTTTTTGGATTCCCGGCGTTTTTGATTTAGTCCGTATTCACCAACGCGTTCAAGGCCGCGCATCGACTCTGGTTCCCGAATAAAGTTATGAGCTTAAACAAAAGACAGTACCCATTCATCTATAGTCTATTTATAGATTTTCATTTTTATCTTTTTTTCACATAGATTTTAATCATCCTAACTATTCATTTGCTTTGTTTTTAATAATCTGACTTTCATGTTATGTATAATATCTTCCTATTTTGCTATGTTGCGTGACGAAAACTTCGTCTGTCAGTCTTTTTATAGTTGTTTTTTGATGTTTTCGATCATCTTTCATTTTCATTCATTTTTGCATTTTGTTTTTCTCAAATATCGCTGAAAGTTTCGTCTATGATTGCACATACTTGATACAAAGTTAACTTTAAGTACAATTGTCATCGCAAAATGCAGACATGAAACGATTTAAACCACAGAAATATATGTATCAAGATAGATTACGCCGTCTAGTTGATTCGTTCTTTCATGAATATCGCGGTAAACACGATTTCGTTGTATTTTGCCTAGCCGACAACATATTTTACCACGTATGCGATGTGAACTTCAAGAAAACTCCAAGAAAACTTAAATGAAATGAAATCTTCTGGTTTTTACAAACAAAGTGTGATGAGGTTAACTGAACTGTATTTCATACAGACACTTTCAGGCACCTCTGCAGCAAATATTTTTTGAAAACATTGTGGCAAAATTACTTTTGTAATGTTAAATATAATCATTTCACAACTACTTTCATGTTCTTTGGTAACATCATAGTGTATTTTGGGCTGGAGGCCTTGTATTACCTAATACAACTATTTGTATTGTATTGTTAACAAGTACTGATTGTGATTGCAAGCAAGTCACATATATATCCCCAAAACCGGAAAACGTTCAATTTTCCCGCCTTTTTGGTGGCCATATTGAAAGTGGCGTGCGACGATAAAATTTCGATACCGGAAATGAACTCGCTACACCTATATCTACTTGTAAGCCAAATTTCATCGAAATCGGAGCATTTTAAGTTGCGGCGGCCATTTTGAATCTAAAATGGCCGCCGCGGGATAAAATTTCGGTACCAGGAATGAACTCGCCACACTTATATCTACTTGAAAATCAAATTTCATCGAAATCGGAGCATTTTTAGGTTTCCGTGGCCATTTTGAATCCAGAATGGCCACCGTAGGATAAAGTTTCGATTCCGGAAATGAACTTGCCTCACCTATATCTACTTGAAAACGGGATAAAATTTCGATACCGGAAATGAACTCGCCACGCTTGTATCTACTTGAAAACCAAATTTCATCGAAATCGGAGCATTTTTAAGTTGCGGCGGCCATTTTGAATCTAAAATGGCCGCCGCGGGATAAAATTTCGGTACCAGGAATGAACTCGCCACACTTATATCTACTAGAAAAACAAATTTCATCGAAATCGGAGCATTTTTAGGTTTCGGCGGCCATTTTGAATCATAAATAGCCGCCGCGGGATAAAATTTCGATACCGGAAATGAACTCGCCACACTTATATCTACTTGAAAACCAAATTTCATCGAAATCGGAGCATTTTTAGGTTTTTCGAGGTCTTGAGCGGCGGCCATTTAGAAATGGCGATCATTTTGAAAATTCCGAAAGTCAATTGCACATCTGTGATTGGTGGCATATCTTTGTGAAAGTTTCATTAAGATTGGTTTAAACATCTCCGAGTAAATCACCGGACAAAAGTACATACAAAGAAAAATAAGAAAATGAAAAATAACAAAAACAACATATCCCCAAACTTTGTTTTGGGGATATAAGTAAGACTTCACCAGAAAATTAATGAGAGGAGAATTTGTTTGTGTTTTAGAAATGTATCTCTTTTTAAGAGTTCTCTGAAGCAGGAGCATTAACAGTCCTCAGTTAAATGTAAAGTGTTAATGGCAATTACGGTTAGGTTGAATAGTTACACAGTTTTCATGAAGTCTTTCCAATCCCCATGAAGGTTTAAGAATGCTTAACCCTTTACCTACCATAGTTTGTCTGTTTCAAAGGCATCTATTCTTGTCTGCAACCAGGAAAGGCTTAAACCTTAACTTTCCCACTTATAACAAATTTGCAACAGATGACTTTGAAAACATCTCAGAAAATTGGAACAAATTTCCATTAGCAAAAGTATAAATATTGAATAGAGTTTAAAACATTGTGACAAAGGTGGACATAGCTCATTATGAGCAATTTCTCCTGTTCAGTCCCGAGTTTTTGCCCTCCAAACTTATCATTTTGATAATGGCTATCCTGGGGTCAGTGTTTATTAACACCTTACTGATAATGACCTAAAGCAAGCCGCAGAGTCATAAATACTGCCTGCCCGTATCAAATTCCCAACACATGTTTCTGAGAACAGATTTTTAGCAACAAATATCAAGCTGTACTTGTATTTACAATTGTCTTTGCCGTTCAGAACCTTTTATTTGATTTAGTATACTTGAAATTTCAAGTTGAAGAATTAATTCTATTGTATTTCATAATAATTATATAAATAGTTAAGAATGAACTGTTGTGAGATTTATTAAATAATTATAATAACTACAAAGTTTACTGTGACCATAACATAAACAATTCATTGGTTTGCATAAGTTTATAAACAAAATGAAAATTTAGCAATTTAACATTAGCTTAACCCTTTCCAACAACAAATCTGCAGTAGACGACTTTGAAAACAGAGGGACAAAATCTGAAAAAATCTCCATAAAAGATAGCTTATTTGTTAAATAAAGTTGAAAACATTGTGGCCAAAGGTGAAATTGCATGAGCAATTTCACCTTTGGCCACAATGTTTTCAAAAGTCATTTGCTGCTATTGCGTCAAAATGCGTCTGCAGGTGGGAAACGGTTAACACTCATAGCTAATACAGATTTTTGAATTATGTTATGATACTGAGTTATGCATATTCAATCCTTAATTAAAAAGAAGAAACATAAAGAAAACATTGTGATTTCATTCAATAAAATAAAATTGGATCAACATAGTATTTACAGTCTTTCAATTTTCCACGGATAAAGTCATCCCTCATTTTAAAGCAGAGGGGATTCCCCTCAGCATCAACGTACGTGTTCATTGTACCGCTTTTGAAAAACAGTACTTCTGCACAGTTTTCTCCATGTTTTTTCTCGATGAACAAACTCAAAGATGACAGTACCTTGAACAATCAACACAAAGTATATGTTCAATGACAGATTTATCAAAAAAGTAGTCGACAACATCTAGTTCTATGAAAAGTGGACTGTGTCGATTTCTGCCCACCACACAAATCTGATCATTGAAACCTGCCACCTCTTTGCGTTTCAGTCTGTTTGTAATTTCATTTTTTGACTGTGTAAGTAGCTCGCCAGCAACATTTTGGGTTTGTTTCAAGTGTTCATAATATAATGCTTTTTTGGCAACTTAGCTTTCATACGCTTCTGTTCCCACATCTATATTATTTGCACGCATGAAGTGATGTTCAAAGAAACACACTTTTGACCAGTCATTTTCACTAAACTGTCCCTTATAATGTGTAATTTCTTACTTAAGGTCCTTATTGAGAATAACATCTAAAACATCTTTTTAAACTGGTGGTTAATATAACAAGTTGTTTTATATAATCATATAACACATTGTTGACTTCATTTGTGCTTTACTTTTTAACAAAAGAGCAATCACAGTCAATTTAAAATACTTAAAGCAAAAATGTTTTTTGTTTTTTTAAAGAAAACATAATCTAACACTAGTATATCATAAATGTGAAATGGGCATCAAAGTTTTGAAAGATAACATACTTTTTCTGTATTGGTAGCTTTTCATTTTAAGCCTTAGCAAGACAAACTCAATTCCAGAATATTCAGCTCACATACTGCAATAACGGTCAGTACAAGAAACATATGTGATACACACAGTAAATAGCCTAGCAGGATGGCCTGCTAAGTGGTGATTAATTGACTGGTTCAATTTCATGGTGATTTCATGCACTGATAAGCCTTTTTCTCAAAATGAGGAGTTTGGGAGGCAACTTCCTTGGACTGTGTTGTCACATTGTTTTCAAAAGCCCTCTGCTCCCGATTTATCTTCAAGTTGTAAAGATTTAAACAATTATTTATTGTGCTATACACAACTTAAATTGTATTAATATTTGCAACCAATGTATACCAGTTCTCCTTTAATCACAAAGTTGTCAAAAGTCGTCTGTTGCAAATGTGTCCAAATATATCTGCAAGTGGGAATGGGTTAATATGTTATAATTTATAATATATTGTAATAAGCCTTTCGCTGATACTGATGACTAAAAGCAGTTTTTCCATTTCCATGTCGTTTTTAACACGGTATATATATTATACTTTCAAAGTATTAGCCTCAGATGTTTTTGAAGCAGACGGCGATAAATATTTGTATTAGGTATACAATTTACATCTCAATTTTCAGTCCAAGAGTATTAAAGACTCCTTTAGAATGAAGGATACCCGCTTTCCCCAGTTGTTTGAACACGCTATGATCATCGGTCTAACATTACCTAAAGATTCCTCTGAATACATACCTGTCATAAAATACAAGTTCCCAAACCATGTAAGTAATTGTCATTCTATGTTTTCACATCCTTCTCTGGCATTTTCTCAACCCTTTACAACGTAAATCAGCAACAGTCAACTTTGAAATCTACTCAAAATATGGAAAATCTCTTGGAAACGAAGGTATACTTCCTGAAAATAGCAGAAATTGCTCGTTTGCATTTTTGCCATAATGTTTTCAAAAGTTGTCAAAATGCCGCTATTGGTTGGAAAGGGTTAATTAATGGAGATAACACAAAATGTAATATTGCACTACTCCAGAAATTATTTTAATCTTTGATCTCATTGCCTTGTAGCCAGTAGCGGACTTTTTTATTGTATGTAATAACTTGAAACATCATGATCATTGTACCTCATTTTAGATATTACTGTTGTATTTCCATAGATGAAGGTTATCTTTTTGTTCATATGAGGTCATTTATACTTGAATCATTTGATAATTACACTCAAAACATTTCTCATGTTTATATATATATAACCTTATAGAAATATACCGGAACAAGAAAAACATATATAGTAAAAAAGAAAAAAGACTCTATATTGGTTTTAAACGTGCCCGTATATATATATATATATATATAATATGTTAAGGGTTCCCTCTCTTACTAAAAAACCAGATAATACTTGAATTTTAGAAAATCATTTCTAAGACTTGTTATAGATCTAGCAGATTACCTTTAAATGATCTAAGAAGATTTCATTTTGTCAGCTTCTTATATTGCAAAGCAGTCAAATCAAATAAACAAAAACATTGTTATATTTGGGGTGCTTGAAAATCTCAAAAAATGTCCTTGATATATCCTTTTATCCCCTTTCCCATATACAACAATTCTGCAGCTGACGACTTTGAAAGTATCTAAGCAAAAACAAGGAACATCTCTATACATGAGGGTATAAGTACTGAATAAAGTTGAAAACCTTGTGACAAAAGGAGAAATTGCTTGTCTGCTACAGAGGGTCAGAAAGGGTCTATATATGGGAAAGGGTTAATTATTCTTGACTTTCATAAGAGCGACAAAAGGAGAAATTGCTTGTCTGCTGCAGAGGGGTCAGAAAGCGTCTATATGTGGGAAAGGGTTAATTATTCTTGACTTTCATAAGAGCGAAGAGAGTAAACCCTATATGAACAGCACTTGATCCTATCAACTCATATTCCTTTTCACTTCCGTGTCAATCACAATCATAGCCAATCAGATTGTCCAATTCATGATACTCATTTTAACCCTTTCCCCATATAACAATAATAAAAGTACAATGATTTAACAGTGGAAAAAGGAGAAATTGCTCATAATGAGTGTTTTCAAGTTATGTGCTGCAGATGCATCAATATGCCTGTGTATGTGGAAAAGGGTTAATTTAGTCCTCATTATAACACAGTTAACAGTTTTCCACATACAGACACTTTGTAACGTCTCTGCAGCAGACACCTTTTGAAAGCATTGTGGTAAAAGAAGAAGTTGCTCATATTTTCTACATTTTTGCCTAGATGTTTTCAAATTAGTCTGCAGGTTTGTTGTATATGGGAAAGGGTTAATTAAGTATTACATCTATCATGTTCCGGTAAATCCTTTCCACATACAACAAATCTGCATTCTCCATAGAAGATTGATTAATTGTTAAATATAAAGTTGAAAACATTGTGGCCGCTCATCATGAGAAATTTCACCTTTGGCCACAATGTTTTCAAAAGTCGTATGCTGCTATTGCGTCAAAATGCGTCTGCATATGGGAATGGGTTAACCATTAAATGGTACAGATGACTATTGACACCACTGCATCTCTTTGAAACACAATGAATACTTTCTCATTTTCCTTCAAGTTTTCTTCATCATGGTTTCTGTATAAAAAAAATTGTCTTCCAAATTTATAGATAATCAATTTTAGTACAGGTCTTTTCTAGGCCGACAACATTAACCCTTTCCCACATAACAGATGACTTTAAAAACATCAGGGCAAAAATATGGATATCCTCATAGGGCCTATCACCCTATTTAAAAAAATAAAATGTATACTCTATTACGTATTGACATGGGATGTAACTTCCTTGTCAGCAAGATTTTTACCCATGTTTGCATTTTGGTCCGATACAAAATAAAGAACGACGGTTGAATAAAGTACTATGTACCAGCATGTAGCTAAGTGGTCACCCTAATCACTAGGATTTTATTGACAAGCGATCGGAATTAAAATCGCAACACTAACGGTGAAATTAGCGTGCCATGCCTCTATGGATGTCCTCTATAAAATAGTTTTTAGATAGTTATAATTATTGAATTGAACACATTGTGGCAAAAGTCATCTGCTGTAAATGTGTCAAAATGTCTCAGGGAGGAACATATCATATCAGTTTAATGGTTAAGAGTTTACCTGATGTAGTATTTCAGATCCATCTGCTTTCAAAACATCTGCAGGAAATATATATAACACCTAGAAAACTGTTGAAATCATTGTAGGAAAAGAAGGTTATTTTGAAAAACTACGCGTTTGTCCACAATGTTTTTGAAAGTGGTTTGCTTAACAAGCTGCCAGAAGTCATCTGTCTCAGGAAACCGATTCAATCTCATTAACCCTTTCCAACATACTGCAAAACTGCAGCAGACGTCTTTAAAACATGTACTGAATTAGGCAATAATTAGCATTTTTTTTATGAATTCAAACAAAATTATTGAACAGAGTGGAAAAAGTTGTGGCAATGGTAGAAATTGCTTGTTATGAATGTTTTCTCCTTTTATCACAATGTTTTCAAAGTTTGCATCAAAAAGGGTTAAAATCAGACCTGATATATTGCTCTTATTTGAGTGCGTACTATAATCTACAGCGAAGCGTTGTAGGTCTGATATTAAACCTTTACCACATACAACAAATCTGCTGTAGACGACTTTGAAAAGATACCCGCGTAAGTAAGGAAATCTCTATTTTAATTATTGAATAGAGCTGAAAACATTTTGGTAAATGTAAATATTGCTCATCATGAGCTGGGACCTATATATATTACTGCTCCAGTCATGAAATATTTCTCCATTTGCGTCAACCCTTTCCTACATAAAGATGCATTTTGAATGGTCCGGTAAAAATCTCCACCGCCCCCCTTAAAAGAAATAGAAGATAATTATGTGCCCAGTTTTTCAAAAGTATAGACCAATATCTCATTGCAGGTTGACTAACTGGCCAACATCTATAAGTATATTATGATAAAATTGGCTAACATCTATGTGTGTATTATGATAAATTGGCTAACATCTATATGTGTATTATGATAAATTGGCTAACATATATGTGTAGTATGATACATTGGCTAACATCTATGTGTGTATTATGATAAATTGGCTAACATCTATGTGTGTATTATGATAAACTGGCCAACATCTATATGTGTATTATGATAAAATTGGCTAACATATATGTGTGTATTATGATAAACTGGCTAACATATATGTGTGTATTATGATAAACTGGCTAACATCTATGTGTGTTTTATGATAAATTGGCTAACATCTATTTGTGTATTATGATAAATTGGCTAACATTTATATGTGTATTATGATAAATTGGCTAACATCTATATGTGTAGTATGATACATTGGCTAACATCTACATGTGTATTATGATAAATTGGCTAACATCTATATGTGTATTATGATAAAAAGGCTAACATCTATATGTGTATTATGATAAATTGGCTAACATATATGTGTATTATGATACATTGGCTAACATCTATGTATGTATTATGATACATTGGCTAACATATATGTGTGTATTATGATACATTGGCTAACATATATATGTGTATTATGATACATTGGCTAACATCTATGTATGTATTATGATAAATTGGCTAACATCTATATGTGTATTATGATAAATTGGCTAATATCTATATGTGTGTATTATGATACATTGGCTAACATATATGTGTGTATTATGATACATTGGCTAACATATATATATATGTGTGTATTATGCACACAAATCACGACACACACAGTGAATGACAATGAAAGCATAGCATTGGTCAAGCGCTCGACAAATGAGTAACGAATGCTGACGCACTCTTAGCGAAAGACACTGGCCAACATTTCAAGTTTAAATTCCAGATCTTCCAGTCTGCTCCTAAGTGCAATCTTTTCAATGCTCACAGCTTTAACACGTTTACCCCTTTGAGTGCTGATACTGATCTTGTGAAGCCTGGCCAACCAGTGTTATCATAACATTCCTAGAACTGGTTATGGTGTCTTCCAAATGCAAAGCTGGACAAGTCCATCTTTAATATACAGCATTTGAAAGGGCAAAACAAGAGGCCTAAGATGACCAGTGTCGCTCCACAGGCAAATATAAAATCACTTTAGCAATATATATGGCAATACAGCCCCACCCCTAAGACCAATCAACATGGCTTGAAGAAAAATGATAGTGAGTCATCAAAGGAACATTTCTACAAATAATATTTTAAAATCGGCCAGATACATTTGGAGGAGAATATTTTTAAAGTTTACACCTAAGCAATAAATGGCAAAACTGCCCGCAACCTGGCAACCTAGTGTTTTAAACATTCAATATAGTTTGAAGGAATCGAGTAGAGAGTTACCCAAGAAATTTTTCTACAAAATTATTTGAAAATCAGCTATACACTTTCTGAGGAGAAGATATTATAAGTTTTCCATAAAGCCATATAAGACAACACAGCAATGTACCCTGGCAGCCATATTTTCCCAGCAATCAACATGGCTTGAAGGAATCTCAAACAGTGTCACTCATGGAACATTTCTACAAAATTTTGATAATCAGCTACTTAGTTTGGAGATGAATTATTTGTGTTTAAAGTTGCCATGTACACCAGAATTTTGGATGGATCCCCACAATTCGAAGGAATTTAGGAGAGAACATTGAGAGGATGCTACATGTGAAGTTTCATCCCAATTGGCCCAGTAGTTACAGAGTAAAAGCTGTTTGAAACAAAACGTTAAAGCATACAAGGACGCAGGATGGACGCCAGAAGCATGACGGACAATTCACGATGACATAAGCTCAACTGGCTTTCAGTCTGCTTTAACCCTGTCTCATATACAGACGCGTTCTGAGGCCACTACAGCAGATGATTTTGAAAACATTGTGGCACAGGCAGAAAATGCTCATTTAATATTTTGAACAAGATGTCTTCAAGTTCGTCAAAAAAGTTTCATAGCTAAAAAATTGGTGGAATGATTATGATACAGATGTGAAAAAAAAATTAAAGACAGAAATTGCACCTTGTGGGCAATATCTCCTTTCCTCACAAGGTGTTCTAAACTTGTCTGCTGCAGAGCCTTAAAGTGGCATCTGTTTTAGGAAAAGGGTTAACGGAAGGGCACTACGGGGGGAAATATATAATACATACAAAATCTGAAATGTATTCAAGCATGCCAAACTAAAGATTATAATTATCATAATAGGTGATAAAAAGTATTTACATCTTAATATGATGAAAATAAATTCAAAATAAACTTTGCAATTACATATTAACCCTTTCCCATATACAGCAAATAAATTTGCAGCAGACATATACATATATGCGAAAGTATGGAAACTTTCTATAAATGAAATCTTAATAATTGAACAGTTTTGAAAACATTGTGGCAAAAGGAGAATTGTTTTGAACATCTTCTTTTGTCACAATAGTTTTAAAAGTCGTCAGCTGCAAAGGCATCAGAAAGCTTATATATGTGGGAAAGGGTTAACAACAACGGGACATGTGACACCTGCCAATTATTTAGTAAATAAAGTATGTTGGACAGACATACAGATTGACAGATGCCACCGAAGTGATCCCTTAATGTCTCCGTGCCAAGGTAGGGAACACAAAAAAAGTAGATATACACATAACTTTTAAATGATAACTAAAAATATATACAAGAAACAGAGAAAAAATGAACTACAAGATGCTTTTTCAAAACAACCGTATGTCTCATATAGGGTCATCCAAACAAATAGGCCAAACATACTGTGAAGTTAGAAGACTCTGAATCAAAACATTCTTCAGATATTAAGCAGAAACAGGTTTGAATTTCGCAACCAATAAGACCTTTGATCCGGTCACCCAAAGAACAGTAGGGGTCATTTTATCACAAATTCAATCCACATTTCAAGACTCTAGGTCAAACGGTTCTTAACAAATTGAGCAAATTCGATGTTGACATTTAATGCCCTGTTACCTTAACCTTTGACACAATGACTCGCTTGAAAAAAAGTTGATGTCATCTAGTCAGGGAATCCAATCATCTGCAGTTTGAAGATTCTGGGTGAAAGGGATCTTGAGCAGAAACCATTACGACATACAGCCCTTGCATTGACATTTGACCTATTGACCCCAGTAAAAGTGGTGGTCATCGGCTCAAAGAGTCCCATCATCCTATAAAGTTTGAAGACTCTAGGTCAAAGCGTTCGTGAGGTATTAATTGTCATATGTACTTTTTGAATAATGGATTGACTGATTTGGGTTTAACACTAACGCCATTTTCAACAATTTATCTTTTATATCACTATGGCCAGTTCACCTTCTAATGTGTTTTCTGCCTTTCTCACACTATTAGTGGATGTATGACGCTTGTCACAGTGACTTATGTCAAAGCTCAAAAAGAATCTTGGCAGAGCTGGGTTTCAAACTAACCACGGTAGGAATGACAGCCTGCGTTGCTACCAACTGAGCTACCATGGCTCGACCCCTTTTTGAAAATGTTTGATCAGTCAAACAGTTAAAGTAAAGTTGGTTTGGTGTCGCCAATTAACTTGGCAAGGAATAAAAGGAAGCAAGGAAGAGTAAAACTTGTGGTTGACTCTTCGCCACATACAACAAATCTTCAGCTGTTGATTTTGAAAACATCTCTAACAATAACAATATAAATATTCATTATAATTGAAAACAGGCGTAGAAGAGTGTCTGGCAATAGAAAGCACGGCTTTGCGTTGTTAGCTTTTACCCAATCAATTTAAAAAAACAAACACCTGTAACCTGCCACTCTAATAGCTTTAAATAATTGCTTATTTCATCAATTTTAATATATATGTCAAACTGGAATGCATCCATGCAGTTTATCATAATACACACATAGATATTAGCCAGTTTATCATAATACACATATAGATGTTAGTCAATTTATCATAATACACACATAGATGTTAGCCAATTTATCATAATACATATATGGATGTACGCCAATTTATTATAATACACATATAGATGTTAGCCAATGTATCATATTACACATATAGTTGTTGGGCAATTTATCATAATACACACATATATGTTAGCCAATTTATCATAATACACACATAGATGTTAGCCAGTTTATCATAACATATCCTTTCTTATTGCATTTTAGACAGTCTCAGATCAACCCTTGATGATGCATTGTTTGAGCAGTCTAGTTTTAATCTCATGAGGAATAAATAAGAAGGAGTACATAGGTCTTGCTTACACACTATCTCTGTAAGCACTCATTTAAACCTATGTTGTGGGTACTCAAAAGAATCGTCTCACTAAGATGATTCTTTTGAGTACACACAACATAGGTTTTGAAGGTCAAATAAGGATTTAAGAATATGCAAAACGCCCCTTATTTTAGAGCTCTGTATCTCTATTTACAAAACGAAAGTAGATCTTGATAGAAATATTCATATTAACGGTGATCAGGGATAACCAACCTTAAGGCATTTTCAATCAGTGTAGATCCAGATCAGTCAGCACATCCCTGTATTCTGATCTGACTATCAACTATTTGCCAATTTGTCCTAGAAAGTTTCCAAAGTCCTCTGCGCAAAAGGCAGTTATTCATCCACATGCGTAATAATTACATCATTTTCCTGGAGCACTGCTCATTTGAGCCGTTCCACGAGAAAACCAACACTTTTCGCCTCCTGTGGATTTTCTGTTCCAGGAACTATAACTCATTACCTCGAACCACTGGGACGGAATGTGTCGGCCCAGATTAGCCTGTGTGGATTGCGCAGGCTGATCTGAGTCGATACATTATGAAGAGTTCATAATGTTGGTTTTCTTGTAGAATGGCTCATTTATTTTTTATTCATTCACATGACAATCTTTCTCACTATTTCAGAAGGATCCCAATGTCTTCGTGTCTCAGTTTTGTTTTCCTGATGCTGCTAACTTTAAACCATCTTTATTCAGCTCAAAAAGGTAAGAACTGATTTTACGTGGAAATCATTAATTTAATTATCTCCCTTATAAAACAGCATTCAACATGAATTCAACCCCTTCTCTGATATAGGTGAGGACAGAGACATAAACATAGTTTTTATTTACGTATACATATACATGCAGGTGAGGACTGAAGTATTGCAGCAAGGACATTTAACAATTTCCCACATACAACAAATCTGCAGCAGATGACATTGTAAAACCCTTGGCAAAAACACAGAAAATCTATATAAATAAACGTATATAACACATTTATGAACTTGGTTAAAATATACATATATACGTTTTTGTATGTAACTGGAAGCTATGTAAAATCACAAATATCTATCTATCTATTAATTGGAAAAAATTGAAAACAGTGTGACAAAAGGAGAAACTGTTCATTTTGAGCAATTTCTCCTTTTGTCAAAATGTTTTCAAAAGTCACCTGGTGCAAAGGCATCTGAAAGCGTCTATATGTCGGAAACGGTTAAAATACATTGTAGGAAAATCAGAAAATTTTCAGCTAACTGCTTTTTTAACTCTGAATCGGAAGTAAACTGCGAATTTTTCCGTGTGGTGCAACTGTTTTCGAAACAGATGACACTTAAACCATTTCCACTTTACAGATGCATTTTGACTCATCTGCATTAGACAACTTTTGTCACAACATTTTCAAATCTCTTTGATAATCTTTCCCCCAACTTGGGTTCTAGTACTTTTTGCAAACTCTGAAAAGCTCACTATTGTCAAATATGCTACGAGGAAAACACTTGTTTGACATTACGAGGGCTTGGCGTGAAACGGTTGTAGCTCAAAACCTATTTTGAAGATCTTGGATTGGGGTAAATTTTGACTCTTTTGTAAACAATGCAAATTTAGATGCCATTGCTCAGAACGAGCAATGGCACCCAAATTTTCATTGTTTACCAAGAAAAGTGATTTAACGTTTATAAAGACTTTATGGCGAGGCAAGTAACCTTGGTAAAAAATATTTTTTTTTTAGTTACAACCGTTTCACGCCAAGCCCTCGATTAGTTCTGATGGGGAGTTTTATATATACTTCACTCCTGGTCATTTTCTAGCCTAGTACTGGTTTGTTTACCCACGGATCATGAATAATTAAATTTAATTGCGCGCTAAATGACCTTAGCTGTCGATGCGCCATAAAACAATATACATTCATTCATTCACTCCTGGTTCTTGAGTTATTGAAGGAAATGTTTCAGTTTCTGAATTGTTTTCAATAGAATGTGCTTCTGTTTCTGAATTGTTTTCAATGAAATGTGCTTCTGTTTCTGAATTTGTTATTTGTAGTAAGGCTTTCTTCTTGACTTTCAAAAAACTCCCTCTATCATTCTGTAATTCACAGGTCTTGAAAGTTTGTGAGAGGGCTGATATGGTTCCGTTCCGTTTATGCATCTGTTGATAGTCCATACCATCTAAGGGTCCTCCTTTTTGGACAGCCTTTTGTGCTCTTTTCATGTCTTTGGCAATTTTAAGAATGATCTTTTCAAGTGGTTGTCCAAATATTCTTGGCGACACAGAAGATAAAAAAAACTGGTTGATATGGACTGTTTCTTTAGCTTGGAAGTTTTGGCATTAACCCGTACCCACAAATAGACGCTTTCTGTCGCCTCTGCAGCAGACAGCTTTTGAAAACATTGCAGCAAAAGGAGATTTTCTTTAACTCAGTTTTGGAGGTTTTTTTATGCTTTTGCATTTGGCTTAACTTACATGTTTCAAATGGTGATACCTTGAAAAATATTTCCTGTCTAGGGCTCTAACCTTGGACCTGTATGACTTAAAATGAACAAATTACCTTGATGGTGCAAAAGCTAGCTCACAGTATATTATATGTCCTTTAATACATAAAACCTGGCAATACATCTACATGCAAACTGTTTATCATTGTTCTGTTTCAGTCAATCATACAAATTTGTACTAACAAACATAGATGGGAGTAGAGTGTACGGATACTGTAGGAGATTTGTGGTAGGTAGTCTGTTGTGTTATTCGATAAACCCTTTCCCACATACAACTAGTCTACAGCAGACGTATTTGAACAAATCTAGACTAATGTAGAGTGTTTATAGATGAAAGAATTATATAACTATTTGGGTAGAGATACAAAATTGTGTCTGAAGAGATATTCATCATTTAAAGGCATACTTGCTCTGGAAATAAGGTCCAGATCAAGTTCAGACCATCACTTTGAACGTGGAAATGAAGACTTTTTGAACATCCATTGTATATTTTTATATTCAAAGAATTATATGATTATATTGTGGCAAAACAGAAATAACTCATTATAAACACGTTTTCATTTTGCTACAATATTTTCAAACGGGTTCTTCTACAGATGCATATGATTCTACATGTGAGTCAAAAACAAGGTCACCAGGCGAAATTGAAGGAAAATCTTGTTAACACTATAGAGGCCGCATATTTTGCTTCAGCAGCTTGACATTTTGTCAGAATATTTGTCTAAATGATATCTAGGTCAGGTTTGAATATGGGTCATACTGGGTCAGAAACTAGTTCACTAGGCCAAATTGAAAGGAAATCTTGTTAACACTCTGGATGCTGCATTTATAACTTGAGCATGTTGAAACTTTTTCTTGATGATATGTAGGTCAAGATTGCATATTGGTCGTGTCGGGTCAAAAAGTAGGGCACAAGGTCTTGAAGGAAATTCTTGTTAACACTATAGAGGCTTCGATTTTTGATTCAGCAGTTTAAAATTTTGTTGGAATGTTTGTCTTTATGATATATAGGTCAAGTTCGAATATGGGAATATGGGTCATATTGGTTTAGAAACTAGGTCACAAGGTCAAATTGAAAGATATTTTTAGCAGCTTAAAATTTGGTCAGAATGTTTATCTTAATGATATCTAGGCCAAGTCCGAATATGGATTATGCCGGGTCACTAGGCCAAATTGATGGAAAATCTTGTTGACACTGGAGGCGCTCATTTTTTGCTTCAGCAGCTTGAACTTTTGTCAGAATGTTGGTCTGAATGATATCTAGGTCAAGTTCAAGTTCAAATATTGGTCATATTGGGTCAGAAACTAGGTCACTAGGCTAAATTAAAGGGAAATATTGTTAACACTCTGGATGCTGCATTTTTAACTTGAACATGTTGAAACTTTTATCTGAATGTTTGTCTTAATGATATGTAGGCCAAGTTTGAATATTGGTCATATCTGTTCAAAAACTAGGTTACTAGATCAAATTGAATGAAAATCTTGTTAACACTATTGCAGCCGCATATTTTGCTTCAGCATCTTCAGCATGTTTTTCTTAATGATATGTAGGCCAAGTTCAAATATGTGTCATATTGTGCTAAAAACTAGGTCACTAGGCCAAATTGAAGGAAAATATTGTTAAACCTCCGGAGGTTGCATTTTTACTTTGAACAAGTTGAAACTTTGTCAGAATATTTGTCTTGATGATATCTAGTCCATGTTCGAATAAGGGTCATATCAGGTAAGGTCACCAGGCCAAATGAAGGAAAATTTTGTTAACACCCCGGAGGTTGCATTTTGAATCTTTGTCAGAATAATTGTCTTGATGTGTTTGGTATTAGAAATCAGGAGAGCGATCTAGGGCCATCAAGACCCTCTTGTATTGTAGATATAGTTCACATGTTTAAAAATTATGGCTATTTTAAGATTAAATATTCTTTACATATTTCAAGAATATGTCTATTTTAAAAATAAATATTGTAACATGTATTTCTATTTTAAGAATAAATATGGTTTTCATGTTTAAAGATAATTGCTATTTTAAAAGTATACATTGTTCACATGATAATAACAACCTGACTATTGTGAAAGTAAACTTTTCTTGTTTTCCTTACAGCCACCAAAGTCTCCAAATAAGATCCCTGAAGTGATATGCATAATAAGTCCTGTAAATGCATTTAAAATGTATAATAGTGTAAGTACTTTGATTGTGCTATTGATATTAAGCTATAATAGTGTAAGTACTTTGATTGTGCTATTGATATTATGCTATAATAGTGTAAGTACTTTGATTGTGCTATTGATATTAAGCTATAATAGTGTAAGTACTTTGATTGTGCTATTGATATTAAGCTATAATAGTGTAAGTACTTTGATTGTGCTATTGATATTAAGCTATAATAGTGTAAGTACTTTGATTGTGCTATTGATATTTAGCCCTATAATATTTTGTTAGTTCATTATTGACTGTTTCCCTGATAAAGACGGCATTAAACACTTTTGAAAACTTAGTAGATAAACCAAACCATTTCTCCTTTTCCGCCAATGTTTTAAATATATATTAACCCTTTCCTACACACAACAAATCTGAAGCAGACGACTTTGAAAATAATCATGCAAAAAGATGAAAAATCTCTTTAAATGAAAGAATAATTACTGAAAAAAGTTGAAAACAGAATGCGTCTACAAGGGGGGAAGGGTTAAACATGTATTATCATTTTTCCTTATGTGTACCCTTTTCCTCAGATTCTTTCAAGACAAAGGACCCAACAATATCATGTCAGCTAAATAATTTAAGTGAATTGCTAATATTTAACCCTTTCCCACATACATCAAATTTGCAGCAGATGACATTGAAATCATCTAGACAAAAATAGGGAATATTTCTATAACTGATATTAAATAGAATTGAAAACATTGTGCCAATACGGACACATTGCTTGTTTTGTGCAATTTTGCCATGTGCCACGATGTTTTCAAATATCATCTGCTGCTTGGGCGTCAGAAAGTGTCTTTAAATGGGAAAGGGTTAACCCTTTAATTCAGTTACTAGACGAGATAGAGACCAAGAGGAGAATATCCACAGATTCCGCCCAGGAGTTGATAGCTGGAGCATTTGGACGCCCCCTCCCCGCACCAGGGCAGATGGAAACTATCAGAACACTGGTAATTGAATCATTATTTGATTGGTTTGAGTTCAACATCCTTTTTCCACGGTGCTCCGTTTAATTGTGGCAAAATGAGAAATTGCTTATTGTTCTAAAACTTAACTTTTATGTAAATAGAATTTCCATATTTTTCTCAAGATGATTTTAAATTCATCCGCTGCAGATTGTGGGAAAGGGTGAAGTTATATCATGGTGGCCAGTTGACATATTTTTTGAGTCACCTGGCTTTGTAGCACAACATTCTTCCCAGCAGCTGCTACATTCCCAAACAGACTCTTAACCTGTTTGTGAAAGATGAATGACACTATCCTAAATTGCCTTTGTCAGTCATAGGGCCAAGCATTGGTCGCAACACAGGCTGTCAATCCAGGGGATGTGAGTTCAAATCCCAGGTCGGCCAATATTCTTTCCAACGTCTGACAAAAGAGACTGTGACAAACGTCATTCGTCTTCCACCAAAGGACTATCAGTCTAAGTGGTTGTGTGGAGTCCTGGTGTGAGTAAGCCAGGAAGCCAATGAGTAAGTGAACTGGCTGCCATGATATGACTGAACAATTGTTAAAGACGCCGTTCAACCCTAATTAATCAGTCATCAGAAAGAACTTATAGCCAAGTGTGTGCAAGTGGGAAAGGGTTAAGATGTAAAAGTGAAGTACATTTAAATTTTTCCACACATGACAAATCTACAGCAGATGACTGTGACAACATTATAGGTCAAAATATTGAAAATCTCTACAAATGAGAATGAAATAATGTAATAAGTTGAAAATATGAGCCTTTTTTCCTGTTGCAACAATGTTTTTAAAATGTGTATACTGCAGATACGTCAACATGTATCTGCATGTGGGAAAGGGTTAAGATGTAAAAAATGAATTGCATTTAAAATGATTTTGAGACAAGTTATGCATGATTTTCGTCATTTGCTATAACCTTTGTGTCTTTCTATTTTAAAACAGCACCTAGATGGTGAAATGGAGACTTTGGTTTTAGGCAGAGAGGCTGAGAATAGAGTTGAAAATGTAAGAATATTAATTTTCTTTTATTTGATAAATTTTGTCAGTCAACATTTACATAGGGTCAGGAAATGAACTTTGTCTGATCAGACCTCATACTTATGGCTGCATTTTTATCCTGATATTCCTATAATTGACTAAGGAAGCTTCGAAATGCAAAGCTGGACAAATTCATCATTGACAATCTTTAAGCTCTATAAATATGAAAACAATCAATTATAATCTGGTTAATTAAATGAGCTTTTATTGACAGAATTTCCATATTTTAGCTAAGATGTTTTTAACATTTTCCGACACACAACAAATCTACAGCAGACAACTTTAAAAACATCTGGTTAAAAGTATGGTAAACTTCTATAGATGAAACTTTAATCATTGAATACAGTTGAAAACCTTGTGGCAAATGGAGAAATGCGTCAGAAAGCATCTGTATATGGAAATGGTTCTAAGTTGTCTGCTTAAGATTTGTGATACATGGGAAATGGTTAAAGGATATAATAGCACAAATAGAGTATACATGTTTGATTTAGTCAAGATATATTTTCGCTGAGTCAACAATAAAGGTGTTATATTCACAATTGACTGTAGCACAAGTGAACATATCTGTGTTGGTGTGCACCAACGGAAATATACCTCAATCTTGCATCTACACAAACGTTTGTAATGCCATGTTTTTACTGGTGGATGCCCTATGTATGAAGGTGTTAAAACTTTCCCACTTGCACTGGGGTAAAAGGAGAAATTGCTCAACATGAAACTTTTCCCCTTTGGTCACAATGATTTCAACTCAATTAAATAATTATCCATTCATTTCAAGTAATGGTTCATATTTTCACATAGATGTTAACAAAGTTTCCTGCTGCAGATTTGTTGTATGTGGGAATTGATTGATTCGAGCTTAATGCCGTTTTCAACAATTTCTCAGTCATATCACAGTGGCCAGTTCACCTACTCATGTGTTTCCCTAAGCTTTCTCACACCAGTACTCCCGGCTGCTTTTCCACATAGACTGTTAGCCCATGGGTGAAAGACGAATGACGATTGTCACAGTGACTTGTCAAACGTCAGAAAGAATATTGGCCAAGCTGGGATATCAACTCACAACCCCTGGATTGACAGCCCGCGTCGCTACCGATTGAGCTACCGGGGCTCGGCATTGTATGTGATAATGGTTAAAGATAGCATTAATGTAAACATTTCTTGTATTATTTGCATATTCACAATATGAAATGGTAGGTATATCAGGATATAGGTCACTATTATTTCTACATCATCAACTGAAATACATGTGATAATTAACATTGATTGTTTCAGGTGAACTGTGAGAGTGCCCTCACAAGTCTTGGTGTAGATAAAATGTTGAAAGTCTTTGCTAGCATTTTAAATGAGAGAAGTGTCTTATTTTGCGCCAAAACTTTAAGGTAAGCTTGAGAACTTATTTGTACAGAGCTGTAGTTACGGGGCATTTTTCATATTCTAAAATCCGTATTTAAAATTAAAACCCTATGTTGTGGGTACTCATAAGAATTATCTCACTGAGACGATTCTTTTGAGCACCAACAACATAGGGTTTAGTAGAGTACTGAGAGAATATTGTTGGGAAAGGACCAGTTTGCTCCCCCTTATCTAATCCTCTGTTTGGATAAGGTCATTGTTATACTATTTCTAAACAAACATGTCTTTTTCTTGCATGAGGCTGAATGAAAAGAAATTCGTTTCTCTCTTATTTTGATTCATTGATGAAACATTGTCAAGAAAAGAGAAACTGCTTGTCTGCTGCAGATTTGTTGTACATTGCAAAGTTTTAACTGGCTAACTTTGAATGAACAGATTCAGGTGGCCATAGTCAATTAGTAACCATAATATATAACATGGAAAACAAATAGAAAGAAGGAAGACAACCATACTTTTTTTTAAATTTAATCTTTCTTTATCATTTCAGTAATTTGTCTTCAACCATCAATGGTATTACATCATTATTGTACCCGTTTTCATGGCAACATACGTTTGTTCCTGTGCTTCCTGCTGAAATGATTGATGTGACTTGTTGCCCGACTCCGTTCATCATGGGGATACCATCTTCTTTAATGGCGAAAGCTTTAACTCTACCTCTAGAGGAGGTATGATCGACTATTAACCCTTTCCCACCTGCAGACGCAATTTGACGCAATAGTAGCAGACTACTTTCGAAAACATTGTGGCCAAAGGTGAAATTGCTCATAATGATCAATTTCTCCCTTTGGCCACAATGTTTTCAACTTTATTTAACAATTAATCTATCTTTTATAGAGATTTTCCGGTTTTTGTCACTATGTTTTCAAAGTCGTCTGCTGCAGATTTGTTGTATGTGGGGATGGGTTTAACCTTTACCACATACAACATATCTGCAGTAGGCAACTTTGAAAACATCTGAGCAAAAATATGGAATTTTTTTAAAGTACAATTATTCAATATAAACGAAAGTATGATTATTGAATATAAACGAAAGTATGATTATTGAATAAAGTTAAAAAAAATGTTAGTGGGTCCTGACTTTGGAATTTTTCCACACAAATGGCTCGAGTACTTGTTTAGTCTCCAGGAAGCAGACATCGAGCGTGATTAATATAAGCTGAAAGCTTGCTTCGCAATTAATGTAAAATAAATAATGTTTAAATTAAGCACTATAAGTTTATGATTGCCATTACATTCAAACTTCGAGTGGCAAGACTTATAATTAACTCTTTCCCACATACAACAATTCTGTAGCATATGATTTGCATAACATCTTGGCAAAAATGTGGTTCTCTCAAAGTAAAGGTAAAGTAAATAATTATGCGCAATTTCTCATTTTGCTACAATGTTTTCAATATTCATATTCTGCAAATGCCTTTTTTCACGAATAACAAACTGAAACACTCAACTTAAAAATCATCTTGGCAAAATACATTGTTGCAAATGAAGAAATAAATCATCATGAGCAATATCTCCTCTTGTTGCAATAATTCAAATGCCTTCTGTTGCAGATGCGCTAAATTGCTTTTACATGTCGAAATGGGTTATTCAATCTTGTATATTTCAGAATGTCCTAGTTGTAGACCTTGACAGGAAGTCGTTTGTGCGATCACAAGGTGATGAAGGTATTTTATTGCCTGGACAAATGACAAAAGCTTTAAAAACATCACTGAATATGTGTAAAATTGATTCAGGTAGGTTCGAAAAAAATGAATATAAAATATAATGCAATAGTGTATATCAGAAATTAACCCTTTCCCACAAATCAGCAGCAGACAATTTTGAAAGTATCTTGGGAAAATCATGAGATGAAAACATTTTGGCATATTTTTGAGAAATTACTACTTTTGTCGCCATGTTTTTTAAATTTTGTCGCCATGTTTTTAAAAAGTTGTCTTAATTTAAAGCTTTAAGAATTTTAGACTAGCTGAACTTGTATTCATATTCAAATAGGTTTTTATTATAAGGGAAAAACAAAATTCAAACACAAAATGTTGAGCTTGTTTATGTGCGCATTTGCATGAGTGGTACTTCTAAACATGATTTTTATTTTATTTTTGTTTGTGGTATTAACCGTTTCCCTCTCGCATACTCTATGTGGGAAGGTGGCCATTTACCTGGGAAGAATGTCTGTAAACTGTCTGTTTTTAGGGTAAAAAACATAAATTTTGATGATTGTTGATTTTTGTAGAATTTGCGGTGTTGGTTACGTTTTTCTTTTAGGTCACTTACATAGAAACTATCAAACCTATTGTATGAAAAAGATGCTGAGTGGGCCTGTTTTTTTTTAGGTGAAAAAACATCAATTTTGATGTATTGGACATAGTTGGTTAAATTTTGCCTTTTGGTCTCTTACATGGAAACTATCAAACCTAATACTTTGAAACTTGGACAACTTGTTCATCTAATACCCTTCTTCACATTGTTTGCTAAAGATGCTGAATGTGGTCTGGTTTTTTTTGGGTAAAAAACATCAATTTTGATGTATTTTGGTTGATATGAGAATTGGAGGTGTTGGTTACGTATTCCATTTAGGTTACTTCCATGGAAACTATCAAACCTATTGTATGATAAATATGCTGAGTGGGCCTGTTTTTTGGGGGTAGAAAACATCAATTTTGAAGTATTTTGGTAGATTTTGAGAATTTGACATAGTTGGTTAAATTTTAAGTTTGGTCTCTTACATGGAAACTATCAAACCTATTACTTTAAAATTTGGAAAACTTGTTCATCTAATAACTTTCTTCACATTGAATGATAACGATGCTGAGCGGGCCTGTTTTTTTTGGGATGAAAAAGATAAATTTTGATGTATTTTGGTCGTTTATGAGAATTGGACATAGTTTCTTCATATTTTGTTACATTGATTTCAAATTTTTCCCAAACAGTAAAGACATAATGTTCTTCATCATATTATGAATATCTTCAATCACATAAGACTCAGCTTATGATATTGACTGATTGTGACAGCCATCCAACGTGAAGATCTTCCTTATCATTTATATGAACTTGGATTTATTTCCACACGATTAATCTTGTTTCAATACTTGAAAAATAGCAGTTGTGTGCAGTCATTATAATATGTAAATATTCTTTCTGAGTTTGAATATTTTTAATATTAAATAAATAAACCGTTAAAGGATAATATCAGACGAGTGTCAGGCACCCGCAGGCGGTGCTCTTGTTTATTGTATGTTTGTCCTTAACACAATTCTGTAGAAACTCATAAGAGAAGAAAAGAAAAAGAACATGATATTTTTAGCATGATTAAAATTTCTATTTCAGAGGCCAAAAGTGTCCCAGATTTGATGATTTCTGAAGCATTTTTGAGATTTTTCATTGAAGTGATGGGTCATTATGGGCAGTTTATTCATACCGACAAGGATGGCCAGAAAACTTTCCAGAAGGAAGACTTTGTCGAAGGTAAATCCAAAGTTATCAGAAATATCTCTATCTTTTAACCCTTTCACACATACTACACATATATAGCAGATGACTTTCTTATATTTAGATGATAAACTGTCTTACTATATTGAAACAATAAACTGTGTTACTCTATTGAAACAATAAACTTTGTTACTGTATTTAGAGGATGAACTTTGTAACTATATTTAGGTCATAAACTTTGTAACTATATTTAGGTGCAAGTTCCAACTCAATACAGCAATTGTTAGAGTGGTTTGTTGAAACACAAATGTTTGAAGTGTTTACCACAGAACACATAGAGAAAAAAGAAAGGGGAAGCACCATTGGTAAGTTTGGATAGCAGTGGATTTTTTTTTAACCCTTTCCCACATACGTTATCTATGAAAGACCAATAATTGAATAGATCTGAAAACATGGTGACGAAAGGAGAAATTGCTCGTTTTGAGCAATTTCTTCTATTGTCGCCATGCTTTCAAAAATCTGTCTTCTGCATAGGCGTCAGAAAGCATATGAGGGAGAGGGTTAAACTGTAAAGTGCACATTTTAAGAAACAGAATGAAATTAAAAGATGTATGATTACAGAAAGATTTATTTGAAACAAATATTTCTTTGAAGTGGTTTGACAGTAACACCTTTTCCCATATATGGCAAATCTGCAGCAGACATAAAATAGATGATAAAAAAACCATTTTGACAAAAGGAGAATCTGCTCATTACTATCAGTTTGTGTCTTTTTCAAAATGTTTTCAAAAGTCATCGGCAGCAGATGTGTTAAAAGGGTTCAGCCTCTCTCTGAAACAGACATGTTCTGACGCTGTATGCAGCAGAGTACATCAGATAAAAAGAACATTTAATACTTTTGCAGCAGGCAACCTTTGAAATTAGTGTTGAAAAAGAAGAAATATCCCAAATTCAGTAATTTCTCCTTTTCCCACAATGTTTTCATTTTTAACTCACCTCCGCACAAAGTGCATGTTGGGCTATGCTCATCTGGCGTCCGCCGGCATCGTCTGTCCATTCACATTTTCCTACAAACAATTTCTCCTCCTAAACCAATGGATCGATTTCAAAATTATTTCATAGATGAGTTCCTTAGGCGGTATTTTTTCAAAGTTATTCAAAGAATTTAATTCCATGCAGAACTTTGGTTGCTGCTGATTCAGAAAGGAGGAAAAATGCCAAAACTTTAAAAATCTTCTCGTCCAAAAGTACTGGTTTGATTAGTTAATTATTTTGCACTTATCTTCCTTGGGTGATCCTCTAACAAGATTGTACAAACTATTCCAATCCGTTGAAAAACATTGCTGACAGGGGGCTGAGCTTGTTTTTCTTATATGTATTTATAGTGAAAACCTTACAAATATACTTGTCCAAACATATAGGTCTGATTTTAAAATGATTTTGCACAAATGTTACTTGGTTGACCCTCTGCCAAGATTGTTGAAATCATAATGATCCAACGATAAACATGACCACGTTGCTTGTTTTCCTTGTATGAAAAGAGTAAGAAAATTGAAAGCTATGGGATTTCATTTAAACCAGGTGAGTAATTTAGGGCCATCATGGTCGATTTGTTTAAAAAAATATACTTCCATCGTTTGAAGTATTAGAATATATTTCTCAGATGTTTTCAAAGTTGTTGTGATCACGCTGTGTCTGTTATCCACTATGCGATGTAAACAATATTTTTAAACAACATCCTCCTTTACACGACAAATATAATTTCAATTAAACTGCACAGGAATGTTTCGTTAAGTGATCTTTGTTCAAATAAATACATTCTGCTGCGTCATCCAAATTGACAAACCTTTGAAATTCTTCTCCTCTGATTCTGCTTGTCTGTTCTCGAGGCCATTTGGCAGAAACAATCTCGAGATGAAGCTCCATATTGATAGCTTGCACAATATGACTGCCATCTTACTGATTCATAAAAGGTCATCACAGGGAAGAGAACATTCCATGTAAACCAACCAAATGCTATTCACAACCAGCGTAGATCAAGATTCAGCCAGTCCATCTGTACAGTCCAATCTGTAAAGCAGTATCTATTTGGATCTTTTAATATGTATGTGCAGGCAGGTTTTTTTCCCACAGGTGTTAACTGTTTGCTTACGTTGGATTTCCTTGAGCACTGTCCATTGAAAAAAATAAGTTTGGATGTATCAAATTTGTTAAGAATGATTTAAGTTAGCACCTGTTATTCAACAAGACAAGGTTTGGTGTTTAAAATGTGTATTACAAAATTGTGTAACTTCTATTATATTTTGTTAACACATCTCTGTTTCTAATTTTAGAATTTTTCCAAAGTCGAGTCCAAGAAGTGAAGTGTAATGCAGGTAGAGAAAATTAGGAAAGAAGTTATCATAAAGGATATTGTTGTAGTTAGATCTCTGTTGCAGCCGTCCAGATAAGAAGGGGTTTACAGCTCTTTTCCACAAAATAACGCTTCTTATCTAGAGCTCTGCTGTTGACTTGACTCATTAGATAGTTTTTATGCGGGGGATACAGCTATGCTGAATACCTCCGAATATTGTCATGCCCAGCTTTCAGGAAGTGTAAATTTGTAAATTTTTGTGCTGCCCTCTGTTTTTCGAAATGGACAATTATTCTTTATTTCCCAGGGATCAGTTAAATACGTTTCACAACAAGCTAAACAGTATGCACATTATACAAAGTAAATGTACACAATGTAACGTTTTAATCCATGAAGATGTATACATAATTTAGAAATTTAAGTTAGACATAAGGATCTTAAATGTTTCTTTTAAATATATGGAAAACGAGTAACTTGAAAGCGGGTAGCTCAAAAACCTTTTGAGAAAATCCCAGCAATGAAAAATACGGAAGCATCGTCAATATGTTCCCTTGTTAACACTCTACAGGCTACATTTTGCATCGGATCTTCATGAACGTTTATCAGAACATTCATCTCCATCAAATCTTGGACAAGTTCGAAATTGGACCATTTGAGGTCAAAAACTAGGTCACTAGGTCAAATTGAAGGAAAATCTTGTTAACACTCTAGAGGCCACATTTTCAACTTGAGCATGTTGAAACTTTATCAAAATGTTTGTCTTGATGATGTAAGTCAAGTTCGAACATGAGTCATGTCTGGCGCAAAAAGTAGGTCACTAAGTCAAATTGAAGGAAACGCTTGTTAACAATCTAGAGGCCGCAATTCTTGCTTCAGCAGTTTGAAATGTTGTCAGAATGGTTGTATTAATGATATCCAGGTCAAGTTCGAATATTGGTCACATTGGGTCAGAAACAAGGTCACTAGGCCAAATTGAAGGAAAATCTTGTTAACTCTGTAGAAGCATCTTTTTTGGCTACAGCAGCTTGAAATTTGGTCAGAATTCTATCTAAATGATATCTAGGTCAAGTCTGAATATGGTTCATGCCGGGTTAAAAATTAGGTCACTAGCACAGGTGTTTGTATTGATTGATAATATTACGCCCCTATATTGTATCCTTAACAAGATAAGGATATTAATATAGTGCAATATCGGTACATACACCTGTGGTCACTAGGCCAAATTGAAGGAAAATCTTGTTAACACTCTAGATACTGTATTTTTAGCTTGAGCATGTTGAAACTTCATCAGAATGTTTTTCTTGATGATATCTAGGTCAAGTTCTAACATGGGTCATGTTGGGTCAAAAGGTAGGTCACTTGGTCAAATTGAAGGAAAATCTTGTTAACACTCTAGATCCAACATCCCCCACATGTTAGTACTTTTAGTACTTTGATTAAACTAGTAACCCATTCCATTATTATCAATCATCTACCTGATTCAAAAATGAGATCCATTCCCACAAAGAAAAAATCTGCAGCAGACTACATCATAACTATGTAGACAAAGTATCAAACATCAGCTAGTCTGATCTGGCTCTGTAATATTTGCCAATCAGTGATAGAATGTTTCAAGTACTTGTATAACATGGTATATATATGGATCCTTTACCATGGATACCGAGCTCTTTTTCCACATATGTAATAATGATTGCTTGATTATTGATAAGTGTTTAAAACATTGTGGCAAATGGAGAAATTGCTCATTAGCAACTGTTTCTTTTGCAACAACGTTTTCAAAAGTAGTCTGCTGCAATATCATCAAAATGCGCCTACATGTGGGAAATGGATATCTTGCGTTAATTTACATGTTGTTGGCATGTACAGGTATATTACGTCTGTAGTGTTAGTCCCAATGTAGTTTGGAATATATAGATTTATTTGTTGCTACATCCAAATGAGATTTTTTTTTTATTTTATGTGTCTTTACAATCAAATATGTTCACAAGTTTTATTCTTCTGTGAATTTATGTACTGTATTGTTTCAATTCTTGTTCAATTTCATCCTTTTCCTGATATAGACGAGTGAAACATCACATTGGTTTTACTGATCAATTCTTTGTCTTCCCACAATTATGTCATAAACTCTGTTCAAAACAAAAAGCTCTCAGTTTTCCAGATGTTAGAATTTCTCCATCAGATGCTTTCAATGCAGATGACTCTTAATTAACCCTTTACCACATATAGATGCTTTTAGACGCCTCAGTAGCAGATAACTTTTGAAAACATTGTGACAAAAGGAGAAATTGCTCTATACTGGTGGCAGTGCATATAGGTCAACTGGCCTGGCTCTATACTGGTGTCAGTGCATATAGGTTAACTGGCCTGGCTCTATACTGGTGTCAGTGCATATAGGTTAACTGGCCTGGCTCTAAACTGGTGTCAGTGCATATAGGTTAACTGGCCTGGCTCTAAACTGGTGTCAGTGCATATAGGTCAACTGGCCTGGTTCTATACTGTGTCAGTGCATATAGGTTAACTGGCCTGGCTCTAAACTGGTGTCAGTGCATATAGGTCAACTGGCCTGGTTCTATACTGTGTCAGTGCATATAGGTTAACTGGCCTGGCTCTACACTGTGTCAGTGCATATAGGTTAACTGGCCTGGCTCTATACTGGTGTCAGTGCATATAGGTTAACTGGCCTGGCTCTATACTGTGTCAGTGCATATAGGTTAACTGGCCTAGCTCTATACTGGTGTCAGTGCATATAGGTTAACTGGCCTGGCTCTAAACTGGTGTCAGTGCATATAGGTCAACTGGCCTGGCTCTATACTGGTGTCAGTGCATATAGGTTGACTGGCCTGGCTCTATACTGTGTCAGTGCATATAGGTTAACTGGCCTAGCTCTATACTGGTGTCAGTGCATATAGGTCAACTGGCCTGGCTCTATACTGCTGTCAGTGCATATAGGTTGACTGGCCTGGCTCTATACTGGTGGCAGTGGGTTCGCAAAAATAGGTTACAGTAGTTAAAAGGCTAACCTTATCCCTTATACAGATGTTTTTCGATGCCTCTGAAGCAGACCCATTTTGAAAACATTGTGACAAAAGAATAAATTGCGCAAAACAAGCAATTTCTCCTTTTGCCACAAAGTTTTCCACTTTTAGTCATTGGTTATCCTTTCAATTATATAGAATATCCATTGTTTGACAAAATATGTTCAAAGTTGTTTGCTGTAGATTTCTTGAGCAATGAGCAATTTTAACACGTTTTTTTCGGCGAAAGCTGACTAACGTGGGTTTTGACCTAGATGTTTAACAAATGATTTTGATTGTTAACCAATAAAATGTTGTATTTAATTAATAATATGGAAGAAATAAAGGAAATGAAACGTTTTGATTGGTTCATAGTTAAGTTGGCGATCCAACGAGAGGCACCAATGAGGTGAACATTTAAAATGAAATGTTCTGCATACTAACCTTTAATTGTTTTCCTTAAGAAATAAATTTCAGTGAAAAGAAAATCAATGAAAACGTATGAAATATAATATTTAAGAGCAAAATATTAATTATTTTTAAAACATGATAAGTTTTCAGTTATTTATCGTCAATTGAAACTTATACTTTATTACATAATACACCTCTTGGAAGCCTCGCGTAATCTCCAGATTAATAAATGTGATAAATTCTCGGCCTTGGACAGAATTAACGTCACGTCGCGCTAGTGTAATGGATGTTGACTTGCATTGTAAAGTGAAAGGTGTGTGGTTCGCTTCCCGTAAAAGGCATTCTTTTTTTTCCCTCTCTCATTCATATCAAAACCAAAGTATATATATGAAGTAAAACATTTATAAACCAAATATTACATATTTAACGTTATTGTTTTCTGTCATTCTAATAAGTAAGATAAAATATCAAATAATATGCGCATGTTCCATTTATTAGTGTTTTCTCATATTTTCACCGTTTATCTTTTTTAAAGAAATTTCTTGTTTCAACTCATCAGAAACAGTACTTTCATTTGTAGAGATTTTACACTTTTTTGTCTAGATCTTTTCAAAGTAATCCACTGCAATTTTGTAGTAAAGGGTTGTTTTTAAGAGATGTTAAAGGTAAGTGCTTTAGAAAACATATAAAGTGTTATGTTATCAGAACATATGTAAGCCATCATGACAATTGTGCGCATAAGTTCTGACTCAATTTGAAATATTTTGAATATAATTGCCAAAAATCACATTCAAAGCTACAAAGCCTTTAAAGAATTTTAGACTTTTTTCAGTGTAAATTGCATACATGTTTTTATAAAGGCAGCTATTTTAGATTTAATGGACGGTTCTAAAACATGTATTTAACCCTTTATCTGCAGCAGATGACTTCGAATAAATGTATGGAGTGTTCTAAAACATGAATTTAACCCTTTATCTGCAGCAGATGACTTCGAATAAATGTAGGCAATAAGATGGATAATGGTATGTGCAATGGTATGTGCAGTTTCCCCTTTTGCTACAATATTGTCAGAAGTTGTCTGCTGCAGATGTTTTAAAAATGGTTGAAGTAGTTGTTCATCTTTTTTTTTTTTAACCTTTTTTCACATCTTGAAGCTGCAAATTGCAATAAAAATATTGTAGTGAAAGGAGAAATTGCTCATGATTAGCATTTTGTCCTTTTGTTGCAATATTTTCAACTCTTATCAATATTTCGGTTGTCTGCTGCAGATTTGTTCTATGTGGGAGAGGGTTAACATTTATCAAAATTCCTTTCACCAAACCTTGAAAGGCTGGTTTATTTCTCTCTTAAAATCAGATGTTCTTTGTCTCATTTTGTTTTATGGATACAGATGACAACATGCAAGTCTTCACCTTTTCCCACATACGACAATTCTGCAGCAGACAACTTTGAACATATTTTGGTCAAAAATAGTAAAACTCTGATAACCTATGACTTAAAGTGGGAAACATTGTGGCAAAAGTAGAAATTGCTAATTTTGAGCAATTTCTTCTTTTGTCACTATGTTTTCAAAAAGCTGTCTGCTGCAGAAGCGTCAGAAAGCGTCTATATGTGGGAAAGGGTTAACTGAGAGAGAGAGAGAGAGAGAGAGAGAGAGAGAGCGAGAGCGAGCGAGAGAGAGACAGAGAGAGAGAGAGAGAGAGAGAGAGAGAGAGAGAGAGCGAGAGAGAGCGAGCGAGCGAGAGAGAGCGAGCGAGAGAGAGCGAGCGAGAGAGAGCTAGAGAGAGCGAGCGAGCGAGAGCGAGCGAGAGAGAGCGAGCGAGAGAGAGAGCGAGCGAGAGAGAGAGCGAGCGAGAGAGAGAGCGAGCGAGCGAGAGAGAGAGCGAGCGAGAGAGAGAGCGAGCGAGAGAGAGAGCGAGCGAGATAGAGAGCGAGCGAGAGAGAGAGCGAGCGAGAGAGCGAGCGAGAGAGAGAGAGCGAGAGAGAGCGAGAGAGAGAGCGAGAGAGATAGCGAGAGAGATAGCGAGAGAGAGAGCGAGAGAGAGAGAGCGAGAGAGAGAGCGAGAGAGAGAGCGAGAGAGAGAGCTAGAGAGAGAGAGAGAGAGAGAGAGAGAGAGAGAGAGAGAGAGAGAGAGAGAGAGAGAGAGAGAGAGAGAGAGAGAGAGAGAGAGAGAGAGAGAGAGCGAGAGAGAGAGCGAGAGAGAGAGCGAGAGAGAGAGAGCGGAGAGAGAGAGAGCGATAGTATTACTTGTTGCCAATCTTATCGACGCTGTAACCACTATTTGGATTGAACCCTAGTCTCATATGTCAAAAGTCGACGCTCTAACCACTATTCGGATTGAACCTTAGTCTCATATGCCAAGAGTCGACGCTCTAATCATTATTTGGATTGAACCCTTGACCCATATGCTAAAGGTCGACGCTCTAACCACTACTTTGATAAACCCTTGTCTCATATGCCAAGGGTCGACGCTCTAATCACTATTTGGATTGAACCCTTGTCTCATATGACATAGGTCGACGCTCTAATCACTATTTGGATTGAACGGTTCAACCCTGGTCTCATATGTCAAAGGTCGACGCTCTAATTACTATTTGGATCGAACCCTTGTCTATTATGCCAAAGGTCGACGCTCTAATCACTGTTTGGATCTATTCCTTGTCTCATATATGAAATATCGACGCTCTAGCCACTATCTGGATTTAACACTTGTCTCATATGCCCAAGGTCGACTCTCTAATCACTATTTGGATTGAACCCTTGTCTCATATGTCAAAGGTAGACGCTCTAACCACTATTTGGATCGAACCCTTGTCTCATATGTCAAAGCTCGCCGCTGTAACCACTATTTGGATTGAACCCTAGTCTCATATGTCAAAGGTCGACACTCTAACAACTATTTGGATATAACCCTTGTCTCATGTGCCAAAGGTCAACGCTCTAACCACTACGTTGATAAACCCTTGTATCATATGTCAAAGCTCGTCGCTGTAACCACTATTTGGATTGAACCCTAGTCTCATATGTTAAAGGTCGACACTCTTACCACTATTTGGATCGAACCCTTGTCTCATATGCCAAAGGTCGACGCTCTAACTACTATTTGGATCGAACCCTTGTCTCATATGCCAAAGGTCAACGCTCTAATCACTATTTGGATTGAACCCTTGTCTCATATGCAAAGGTCGACGCTCTAACCACTATTTGGATCGAACCATTGACTCATATGCCAACGGTCGACGCTCTAACCACTATTTGGATTGAACCCTTGTCTCATATGCCAAAGGTCAACGCTCTAATCACTATTTGGATCTAACCCTTGTCTCATACGCAAAGGTCGATGCTCTAACCACTATTTGGATCGAACCCTTGACTCATATGCCAACGGTCGACGCTCTAACCACTTTTTGGATTGAACCCTTGTCTCATATGTCAAAGATCGCCGCTCGAACCGATATTTGGATTGAATCCTAGTCTCATATACCAAAGGTCGATGCTCTAATCACTATTTGGATCAAACCCATGTCTCATGTGTCAAAGGTCGACGCTTTAATCACTATTTGGATCAAACCCTTGTCTGACATGCCAAAGGTCGACGCTATAACCAACATTTGGATCAAACCCTTGTCTCATATATCAAAGGTCGACGCTGTAACCACTATTTGGATTGGAGCCTTGTCTCATATATCAAAGGTCGATGGTCTAATCACTATTTGGATTGCAGCCTTGTCTCATATATCAAATGTATATGGTCTAGTCACTATTTGGATTGAAGCCTTGTCTCATATATCAAAGGTCGACGCTCTAATCACTAATTGGATTAAACCCTTGTCTCATATGTCAAAGGTCGACCTATAATCACCTTTTGAATTGAACACTTGTCTCATATGCCACAGGTCGATGCTCTAACCACTACTTGGATTGAACCCTTGTCTCTTAGTTAAAGGTCAACGCTCTTATCACTATCTGGATTGAACCCTTGTTTCATGTGTCAAAAGTCGACGCTCTAATCACTATTTGGATTAAACCCTTGTCTCATGAATCAAATGTCTATGGTCTAATCACTATTTGGATTGAACCCTTGTCTCATATATTAAAGGTCGACGCTCTAATCACTATTTGGATTGAACCCTTGTCTCATATATCAAAGGTCGACGCTCTAATCACAATTTGGATTAAACACTTGTCTCATATGTCAAAGGTAGACACTTTAATCACTATTTGGATCGAACCCTTGTCTCATGTGCCAAAGGTCGACGCACTGACCACTGTTTGGATATAACCCTTGTTCATATATCAAAGGTCGACGCTCTAATAACTATTTGGATCGAACCGTTGTTTCATATGTCAAAGGTCGACACTCTAACCACTATTTGGATCAAACCCTTGTCTCATATGCCAAAGGTCGCCGCTCTAATCACTATTTGGATCTAACCCTTGTCTCATATGCCAAAGCTCGCCGCTGTAACCACTATTTGGATTGAACCCTAGTCTCATATGTCAAAGGTCGACACTCTAACAACTATTTGGATATAACCCTTGTCACATATGCCAAAGCTCGCCGCTGTAACCACTGTTTGGATTGAACCTTAGTCTCATATGCCAAAAGTCACCGCTCTAACCACTATTTGGATTGAACCATTGTCTCATATGCCAAAGGTCAACGCTCTAATCACTATTTGAATTGAACCCTTGTCTCATATGTCAAAGGTCGACGCTCTAACCACTATTTGGATCGAACCATTGTCTCATATGCCAAAGGTCGACGCTCTATCTATAATTTCGATTGACCCCTAGTCTCATATGCCAAAGGTCGACACTCTAATCACTATTTGAATTAAACCCTTGTCTCATATGCCAAAAGTCGACGCTCTAATCACTATTTGGATCGAACCCTTGTCTCATATGCCAAAAGTTGACGCTCTATCTACTATTTCGATTGACCCCTAGTCTCATACGCCAAAGGTCGACGCTCTAATCACTATTTGAATTGAACCCTTGTCTCATATGTCAAAGGTCGACGCTCTATCTACTATTTCGATTGACCCCTTGTCTCATATGCCAAAAGTCGACGCTCTAATCACTATTTGAATTGAACCCTTGTCTCATATGTCAAAGGTCGACGCTCTAACCACTATTTGGATCGAACCCTTGTCTCATATGCCAAAGGTCGACGCACTGACCACTGTTTGTATCAAACCCTTGTTCATATATCAAAGGTCGACGCTCTAATCACTATTTGGATTCAACCCTTGTCTAATATGTCAAAGGTCGACGCTCTAACCACTATTTGGATTGAACCCTTGTCTCATATGTCAAATATCGACGCTCTAACCACTATCTGGATTCAACCCTTGTCTAATATGCCAAAGGTCGACGCTCTAACTACTATTTGGATTGAACCCTTGACTCATATGTCAAAGGTCGACGCTCTAACCACTATTTGGATTGAACCCTTGTCTCATATGTCAAATATCTACGCTCTAACCACTATCTGGATTCAACCCTTGTCTAATATGCCAAAGGTCGACGCTCTAACCACTATTTGGATTGAACCCTTGACTCATACGTCAAAGGTCGACGCTCTAACCACTATTTGGATTGGACCCTTGTCTCATATGCCAAAGGTCGACGCTCTAACCACTATCTGGATTGAACCCTTATCTCATATGCCAAAGATCGACGCTCTAATCACTATTTGAATCGAACCCTTGTCTCATATGCCAAAGGTCGACGCTCTATCTACTATTTCGATTGACCCCTAGTCTCATACGCCAAAGGTCGACGCTCTAATCACTATTTGAATTGAACCCTTGTCTCATATGTCAAAGGTCGACGCTCTATCTACTATTTCGATTGACCCCTAGTCTCATATGCCAAAAGTCGACGCTCTAACCACTATTTGGATCGAATCCTTGTCTCATATGCCAAAGGTCGACGCTCTAATCACTATTTGAATCGAACCGTTGTTTCATATGCCAAAGGTCGACGTTATTACAACTATTTGGATCGAACCGTTTTCTCATATGCCAAAGGGCGACGATCTAACCACTCTTTGGATCGAACCGTTGTTTCATATGCCAAAGGTCGACGATATTACAACTATTTGGATCGAACCGTTTTCTCATATGTCAAAGGTCGACGCTCTTACCACTGCATCCCTTAGTCAGTCGGGGTAAATTGATCTGATCTTGTTGGCTGGTTGGTAAACCCTTTCACTGCCGAATTTTACAAAGTTGACTTTGGTAACATTTAATGTCTAAGTGGCAAACAATACATATTTCAGGAGATACAGCCCGATATGATCTGTCTCGCCTGAATCTGCATTGTTTGTAAAAGCCTTTAATTGTCTTTGGCAGCGGAAGGGTTAACGACATGTTATCAACTTGATCGTATGTCGACTTAACAAGCATACCAGTCAAGGCGTTCTAGAGTTATCTTCCCATGAATGTTTACGTTGTATTTACTAGCAGAGCAGTTTCCGTGATATTAACCCGTTCTCACATTGAACAAATATATAGCAGAAGACTGAAAACATCTAGGCGTCTACTGCAGAAGCGTAAAAATGTATACTATCCTAGTTTCATACAGTTTTGAGAAAGGACTTTTGATACACAATCAACAACAGAGACTGTGTTATATAACCGTACCTCTGGAGCATGTTGCAGCAGCTGATACCTGAAAAACATTGTGAAACTAATGGATCCAACATGCAGCCAAAATATATATATAACTGAACCCCATTGGAACTAAGTAGAAGCTTGAAATGTGTTTTGTTACTATTAAACAATTTCTGCCATGCTTTCTGATATTTTGAAAATATTGTGGCAAAACAAGAAATTACTCATAATGAGCAATGTCTCCTTATGACAACAGTTTTTATTAGCTCACCTGAGCACGAAGTGCTCAATGTGAGTTATTGGGATCGCCTTTTGTCCGGCGTCCGTCGTGAGAAGTGTGTCGTGCGTCAGCCAACATATTCTCCTCAGTAACAAGTGGGTTAATGTGGATGAAACTTCACAGAAAGCATCCTTTAATGATCTCACCAGAATTCCTTCAAACTTTTGGGATCCATGCAGAATTCTGGTTTCCATTGCAACGAATCGAAAAAAAAAAGAATTCTTCTTCTCCCAAACTGGTTGGCAGATTTTCAAATAATTTTGTAGAAATGTTCCTTGGATGACCCGTTATCCGATTCCTTCAAGCCATGTTGATTGGTCAAAAAATATGGCCGCCAGGGGGCGGAGCTATTTTGCCTTATATGCCTATAGTGAAAACTTAAAAAAATCGTGTCAAGCCGATTTTCAAATATTTGTAAAAATGTTTCTAGGGTGACCCTCTATCAGATTCCTTCAAGCCATGTTGATTGGTCGAAAACTATGGCCGCCAGGGGACGGGGCTCATATGGCTAAAGTGAAGAAAAAAAATTAGGTGAGCGATACAGGGCCATCATGGCCGTCTTGTTTCCACTCTTGTCAGTAATTACACTTTCATTGTGAGATGTTTTCTATTTTTTTTAGCCCAGATGTTTTCAAAGTCACGTCTGCTGAGGATTTGTGGTATGTTCGAAAGGAATAACAAGCACCGGCAAGAAAGTCAAACGGCAAGAACTCCTGTAAGACTTATTCTACCGACAATCGAATATGATGCTATCATACCTTTTTCAACTTTTAGAAATATTGTGGCAAATGAAGAATTTGCTCAATATCGCATTATGTCGCACAGTTTAAAATTGTCGTCTGCAGCAAATCCGACTGGATGAATGAAACGGATATCGGAAACCATATGATCCTGTCCACGGGTAAAAATATATTTCAGCATTTCTGAACATTGAAGGTTTAGATCAGCCTGTACATCTGCTCCGTTATGATCTTTTCCTTTTGCCAAAACTATATAAAAGGTCGTCTGCCTCATACGAATCGGACATCGTCTGTAAGTGGGAAATGTTAAATAGGTGATCGGGCTGCAGCTGATTCGTGATCAATCGGTTTCAGGATAAGAAAGGATCTTAATCGCAATACATTTTAAAACAGTGTATGAAAAGTGTCAGTATCTTTTCACGAGCATTGGTTGCTTTCACGATGTTTTCAACTGATTTAGCCGATTCATTTTTGAAAACGTTTCACAAATACGAGCATTGTTCTACTATTCCCGAGAGACATCGTCTTTTCGAGAGACATCGTACACTTATTACTTCTTCAGGCTCGGAAACAAGTAAAAGCATAACGGACAGGATGTGAGGTTACAATTGTGTTACGCCGAAAAAGTAAATACACATTTTTTCTTATTTCTGTATATATATAATAAAGACAATATCCACCAAGTACCAGTAACGAAACCATTGTGGCTAAAGTAGAAATTGCCTACGATAAGCTATTTCTCCTTTTATGACGATGTTTTGGAAGGTCTTCTGCTGCCATGCGTCAAAAAGCGTCTGTAAGTGGGAAAGGATTACATCATTTCCATGACAGCTGAATATCGAACATATTGTGGAGAACGGAGCTATGGCTTTCAAACCCGTTTCAAATTAATTATGTTCATACTAAAGATATAAAAACGTTTTACTACAGACATTCGTTTACCCTTTCCCTCTTTTCAGACACATTTCGAATAACCTGCCACAGATGAATGATAACGAGCAATTTTGCCTTACATCTAGGAGAAAATCTGGAGAGTAATTATTGAATATAGTTGAAACCTTTAGGGAAAAAGAGGAAATGGTCACGATATGCAATTTCTCCTCTTTTCACGATGTATTCAAATGCCGTATGCTGCACATGTGTCAAAAAGCGACTGTAATCGGGAAAGGGTTGAATCTCCATCTTATACCAGTATTGAGTCTGTGTGAAAGTGCATATTTTATCCACCTAGCATGGATATCCAGCTAGTACCAGTAACGAATATGTGTGAAAGTCCATATTTACCCCCCTAGCATGAATATCCACCTTGTAATAGTACCGAGTCTGTGTGAAAGTCCATATGTTATCCTCCTAGCATGGATATCCAGCTAGTACCAGTAACGAATATGTGTGAAAGTCCATATTTATCCCCCTAGCATGAATATCCACCTTGTAATAGTACCGAGTCTGTGTGAAAGTCCATATGATATCCCCCTTGCATGGATATTCACCTAGTACCAGTACCGAGTATGTGTGAACGTCCATATTGTATCCACCTCATGGATATTCACCTAGCATGGATATCCATATTGTACTAGTACCGAGTCTGTGTGGAAGTCCATACTTTATGCCCCTAGCATGGATATCTACATAGTACTAGTACCGAGTCTGTGTGGAAGTCCATACTTTATCCCCCTAGCATGGATGTCCATATTGCACTAGAACCGAGTCTGTGTGGAAGTCCATACTTTATTCCCCTAGCATGGATATCCACATTGCACTAGTACCGAGTCTGTGTGGAAGTCCATACTTTATCCCCCTAGCATGGATATCCACATTGCACTAGTACCGAGTCTGTGTGGAAGTCCATACTTTATCCCCCTAGCATGGATATCTACATTGCACTAGTACCGAGTCTGTGTGGAAGTCCATACTTTATCCCCCTAGCATGGATATCTACATTGTACTAGTACCGAGTCTGTGTGGAAGTCCATACTTTATCCCCGTAGCATGGATATCTACATTGCACTAGTGCCGAGTCTGTGTGGAAGTCCATACTTTATCCCCCATAGCATGGGAGGCTTTATGTTCACATCTCGTTTAAGTTTTTCCAACATACAACACATCTAAAGGAGACGATCTTGAAAACATCTAGACAAAAATAGGGAAACGGTCTATGAACGAAAGTTTAATATCCGAATAGAGACGAAAACCTTGCGGCAAAAGGATAAATTGCTCATCATGAGTATTTTTTTCATTTCGCCACAATGTTTGCAAAAGTCGTCTGCTGTAGGGCCGTCAGAAAGCGTTTGTATGCGGGAAGGGGTTAATTAAATACAAGTAATATTATCTGAGATGTTGAAACATATACTGATAAATAGTTATTTCGATAGACAGTTTGCTTGAAAACTGAGTAAACGTATTATAGTGTTCTTTTGAGTTTGGTTTAAACGCAAATTGCAACGCATTTTCAATGATATCACGAGGGCCAGTTCACCTACCCGCATGTTTCATGTTTTACTCACTCAAGTACTCGATACAATCTGTCTCACTCAAGGACTCCCTGGTACAATCTGTCTAACCATTTCACTGCTTTTCTACATAACTTGTTAGCCCATTGGTGGACGTCTGAAAGAATGTTGACCGAGTTCGGGTTGACAACCCATGGAATGACAGGGCGATTCAATACCGACTTAACTACCGGAGTTTGACCATGTTGAAATGACTGGTATAATAAATAACAAGACTACACAAGACTGACAATATAGAATTTTATATCTCATATAAAGTCTGTCTGTCAAGGCTAATTGAATATATTGTGTTCTTATGTTCTAATTATGTTTTCCAAAATTTACAAATAAAGTAAATAAATATAATGTCTGAAAAACAGTTGGTTAAATCTACTACAAGTTTAAGTTTAAAATTGAATCTTACTTTGATACAAATGTACAATAACAACAGCTGCTTTTAGCGTCAGTATGTTTCAGGAAACAATAAAATATAATAAACAAATTGGTAACTTTCTTAAAGTTTTGCTACAGCCGGCAATTTGAAACCATTGCAGCAGACGACATGGACAATGCTCGTTTTAAGCAAATTTCTCCTTTCCCCACATTAAATATTATCTTTATATACAAATTTTATTTCAAGTCTGAGGTGGATAGCGCATATAAAATGTGTCGTAAATCTGTATCTTCCGGTGTTTGCAACTTTGCAACAAAATGATTCTAATATAGACACACTTGGTAACAGTATTTCCTTCATGTTGACAATAATTGAGCCGTCCCGCGAGAAAACCAACATTGTGGACGTAAAGTACCGACCCGGATCAGCATAAGCATGTCGCATAGGCTTACCAGGATAGACACGTTTCGCCTCCTGTGGATTTTCTGTTCCAGGAATCATTACTCGTTACCTCTATCCCCCCCTGAGACGAATGTGTCGGCCCGGATCAGACTGCGCGGACTGCGCAGGCTGATCTGGGTCGATACATTACGCAGAGGCCATGATGTTAGTTTTCTCGCGGGACGGCTCATGAGTACTGTCACACTGGAAGTCAAGTCATTTTCGTATACTGTCTAGATGTGAGATAAAGATATATATCTATTCGTAAAATACGAATGAGCTGTTTTTGTAGTGACAACATTTTCCCGATCGTATTACGAAAGAAACAAGTATTCACTATATATTTCAGTAAATTCACTGTTAACAAATGAAAAGTAAATGTAACTTCATGTTTTTTTTGTATTAATTGAATTCATCAATCATTTGTATGCCATTAACACTTCCCGACGGGTAGACGCTTTCTGACGTCTCTGTAGCAAAGATAATTCCAATTTTTGCCAAGATAAGTTCAAAGTCTTTTTTTTATATATATGAATGAGCTATAACTGTTGACATTAAGTAAAGCAATTTATATATTGATTTTACATGTAAATCTTCTCATATAATTTTAGGTTTATTTAAGATGTCGTTCAAACTGATTGAATTAAAATCGGTTTGAAATACTTCTGTGTTCTTTTTGTTTGTATTTTAACCATAAAGGTTGACGACGTTATTTTACATACTACACACTCTAATAGTTTCTTATCAATGACGCTATAAATTATTAATTGTTTTAACCCTTTTACACATACAGATGCTTTTTTACTCGTCTGCAGCAGACTTACAATTTCTCCTTTTGACTCATTGTTTTCATTTTATTTAGTAATTATACATTCATTTATAGAGATTAGCCATGTGTTTGCCTTGATGTTTTCTGATTCGATTGCCACGGTTTTGTTGCATGCAGGAATGGTTTAAAAATTGAAAAATAACAAGCGACACCACTCTGGTGAGATGAAAGTGTTTAATTGAGTGGCGCTCCAGAAAGAAAAAAAATTGTAATGTTTGCAACAAATGTAAATAAAGATCAACCTGCACATCCGCGAACTTTGATTTGGGTCTGCACTGTGTCCCAAGTAGTCACTAATGGTTTAAAAGGGAAATTCGGACTATCATTGGATTATTTGGATCAGGCCTACACTTGTTTACACTATGATCAAAAATTGTGACGAAATATCTGATTGGTCAGAGGAAAGTTCATTCTCAAAATTGACTAAGTAGAAGTTTTATTTGGAGCAAATGGTACATTTCTGAGCACATAGTTCATAAACTGGCACCTGAGTAACAAACTAATGTAATATTTAAATATGAGAAAAGAAATGAGCATTTTCTTTTTCAGATATTACGGTTATATTAGAATGGAAATGAATACAAATGTATTTAGCCCTTACGCTGTTAGGTGACTGCCTTACACTACTATAATGCAATAAGAACCACATGTAGCCTATGACTATCGTAAGGGCTACACATATATATTTGTATTATTTTCTTTTTAATATAACCGCAAAAGCTGGAAAAAAACCCATTAAAAACCCCATATTTTAATATAATAATTCAGAGCCGAAGATAAGGGGCGTTTTTTGCATGTTCTCAAATCCTTAATTGACTTTATAACCCTATGATGTGGGTACTCAAAGGAATCGTCTAAATGAGACGATTCTTTTGAGTACCCACATCATAGTGTTTGGTTGGATGATAAGAGAGGTATTGTGGGGAAAAGAGCTGTATACGCCACCTTATCTGGACCTCTGAATTATCTGACTTCAGATTGTTACACTGGTGCAAGCGAGTTCATAGTATAGCGGCCAGATTGCACGAACGCCCAGATCAAGATTTGTAAGAATTCCGCTAAGATTAAGTATCATGGAGCACGGACAAACTGTAATGTCAGTTTAAAATTCGTATTCCTAGTAGTTCGTATGTAATCGGCTCGAACTTGATGGTCATTCTGTGTCTGAATTGTACCATATCATTTAGAAAAGAAGTTGTAAGAATAAATATAAAAGTGAATTAAATTAAAAAAGATGAACTGTTTGCGTCAAGTTCTATATATACAGAAGAAAATATATAAACAGGATTAAATAAAATAAGACCGCGTTCTACTGTTTTTTGTGGAAAAAAAAATCAACGAAATAAAACAGGAAATAGAGAAGAATCTAAAATCCCTTTATCTCGAAATGTGCGGGACTCAAGAAAATATTTCGACATACATGATGTTCGAATTATCGACGGCTAAAGTGGTAATCACGCTAGGATTACGTTATCGTTTGTTTAGTTTTAGTCATAATCCTATAGGCTTCCTAAATGATTGTACTTCAAGATTGCGAACAGGAGGATTCTGATCAGATTGCGCAGACAGGGGGATTGTACTACTATATGGTGAACAGGGGGATTCTGATCAAATTGCGCAGACAGGGGGATTGTACTATTAGATGGTGAACAGGGGGATTCTGATCAGATTGCGCGGACAGGGGGATTGTACTTCAAGATGGCGAACAGAGGGATACTGATCAGATGGCGCGGACATGGGGATTGTACTTCAAGACGGCGAACATGGGGATTCTGATCAGATGACGCGGACATGGGGATTGTACGACTAGATGGCGAACACGGGGTGGGGGGGATTCTGATCAGTTGGCGCGATAGCGCAGAATCATGAGGATCTTTACTGGTCGTAAAAGCGAGTTTTTGAGGTTTTGAAGATATTTAAAATCATGCTCGAATTGCCTAGTCGTATGGTCAGTTTTGGTCATATCGTCATCTAAATGATCGTCATCTTGGATGATAACAAAACAATAATGTTGATCCCATCCCTTTGCTTCAGTTTCAAGGTTTAGAACTTTTCGTTAACCCTTTCAATGCTGAATCTTTAAAATTGAACTTGTCCAGTTTGACACTTGAAATAGTTAATAGCAAATTTTAGGAATATCAAGATCTGCCATCAATATAGATACAGGGCAGATGGTACAGTAGCGCAGGCTGGCCTGGATCTATATTGGTGGGACAGACTTCGGTTCCAGCAGTCAAAAGGTTAACAATAATGACGCTCTGTTTCCAATATTTTGACAGCAGGAGATTTTAAGGAAATAGAAGAAGAATTATCCAGGGACTGGGTTATGTCCATGTTTAGTCCTGACAATAAAGTACTATTATCGTTTTTGACATATACCTATTTAACTTCCTACAAAATAGATTGTTTTGTCAAACGAATTGGATAGTTTCCGTTCATCTTTATTTTTCCATGTTTTTTTTTTTTTATAACAATAATCAAAGACAGAAATAAAGTAAAGAGGTTAAGGAATTTCCCTCTCTGATGTTCCACGAAGTAATGTCAAGTGAAAGATCTGTTATATCGATCTGCGGTCTTCATCGATCCAGGTATCACGTGAGTCCTAAAAATAGAAATAAAACGAATATATCTTAAAATGTAAGTTCAACTAATTAGCCCTTTCCCACATACAACATATATGTAACACACGACTTTGAAAATATGTTTGGAAAGTATAAAATATGTCTCTAAGTAAGAATTTATTTTCAAATAGAGGTGAAAACATTGTGACAAAGAGATCAATTGCTCGTTGTGATTAATTTCCCCCTTTGTCATTATGTTTTCAAAAACAGTATGCTTAAGATGCGTCAAAATGGGTCTACAAGTGGAAAAGGGTTAACAAAAATGGACATTTTAGAGTAACCAGACTGGATACTTGGCTGTACTCTTTCAGTGTAGATAACATAGTTTGGAAATAATGATTTTTTTGTGAAGCTCCATTTCTCACAATTATTGATTTAAGTCTAACTATCAAAGTCCTTAAAACCACAACTAAATGAGCCGTTACGCGAGTAAACCAACATTATGGACTCTGCGTAATTTATCAACCCAGATCAGTCGATACTTTACGCCGAGTCCACACTGTTGGTTTTCTCGCGGGACGGCTCATATCAATACTATCTGCGTAATGTATCGACCAGATCAGCCTGCGCTGTCCGCGCAGACTGATCCGGCCGACACATTCCGTCTTAGGGGGATAGATGTATAGAGTAGTTATTCCTGAAACAGAAAAGTCACAGAAGGCGAAAAGTGTTTATCCGGGTAAGCCTGCGCTGCATGCTTAGGTTGATCCGGGTCGATGCTTTACGCCGAGTTCACAATGTTGGTTTTCTCGAGTTACGGCTCAAATGTCGTTGTAGTAACAGGTGCTCGTATATCAATACGCACAGAGAAGTAGTTTGGTCGGATATTTATGCGATTGTCTAACTCTGTGAAAAGATGACATTTTTTTCCAAATAATATTTCTGTATAAAGCACTGAATGTTTTATAAAAATGGTATATAAAAAAGTATTCACATTTTTTTCAACAGTTCTATTTTTCTTTTTTGTCTCCTGAAATGCCATTTCGAAATTTTGAATTATACCAAATCTAAATTTGAATTATCAAAATAAGTTACGCGGAGACGAATTAGCGATAACTATAGGTCGAGTTAATTTATGGATTATGAATGTTTGAAATATATAGAGAAAAGTAGCAGTCTCATGCTGATTCAGCGTGGATCTTTTGGGCTTTGATAATGTTAAAATGTGTGAATGCACTTTTATTTATTTTGTGTAAAGATCCGCTATTAAACGACTTGTTGGAGAAAAAAAACCGTGTTCAACGGAAGTCCATATATATCACAGAACGTACTGTCCCGTTCTCTACGTTACATATATATCACAGAACGTACTGTCCCGTTCTCTACGTTACATATATATCACAGAACGTACTGTCCCGTTCTCTACGTTACATATATATCACAGAACGTACTGTCCCGTTCTCTACGTTACATATATATCACAGAACGTACTGTCCCGTTCTCTACGTTACATATATATCACAGAACGTACTGTCCCGTTCTCTACGTTACATATATATCACAGAACGTACTGTCCCGTTCTCTACGTTACATATATATCACAGAGCGTACTGTCCCGTTCTCTACGTTACATACACACACGTACTGTCCCGTTATCTACGTTACATACACACACGTACTGTCCCGTTCTCTACGTTACATATATATCACAGAACGTACTGCCCCGTTCTCTACGTTACATACACACGTACTGTCCCGTTCTCTACGTTACATATATATCACAGAACGTACTGTCCCGTTCTCTACGTTACATACACACACGTACTGTCCCGTTCTCTACGTTACATACACACACGTACTGTCCCGTTCTCTACGTTACATATATATCACAGAACGTACTGTCCCGTACATACACACACGTAGAAGATAAGAGGTTACATTGCATAATGATACTTAACCCTTTTGCATTAACAACAAATCAGCAAGTGAAACCGTGTAGGCAGTATAAAATGGAAAATCTCTATTAGCAAAATATTAATTATTAAACAGACATATGAAAACAGTGCGACGAAATTTGAAATTGCTTCTGATGAGAAATCTTCTTTTGCCACAACGTTTCAAATGCCGTCTACTACAGATGCGTCGGAATGCCTATGTATGTTGAAAAAGGGTTTATGCTATCTTAGTATTTAGTCAATCTGTTCAATCTGTCCCTGATACCTCTATAGCAGACGACGTTTAATAACATTGACGGACTAATACAACTTGCTCGTTATGAGTAACACTGTGTCTTACTAAGATCCACATATCGAGGGTTTGGCGTGAAACGGTTGTAACTAAAATTGGTATTTTTTTTACCAAGGTTATTGACATCGCCATAAAGTCTTTATAAGCGTTAAATCATTTTTCTTGGTAAAAATGTAAATTTATGTGCCATTGCTCGCTCTGAGCAATGGCACCTAAATTTTCATTGTTTACAAAGGGGCAAAAAATGCCCCTATACCAGGGTTTTCAAAATATATTTTTAGTTACAACCGTTTCACGGAAAGCCCTCGAAATATGTAAGAGCCAGTTGGTTTAAGAATCCCCAATCTCATTAAAATCAGGCCAAAATACATCAATACACGTATATTCGATCTGACTACACCACATAAAAGGTCGTCTCGAATTGACCTTATACACTTAAATATTCATGAGCACATCAACGGTTTTTATGTCCAATGAAATTGCACGATACAAACAACGCCCATGCTAAACGATCGAAACACTCGACAAACACCGCTTCTCTATAACCTTTATTGATATGGGTTATCTTACCTGTTTTATACCGAACGATTTGGTAAGCGACGCACATGTCAATCTGAGCCAACCTGTATGGGCCATTCAACAAATATTTATACGAGCGAGCGAAGTTTAGGTATGGTTTTAATGAGATTGATGAATTCCAACGATTCCTTTATTATCATAGACTTGATGCTAGAATACAATCACATTACAGCTACCTTTCACACATACAACACATCTGAAGCTGACAACTTTGTAAATATATATAAAAACATATGGAAAATCTCTATAAGAGAAATTATAAATATATAGTACAAAGTCCTTAAAAAACACCTTCGTTATGATTGATTGGTGCTTCACGCACCTTTCAACAATTTTTCAATTATATCACGGCGTTTCCTGGTAACGTTACCAATACTATTTGTCCATTTTCTGACACCAGCCAGTCAGTAATGCTAATCCTGCAACCCTGAGCGCAAAGGAGGACATCAATTACACCCATTTTGAAAGTCTTGGTATGACCCGGCCAGGGATCGAACCCACGACCTCCTTCACCCGAGGCGGACACTCTACAACTACACCACCGAGACTGTACTGTTCTGGTTAAGGAATCAGTCTCGACAGAGAGAAACATGTGTTCGATACCCGGTTGGATCATTCCGAATACGTTTCACAGGGCAGAACTATATCTTCTAAAACAATGGCGAATATCGAAGCAATTTGTATTAATGATTACTTACAATAAAAGTTTCCCTCTTATATTGTCTATGTGAATTATCAGCGATGGTAGAGGCTAATTCACCCAAAATAGTATTGCCGTCCCCATAAAGATCGGAATTGTCTTTCTGTACATAATTCTCTTTTTGCCGTCGCTCTTCGTCTAATACACTGTCGAGAGATAATGGTAAAAAATAACATGCGTTAAACTCCTAGTTAATCATTCGAAAAACGATCACAGACTCTTTGAATTACCTTTGGACGTTACACAAATATAGACAACAGTCTACATAGATTTAGATTTTCTGATTAAAAAAGAAGACAGACGAATAATTGGAAGTGTTGACAGTAAAAGGTTGTATCGTGAGACTGATCTGAACATACGTTACCCTTATCCCCACTGAATTACTGTAACGAATATTGTCGCCTTTAAGTATTATTGTGTGCACTGGCTTCAACTTTCGCGAATGCAACAAGAACAGTTTTCACAGGACACATTCCAAGTAATTTGACGACATACTGATGTACGAGTCGTTAGTGCATATGAAACGTTTTTTATTTGATTGATTGCGGTTTAACGCCGTTTTCGACAATTTGCAAGTCGTATCACGGTGGCTATTTTATCTACGCATGTATTTCCTGGCTTTATCAATAAAGTACTCCACACAACATTGTTACAAAGCAACTCGCTGCATATGCGCATAAACTGTTAGTTAATTTGTGGAAAACGAACGAGTCTTGTCTCATTGAATGTTGTCGGACGTCGGAAAGAAAATTGGCCGAGTTATGGTTCGAACTCACAATTGACAATTGGATTGACAGCCGCGTCGCTACAGGCTGAGATACCGTGGATAGTTTTTGAAAATGAAAGGAGGTTTGCTCGGATGAAAATGTACCTTTTGATGAGTGTAGAATATATATCCAAAAGTGTCTGTCTGTCTTTTTCCTCGTATTGTGATGGACTTCTTTTCGCTGATACACCAAGACATCTCGGGGCGAAAGGAAACGCTCTGAAATTACAGAAACAAACATATTGAAACAGAGAATAACCATTTTAAGGTTATCTTCTTAAACTTGCACAGGTCAAGAATAACTTTGGTATCTTCTTCTACACTTGTCGCCATTTAGTTACAGCAAACTATTCTAAAATAGTCTGCATTTGAATCAGAGAGGAATGATTCGAAACATGTGGGCTGCGTCTAGCCAATTGGTTTCCAATTTGGCATCATTTAAAAAACTCCATTGGCGTACAACTCCAATAGCAGGAGATAGTACATTAAATTGAATAGTTGTCTATAAACAGTGATCCTAAAAAGGACCGCGTCAGTTGAAAACCGTCCTCCGTGACTTTGCGACCATTTATGCTCCAGATTAGCCGGCGCCTCCACTGCGCAATCAATTCAGTACATGCTATGTTCGCCATCTTTATCGTACTGGCATCCATGAGGCCGCTGGAGAACGGTTAATCACACACACACACACACACACACACACACACCTTCAATACATATGGCATATTGTGTTGTAGGAGTGATATGGGGTATAGTATTGTTCAACAAGGGGCACTGACAAATTATATCAAGCGACACCGAATATATTTATTATATACCTTGTTACGTTGTATTACTTTTCAGAATAAAGACAAACTATATAAATGTATGTATTTAAGATAACGAAATAACACAATTTTCAACATACAATATCATTTAGGCTTGGCGTGTGAACCTAGCCCCACTTCCACATTTTGAATGACGTGTTTCATATTTTAATGAAGTCTACTCATATTTCAGTGACGTACCATTACAATATTTAGTCAAATACAGATGTTTTATCCGTCGCGTTTTAATTGCGCATGAACATCTGCATGCATTTGCAAATGTGCAGGAATATACTAAATACCGATATAAAACGTACTTCGTTAGGAAGTACAATTAATTTCGAAGTTTTCGGGTTACGCGGTATACACAGAAATTCCATTAAATACGTTTTGAAAATTAAAAGTTCAAAATCGTTAAGAGGGAGGGACTGTGCAGAACCTTTACAGTTAATTTTAATTATATTCCTTTTCCTTAATTAAACGCGTTACGGCAATATTTCTTTTAAGTTCCTGGATGGCTCAAATCAATTCACTTTGAGTCTGATTAAAACCATTTCATCACTTTGTACACAGTCTATACCTTTAGATGTACAATTATCACCAAAGCACAGGCTGTGTTACCTAATGACGAACCATGTCAGAAAACTGTCCAAATATATAATTAAAGCTTATTCCTTCAGATGGAGATTCATATATTCTAGCCGATGAGAAATCTACATGGGTGCATTGATACATTTTGTTGTATGTATTACCATACATTCACAGTACAATTCATTATTTCACTCATTCATCATTCATTTTCATGCATTCATTCATTAGAACTACCACTGGTGTAATGGGCAATGGGATTGCGCATGCAAATGTTAATCGTCTTGATCGCGCATGCGCCGGTTCTCGTTCGAGTTTGCAATAGAAGATTACGATTAGTGAACCAGTTTATTTATATGCGAGTAGTTTTTCTATAATTAAAATGTAAATTAAAACCATAGTGTAACGTGTACCGTTAAGCCATCGCGGGTCACCCATCCAAGCACTAACCGCGATGAACGTTGCTTAACTTTACGAAAAGGTCAACCACTCTACCAACGTCGCTCTTAAAGCCGGCTGTTGAAGTGATATTTATACCTAAACCCCGTTTCCGTTACATTGCTCCCTCTTTTCTATTGACTTCGACCCGAAGTCACACGACTGAACATAAGCATTATACCAGAGAGGAGTCTACGTAACATCACTGGGAACCACCGGGGTTTTAATAGCAGGAAAATGGGAATATCTTCATAAATGCATAGTTATTGTGCTAAATTTTGCGATTTTAAGAATATATTAAGGGGAAAAAAATGACGCGCATGCGCAGACAAAGGTTTACAATAATTTTGGGAGATCTGGGTCAACACCTTGGGAAAATGTTTTTTGTTTTCGTTTTACGTATTTAACTAATATTCTATATTATCACGGCGGCCAGTTAACCTACGGGTTTCTCACTCCAGTACAGAACAGCATTTCCAAGCAACCGCTAGGCTGCTTTTCCTTAAAGTATGTTAGCACATTGACGGAAGGCGAATGTCGTTTGTCGCATTGACGTAAGTCAAACGTCGGAAAGAATGTTGGCCGAATCGATGTTCGAACTCACATCCCCTGAATTAACAGGCCGCACCGCAACTGGCTGAGTTACCAGGGCTTCACATTTAAGTTCTTTGAAGTGAGTAATGCGTTCAAAAACTGAAGTAGTTTTGGCATAGCTTACTTGGTTTAAAACATGTGACGCAAAAAAACCGCGAGAAATATCCTTTAAAATTAAATGACATCAATAGGGAACGTTAATGCAAAGTTCCTGTCAAATCACTTTTGATGGATTTTAGAAGTTTGAAATAGTATGTCTTAAAAAACAGTCGCATCATGACAACCGATCTTAGTGTATCTACAACCCTTTTCCCACATGCAACAAATTTGCAGCGGACGACTTTAAAATATCTTGACACAACTATTTAACGATGTATATATAATATTATGACAGTAATGTATTATAATATAGTCCTTTCAATATTAAATGTTTAATATTTCATCATCCAAAGCAGACGGCTCTAAAATAACATGTCAGGTAAATCCGACCGGGGATCGAATCCACGACTTCCCGCACCCGAGGTGGACGCTCTACCACTACACCTACGAGGTGGTGGCTAAACAGTTAGGAAGCATAGATATATCGATATTGGTCAAACCACGATAAAATGTTCCTTCTGGATGTTGCAACCAGTGACAAGCTAGATCAGCTTGCGCCTACGCGCAGTTTGACTAGGATTTTCTCTAATCGTACAAACAATTCGGCACTTTGACATAAACATCATCTATATCTAATCGACATTGCCAGAATTCATTTTCAAAATCCCCCCAAGTTCGACTTTCGAGTAACGTGACCCCGTTTTCGCAGTCTCTAAAGAACAGCCATGACTACAGTCATCTATACTTTTAACCCTCCCTCATATAGACGCTTTCTGGCGCCTCTGCAGGCGGCTTTTTGAAAACATAGTGACAAAAGAAGAAATTGCTCAAAACGAGCAATTTCTACTTTTGCCAAAATGTTTTCCCCTTTCAGTCATAGGTTATCCATTCAATTAAAGAGATTTTTCTATTTTTTGGACAGAAAATGTCGTCTGCTGCAGCATTGTCCTATAAGGGAAAGGGTTAAGCATTTGAATGTTTATAGCTTTGATGACACAGTGATCCCTCTGACAGATGGAACCGATTGTGTAATGCCTGAGTCATCATTATAGAGCAAGGCTAGCCGGCGCATCTGTGCCGCCTAAACAGGCTCTCTTCTGTTGGCTGCACAAATCAACATTTTTATCTAGATATTCCTTTGATTGACAATGGTCTCTTTCCAATGCAAAGCTGGACAAGTCCAATTTAAAACAAAAGTCATTATTAAAAGGGTTAATCGTTATATAAGAAATTTTTCCATTAATCTTAAAATATCGGTAAGATAGAATTATTGCGTTATATGACCACTATAATTATTCTAGTATTAGTTGTTCTTAGTTCAATGGACAATGTTAACCATTTCCCACTCGCAGACGAGTTTTGACGTACTTGCAGAAGACTTTGTAAAACATTAAGCAATTTCTCCTTTTGCCACACTTTTTTGAGCTCGATTCAATAACTGAAATTTCTGTTTTAGAGATTTCCATAGTTTTGCCTAGATGCCTTCGAATTCGTCTTCAGCAGAGTTAATGTATGAGGAAAAGGGTTAAACACTGTCTGCACGACAACCCACGCCGTTCGATTAAAACATACCCGACTGATTTTCGCGAAACTTGTTCCGTTTCAGTGTTTATTGAACGTAGCATTGCAGTGGGTAAGTATTTCAATGTAATTCTGTTTTGAAAATGATATCATATTTCTGATAAATACCGAGAAAAGCCCACTTAAAGGTCGAACAAAATCGGGAAGTAGATTCCCCCGTAGAGTATATTGTCTTAATCAAATCGGCGAGGAAAAACCATTTCATTAGGTGATATTTGATAATCGAATGACTGTCCCACGGGAAATCTCTATAGGCTTATTAAATATTCACATCTAAGAATACGTTTACAGTCTCCAAATTGTTGAGGCCGCTTGACACTTACCAAGTCATGTAATGGAATTACGTGAAATATATGTATGTTACTGGAACCCTTTCTTCTCGCCCAATTATCTCGAGTTGTTCAGTCTATTTTTAGGGGGCGGGCGTGAGTGGTATTTAAGAATTTATGTCGACAAATAAAACATTAGTGTTATCTGAACAAGCATCAGTTTGGGAGGAAATAATGAGCAATTTCACCACTTTCAACAATGTTTTCAAATCTAGTTAATAATGAAAGTGTCATTAATGGAGATTTTTCAGATTTGTTGTATGTAAGAAAGGTTTAATGGGGTTTTAATCCGCTGGTTCTAGTTCGAGCGACCGGCATTTTTCATTCCTCATTTGCTTCAGTGTGTTTGGTCCGTGTTGTTTTTAAACCGAATTCTATAAAACACTACCAGAAAGAGACTTGTCTGAAACATCATACAAACAATATGTATAAGCTATTTTTGACGCCTACGAATGCGATTTGGGGTCTTATTGACTCCCTTGTTTGGCTTCATGTAAAGTTACATGGTCGGACAAATACTCGTACATCTAGCTCTTTGACAAAATAGGAATATAGGTATATATAACTCGGACAGTGAATATTATGTTGAGACAGTGAGTTTACACATACATGCACTCTCTTAAGTTTTCAATGGACGCAGATGCTTCGTTGTTTTCATGGTGGTGTTGTACTTCGATTTCAATAATGTTTCAGCTATATCACGGCGTTAGCTGGGTTAGTTACCAGTACTATTGGTCCGTTTATACTGACACCAGTGAGCCAGTCTTAATGCTAACACTACACACCTGTGCGTCATGGAGGGAAATCCATTTCTGACCTGGTATGACATGGTATGACATTGTATGACATGATATGACATGGTATGACATGGTATGACATGGTATGACATGGTATGACATGATATGACATGGTATGACATGATACGACATGGTATGACATGATATGACATGGTATGACATGGTATGACATGATACGACATGATATGACATGGTATGACATGGTATGACATGGTATGACATGATATGACATGATATGACATGGTATGACATGATATGACATGATATGACATGATATGACATGATATGACATGATATGACATGATATGACATGGTATGACATGGTATGACATGATATGACATGATATGACATGGTATGACATGATATGACATGATATGACATGGTATGACATGGTATGACATGATATGACATGGTATGACATGGTATGACATGGTATGACATGGTATGACATGGTATGACATGGTATGATATGGTATGACATGGTATGACATTATATGACATGGTATGACATGATATGACATGGCATGACATGGCATGACCCGGCCGAGGACAACTGACACAAATAAGACCACAAGTTGCCAGACGCGGTTCATATAAAATAAGTTACAGCTTTCTTATTTTCATCTCTCATGTCAACAGGATTTACATACATTTTGTTTTCTTTATTTCTTCTGTCTGTGATTATATTTTTTAAATCATTTTAACTATTTCGCTGCTTAAGGCAATCCAATCATTTTTTAAACAATGCAGATCTATACGAGACAGCTCATAACGAGGTGTCTCTCCTCAAATCTTCCTTGATTGCCACTTAGACCTTAAATGTTACCAAATTTACTATTGGACGAAATCTGGAATGGTCTAATTTTCAACATGGATCAGTCGACTTTATGAAATTCGGCAGTGCAAGAGTAATACGAAACTTGCGAGGGTAATATTACGAGTTATGCGTTTTTAAGGTTATCCGTTTATCTTTTATTTCTGTGATATAGCTATACAGTATGTGCCTGTCCATGTTAATGATATGTTCACAAAATATGTGTTATACTTTCCAGCAATTTTGAAAGTAATTCAATTAATGACCTAACATTTGTATTTCACCTGAGATCTCATTCGACGTTTTTAGTTGATAAAAGTACAAGGACTTAATAAAAAAAAAAGATCGACTGACTTAAATTACAAAATGCACAAACATAAAACAGATAATATATTTACCATGTTTACAGGTTTAAACTATCTAATAGAAAGCTATTACATCTAACATTTATTTGTGTAGGATATAATGAAAGTATAGATAAAAAGTTATTTTCCTACAGTTTTATTTTTTCCAATGGTTTCCATATATTTGACGCAGCTGCACTCATTATGAATAATTTCTTCTTTTGCAACAAAGTCTTTTTCTATAATCAGAAATGTTATGTCATTGTAAGATGTTTTTCTTTCTATATTTTTGCCTAGAACTTTCCGATGTCGTCTTCTGCAGACCTGTTGTATCTGCTGGGAAAAGATTAAGGTATCATATCAGGTAATGTATCGAGACAAGTAAAACCCGGGGGGGATACGTTTCCGGATTTCGCCGGGATTTTTAAGTATTAATCATAAATATCATCTGCTTAAAATTAATCGTTTCGCGGAAACAGATTCGATTTTCTTTCGATGCCTCTGCAACAAACAACTTTTGGAAACATTGTTGGATAATGAGAAATTACTCTTAACAAATAATGTCTCAATTTACTTCATTGTAACCAACTCTGTGTACATTTTAATAAAAAATATATTTTCAACATGCTTATGTTTTCGTCATGTCATGCCTATTCTCAATAGAGACGTGGGCTTTCAATCCAGAGGTTGTGAGTTCGAATCCCAGCTCGGACAACAATCTTTCCGACGTTTGACAAAATTCACCGTGAAATGCGTCATTCGTCTTTCACCAGTGGACTAACAGTATATATGAAAAAGCAGCCAGTTGCTTGGAAAGCATGTTGTGTGAAGAACTGGTGTGAGAAAGCCAGGAATCGCATGCGTAGGTGAACTGGCCGCCGTGATTTGATTGAACAATTGTTGAAAACGGCTTTAAACCGTAATAGATCAATCTCCAAAGAGGCATCTCCGATGTATATATGTAATATATACCTAAATGCATCCTCCGACAAACACTAGAAGTGTAGCTCCAATAGTTGTAGACATATATGTCTTTAAATGATGTCAAAGCGGACAGTCTCTTGGTGCAGCTCACACATGTAAAGCACAACAAGATGCTGCAAAATGTAAATTAAATAAATTGAAATTCGATTTTAACCAAGTAAGCTTTTACCGTGGATTGTTTTGAGATCTAAAAGAGATTTACTTGAAAGTGTTTGATGTATAGCACTGTCCCTAAACGTAATTTGCAAACAGCTTTTGAGAGCGCTGTGTCATCACATACTTATATATTCGTTTCCCATTCATAATCGTTTGCAAAATAAATCCCCCATTCCCTTCAATTTGAAAAGCCCAATTGAATTTGACTCACGTTACACGAAAACCGACCTTCTTATCAGGAACTTCCTTGTCTGACATGTCGAGGGCTTGGCTCGAAACGGTTGTAACTAGACCGACCAGAACGAGCAATGACACCTAAATTTCTCTTGTTTACCAAGAAAGATGGTTTAACGCTTATACAGACTTTATGGCGAGGGGATTAATCTTGGTAAAAAAATACCAATTTTAGTTACAAACTTTTCACGCCAAGCCCTCGATGTAGTCGTTAAAGTATCACTGACGCCTCTTTGGAACCTTAAATTTGCCTTTTAATTGCATTTACCATTGTGGCAAACGGTAAACTTGCTCAATATGAAGCAATTCCTCCCTTTTCCATGTTCACTTTTTGTTAAAGGTTGTTTGCTGCAGATGAATCAAAATGCGTCTGCATGTGGGAAAGGGTTAACCACGTAACAACTATTTAATGACGGCCATTTCATTTATTAACGACTTTGTACTCCAAATAATACCCTTACAAGGCATCTGACTACTGGCCAACGTATATAACCAATTTGTGGAAGACGAATGACAGAATTGGAGCTTCCCGTACAGCTTCATCGACGGTCGCACACCAGGACATGGGTTAAGAATGAAGGTGCCAACAATATAACTATATATGTGACATACAAGTTTACACGTACAATGTTACCCTTTGTAAAAAGACTATCCATCAATCTGGTCTTTGTTCACAGAGGTTCTCTATTTGCAATCATTCGTACAACAGTTGAATTACTGTCGAACTTAAATTATGGTCGCTATAGACAGGGAATTGCTTCTCTAAGGTGGTTCTAAGAACAGGATTAATTGATTGATTCATTAGGGTTTAACGCCGTTTTAAACAATTTTTCAGTCATATCACGGCGACCAGTTCACCTACTCATGCATTTCCTAGTTTTCCCACACCAGTACACCACACAACATACTTTCCAAGCAACTGGCTGCTTTTCCACATAGACTGTTAAACAGCCCATTGGTGAAAGACGAATGACGCATGTCACATTGACTTTGTTAAACGTCGGAAAGAATGTTGGCCGAGCTGGGATTCGAACTCACAACCCCTGGAGAGACCGTTTACAACATTTGCTTAAAATACTTGGAACACGATTTTGAACAACATTTCTGATTCGTGCAGCCTATAATTAAATCATTCGCTGCCAAAGGCAGCTAACCCTTGATAATTGCAAAGTCGTCCGCTTCAGATGTGTTGTATGTGGGAAAGTGTTAAAGGCCTTTGGAAACAATGCAGATTTTCTCGAGCTTTCTCGTCTGAAATATTCATTGTTTGCCACTAAGACATTACATTTTACCAAATTTCCGCTTGAAGTAAAATGGAGTGGTCCAATGTTCAACATGGAAGAGTGGACTTTGTGAAATTCGGCAGTGAAAGGGTTAACCTGTAGTGTTCGCTACTCAATTATTGAATTTTAGTAAAGCCCTCGACATAAACAGGCAACACTCCGGTAAAACTGTTATGTGAATCTACCAATTGTAAGAATTCAGTAGATTAAGGATTGACGTTGGTGTCCATTCGACCAATGGACATCAGTTGAGATATAAACTTTTGACTCCTGTCTATTTTAAAATCTGTAATTTCAAGCTACAACACATGATTTCAAACATCTTTAATTACAAACGTTCTTTCATAGCGCATGCTTCTAATCGGAAACAAGACTCTAGTTGGAGTCTTTAATTTGAACGGGAGTAAAACAAATCTTAATTAAAAGGCTCATTGTTCTTATGTTTAAAAATACTGTAATTATGAAACAATAAGGTTCTAATTCAACTCTGGAGGAGGATCCTTCTCGATTTAAACATTTTGTTGTTGTTTTTACTTTGACCTTGTGTACGGGTTGGCTCTAAGATATAACAAACTCTTTCTGCAATCTCCCGAACAGTGCAGAGCCAGTTGAACCTGATTGGATGCGTAAATTGATGTTGACAGGTGCGTAGTTTTGCAATAATCAATGTATAGGCCTCGTGAGAAAATCAACATTGTGGACTCTGCGTAAAGTATCGACCCGGATCAGCCTAAGCATGCCACACAGGCCTATCCGGATAGACACTTTTCGCCCCCTGTGGATTTTCTGTTTCAGGAATCACTACTCTATACATCTATCCCCCTAAGACGGAATGTGTCGGCCGGATCAGTCTGCGCGGACAGCGCAAGCTGATCTGGTCGATACATTTCGCAGAGGTATATCGCCGCAGCTGCATTTTGGAGTATTTTAAGAAAGAAATGTGTAGGCACGTGTCTACAGTGCCTAAAGGGAGCTACGCCCCTGATTGATATACACTGGTCGCACAGTCAAAGTCTTAATGTATTAAAACCTAAATGTATAGCACATGTTATAATTGTATGTATAAGTATATATTAAACGACATGTCATTTCTGTAGTACGTATATGTATACTCACATGAAAAAGAAAGAGTGCACTTTTAAATTGGGCATAACTTTTTTGTTACAAAGTTTAGATATACGGATTTATCATTATGAGTGAAGACTCATAACGATCTAGAATACTTGCGTTGATCCGTAGACGAGGAGGCCACAACAGATACTGATAAATTGTCACGTAACTTGACAAATATCCGAAGACAAAAAAGCAGTTACAAAACATTACAAATATGCAACTTTTACTTTCACCCCTACGTTATTCACACGTAAAACAATGTTCTGATAACTATCAAATTTCAATTAAAAGTAAAACATCGTATAGCCAATACATTTTTGCACATTTTGATACCAAATTCGCCTATACTTCGCTTCTATAAGTATAAAATATATCCCTCTAACCAAGTGCACACTTTCTTTTTCGTGTGAGTATATGTTTAGTATGACTAGTACTAAGGGGCTTGTATGCTTAATGTCTACTAGCATTTGTGTTTTATTCTGTTTTATTTTCTTGAGAAATCCTTTAACTCAACTTTTTTTCCAGTATTTCCATTCATTTACGTACCTTAAATTCAACACTTTTACTCTCAGTGGAGAAGTACTTAGCATGGCTAATCAATTTACAGTTTGTTTGTCTTGGATGTGCCGCGAATCTGTACTAAAAAGGAACGAACCAACACAGCCCAGGCGTTACGGGTTATAAATCCTACTTAGAAAAACAAAAATACACCGCTTTGAATCCACAAGAGGGATTTCAGCTGCGAAGAGACGCAATCTTGTCTATCAATGTTACCGTCTTAACTTTGTGTTGACTAATCTAATAAGCCAAGCTGTTTGAAAAGGGGGTTTTACCGAGCATCCGAGAGTGTAGTACATTAACGTTAAGGTATGTAGGCGTAGTAGAACGAGACACGCACAATTAGATGTTTTTCAGAATTAAAATCTATGCAAATTTGTTCATAGGAGCGGCGCTCTGCGAAAACATGCCGCGCAGGTTAACCCGGACAGACACTTTTCGCCTCCTGTGGATTTTTTTGTTTCAGGAGTCATTACTCTATACCTCCATCCCCCTGAGACGGAATGCGCAGGCTGATCTGGATCGATATATCACGCAGATTCCATAATGTTGGTTTTCTAGAGGAACGGCTCATTTATATGTATGAGGACAGTAAAGAATGTGATGAGATTGGTGCGATAGGCATTCTTGACCAGTATAGGTTCAGACTAGTCTTATCAGAATATACACAAAGTTTTTAAAAAAGCTTATGTAAGTAATTTTTGAACAGTTTAGATCTAGATCACGCTGATCTTGATTTACACTGTTCACAAAAGCCAACGTGTACCTTTTCTCATTGACGGGGTCGTTTATTGTTTGCATAATTAACAAGGACCCCGAATCAGTATTCACCGTTGTCCGGGCGAAGGCAAACAGATCATTGACGCATTGAAGGAACGTCACGTCGTGCTTCGTTAAAACCGTGTCCCTCGAGACCTTTGCCACATCTGCGTCTTTTAAAAACAACATTGAAAAGAGAGGAAATACCCGACATGGGGAATGTCTCCTTTTACACAATGTTTTCAAGTCTTTCACAAAACTTAACCCTCAGATTTAAAGATTTAAAGTTTGTCTCCAGGGAATGAGCGGGTCTATCAAATATCATCTTATTGTGATTGAGAACTCCTTAAGAATTATGATACTCGCGTTTAATTATAGCATTAAGCATGCAAGTTACATGTCCTTGAGATATTCTAAACGTATCTTTGTTCAACATATCTAACCCCACATTTTTAGAACGTTTAAATAATTCAGTGATAGCTATAGCTACTTTAAGTATCATGTATATATAATATTTAAGTGTTGCTTTTGATAAATGATATATGAAATGACGTAACATTTATTTGGACAAACGACTAATCAGACGAAATAAACAAAGGTTTTAATGTTGTGTAATGTTGTAGATACAACACGTGTGTCACATGTCATCCTCAAACGTTGTTATTGACATTGATTAAATCTTAACGCCGTTTTTAACAGTATTTCAGTTATATTACAGCGACCAGTTTACTCAACGTTCTTTCATAACCTCTTCGAACCAGCACTCTTAATGACATTCTTTCTGAGCAACTGGTTACCTTTCAACTTCGACTATTTAGCCTATTGGTTGATAACGAATGACGCTTGCCATAAGTACTTTTGCCAATCATATGGGCAATAATGAATGGTCGATTAGCGGATCGAACTCAGGAGCGAGCCCTGGATTGATAGACTTCGTCGTTACGGGTTGAGCCATCGCGGTTCGTCGATTCGTATAAAGTCATAATACGTGAATATAAGTTATCAGGTGGCGTTTAGCGATTTGGGGCTTGTAAAGTTATTTTGGCATACAACTGGATGGGCTTCAAATCCAGTCTTTTGGTCAGAAGATGCATTTAAGCATTCTCAACATCCCGGCTCCCTCATGTGTATATTACAAGTTTTATTATTTACCTGCACATGTTCCGGAGCAAATTCTTGCATATAGTCATGCGCATGCGCAGTTCAAACACGACGGATTAAATTCCGTATAACGGAACCAAATATAGTAATGGTACATCACTGAAATATGCTATGACGTCAATGAAATATGTGTAAACGTCATTCAAACTAATGTAGTTGGGCGTCGTTCACACGCCAATCATTAATTATATGTTATGTGTAAATGCATCCTCGGTACCCAGGCTATTCATAAAATATATCATATATTGTATGAGTAGCCTGGGTACCGAGGATGGTGTAAATGATGTTATTTCTTTATTTAGAATATTTATTGTTATCTTTATTCGCTCTTTTAAGTTATATATGGTATAAAGTAAGAGGAACCTATATAATGATATTTGTCATTCAGTAGTGTGTTTTTCTAATTTAACGGGGCATTTGGTTCCTTTATTTCCATATTAACTGGCATTACGTATCATGTTTAGAAACCTTTTCATCTTCACTGGTATTCTTACACATCTGCAGCAGACGACAATTTTAAGCAGTGTGGCAAATCGTTGTCCATTCTATTCAATAATACAATTTTAATTTATAGTTTTTCCTTAGTTTTTCCTTTATACTTTCAAAGTATTACGCTGCATATGTGTTGTATATGCGAAAGGGTACATACGAAAGTACAATGATTGATTGATGTACTGGAGTGTGGGGTGGGGAGTGGCTTTGGGCAACTATTTAACTCTTTCACTACCGAATTTCACAAAGTCGACTCTTCCATGGTGAAAATTGGACCACTCCATTTTTCGTCCAACTGGAAATTCGGTAAAATGTAATGTCTAAGTGGCAAACAATGCAGATTTCAGGAGAGACAGCTCATTACGATCTGTTTCACCTGAATCTGTTTTGTTTGCAATAGCCTTTAATTGCCTTTGGAATTATAACATTTAAATTATTGAATAGAATTGAAAACATTATGGCAAACGGATGAATTAATCACAATGTCTTCAAAGGACGTCTGCTGCCAATGCGTCAAGATGCGTCTGCAAGTGGAAAAAGGTTCCAAATAAATTCTTATCTACAATATACAACTTCTTTCGACATACAGCAACATCTGCAGCAGACGACTTTAGAAACATCTAGACACAAACACAAAATAATCTCTTTATATGAAGGTATAATTACTGAAAGAAGTTGAAAACTTTGTGGCAAAAGGAGAAATTGGTCGTTTTGTGCAATTTCTACTTTTGTCAAAATGTTTTCAAAAGTTGTCTGATTCAGAGACGTCAGAAAACGCTCTATGTGTGGGAAAGTAATAGGTGTATATCGGCGACTGAGTACTGTAAATATGGCTACTTTACAAGATAAAGTACCATACCGTTTTCCCCAATGTTAGTCTCACCATTTGTTTTAAAGCACTTGATACCACTCTTGATACAGAAAACATAGTTCTCTTTCAGGAACATATATTTACAATTTCAGAAATATTACATGCTGCAATTGAATCCGTGATAAGAACAATTCAATTATCTTATTCTGCACGTATTTTTAATAAACCAGAAAATGCCTATTTCAAAAACAATTAAGGAAACTGTTCATTCATATAAAAAAAAAAAAAAGGAAAAGCTTTTAAAGGACAATGACATAGGTTGTAATTCCCACAGGAATTCTAGCTAACATTTAACATGGCTGTACTTTCTGTTTTATACCAATTGTAGCCATCTTTATTAGTCCATAGGTGGTATGTAGTTGCTATAGTGTCATTCAGGGGAAAGATATTGCAATTTCCTAAATACCACAAAAGTCTTTATATTTGAAATGGATGAATAAAGAGAAATTTTCAAAAATGACAAATTGATGCATATATTGATAAATATTTATGCCATCCAACTTATTCCTCACAATGAGAGAAATCATTATTTATGTTAAATACACTCTGAGCTCAGTCAGCACGGTACTCAATAGTCCATACAAACAAGATGGAAGCATTCACTTACGGGGTGGTATACAGTCAAAATGCTTGAAAAATGATGAAACCGGATGTCTGGAGTGGACCGGAGGCAATCAGCCAAATAGGTATTAGGTTTACAGGTTTTTTCCTGAACAATATTTAAGATCTCCTTTGATTGTTTAATGACACAGAACATGCATAAATATGACGTTTGGTCAGTTCTATAAACAATTTACACTTTAAAAGCCAAATATGTAATGCGTTTTTTTTAATTTGTTATCGAAGACGTGTATGGTGCGCCACAGCACAAACCTGACCCGACTCAATCTGACAAACCCAAGTTTGGGTGGTAAAGGATAATTCAATTTGTTCGGAAATAATTGCCCAACTGTCATAGTATATGCTTTCATTTCATAATTGTGTGTCGTCTTGCACAAATGGTTGGATACAGTCAAACAGGTGAAACTGATTGCCTAAAATGGCTGATGTTAATGCATTAACGTGACGTTTTATCATTTCTATAAACATTTGACATAATAAAACCTAGATATATGTGATGCGTTTCTTTTGTTTTCTCTCGAAGACCTATATATTGCGCGATAGCACAATACTGAGCCGACTCAATTCGCAAATCTACGTTAGGGTGGTATAGGAAAATGGATTATTCTTTCAAACATAATTGCCTAACTGTCCTGTTATTTGCCTTTCTGCCTTCATTTGATACTATACATACACACATATTAAATCCTGAATGATAAAGGAAAAGTCTTAAAGGCCAAAGTATATCAAATACATTAGCGGACCCCTAAAACTGTGTTGGCTTAGAAAAAAGTGTACACCCTCAATATATCCGTTACAATTCGTAGCAGTCGACCAATTGAGACCACTCTGCGTATTTTCAATCCGTAGCTATCCATATATAGTATGTTATCTGATGAATATCCTGTTCATACATTGTGTTACGCAAGGCCTCCAACAAAAGCCCCCAATTATTCCTGTTAGCTTCTGCGATTTTTGTTTCTGCCTATGTTTTCCATCCTGAGTGTGCACTTTCATCTTTCCATGGATCTTCGTCTACGAATTGTTTTCAGTCGCTCTATTTTTCCTTAAATTAAACTTATTTCGAATATCAGGCAACTTCTCTCAATTATTTTTGATGCCAACTTCCTGCATACTTAACAAGTAATCAAACTTAGTATGTGGAGATAATGAATTCTAACCCGATCTCACGGGAATCACATTCGGGGCCAGTGGTCTACCCCTGTGTCATTGTCGCCCTGTCTCCCTTCCTTCTGCTTTCTGATACCCTGATTCATTGTCGCCATGTTTCCTTTCCTCCAGCTTTCTGGTAATCTGAGTAACTGTCACCATGTCTCCTTTCCTTCTGCCTTCTGGTACCCTGAGTCATTGTCGGCCTGTCTAATTTCCTTCTGCCTTCTGGTACCCTGAGTCATTGCCACCCTGTCTCCTTTCCTTCTGCATTATGATACCCTGAGTCACTGTCACCATGTCTCCTTTCCTTCTGCCTTCTGATACCCTTAGTCATTGTCGCCCTGTCTAATTTCCTTCTGCCTTCTGGTACCCTGAGTCATTGCCACCCTGTCTCCTTTCATTCTGGTACCCTGAGACATTGTCAGCCTGTCTCCTTTCCTTCTGGTACCCTGAGTCATTGTCACCCTGTCTCCTTTCCTTCTGTCTTCTGGTACCCGGAGTCATTGTCACCCTCTCTCATTTCCTTCTGTCTTCTGGTACCCTGAGTCATTGTCGCCCTGTCTACGTTCCTTAAGTCCTTGCTTTATGTATTCTGGTTGTTTAACAAATCATTAAACCGTAAATATGTGACCATATATAAACACTCATTGTAACAAGGTTTTAATAGGCTTGTATTTTGATTGACACATGATAACGAAACACGATATATGATTTCTACAAACTGATAGCTATTTTGCTAAGCGCAGCGTCTTTTTTTTATGAACAATTCACGAAACAATTTTTTTGGTGAATCTCAACATTTCGGCCAAACTCAATTATGCATTCAATTGTGTTTCCTGTCTTTCTCGCAGCAGTACTTCACACTTGTACTACTTTTTTAAGGCAACTGGCTACCTCCGCATATATGCTTTTAGCACATAAACAATTGATGAAAGATAAATGATGCTTGTTTTTCAACCTTGACACAACGATGGCTGTATTAGCACTTGTGTACTAAATCTAGAATGTCGTTTTTAAATATTCGACACATTGTTCTCAGAAAATTACACCCTTTGTGTTTCCTTTTTCTTTATAGCAACACGCTACTAGAGTTATAACATCACATACACTGAAAAATAATGTTGAATTGATAACATATTAGATGTAAAACATATGCTTGATGTATAAAAGTCATTTGACAAAAAATCAGATTAAATAGCATCATAAAAGAACCGCAATCACACGTTGTTAAAGTATTTCGCCGTCTACAAAAAACCGTTTTGACCAGGTTCATTTTCCAACCGAGAGAGGTGGATCGAGAAGAGCTTTTATATAATACACTTGAAACTAGCACTAAACCGTCAGGCAAGTGTTCATTGATTATGTATGTTTAACGACGCGTTAGACAATGTTTTCAACTTATCACGGCGTTTCTTGGGAATATTATCAGTATTGCTGGTCCATTTATTATCACACCAGCGCGTCAGTCGTAATGATAACTTCACAATAATGTTACTACCAATTTAAGCAAGGGGCTCGTCAGAGCCAATAGCTATAGTATTCGAATTTCGAAGACACTCATCGAAATCTAGAATGGAATCAGTCCCTATTGTTAAAGTCTTATTAAAATATTGTCAAGTATTACATGTAATTCAAATATCTCTTTCTACAGTAGCTCTCCATTACTGAACGCCATTTCGTGTTCAAAGAGATATCTTGATATTCGTAGATAGTATAACATGTCTAACATGTCAGTGAAAGCACATGCATCTGTGGAATATATTTTTTAAATGAATAACTACTTCCAGTTTACCCATCCCTGCAGTATCGTACTGTCAATTAGTCCGTCACTAACAAAACCAGGGACTACTAAAACGTATTCTCTGACAAAACATAATGCGGTAACTTGTTCGGATATCAACTGAATTTGATTGGACATTACTTAAGCAATAGAAAGATCTCCAAAGAGATTTGCTTCTAAAATATATAAATTACAACATTGGAAATTAAAATGCGTTTCTAAGCTTTCAACATGACTTGATAACGCGTAAAGTTCATGGGTAATTTCTGAATATTTTAAATCGAGTAAGCAGCTTTTCGATCCGACTCAAAAACAAATTCAGATAATCGAGTCCCAATGATAAAAAATATACTGAAAAGAGAATCAAATTATTGAAATGATAATAAAATAAATAGTTGACAAGATATAGCATATACGGACCATTTATTATTTAGTATAGGCGTCGGAATTTCAAAAATCCTTCGAATAAAATGTACAAGACGCTTTTCAGCGGTAACGTTAGTATTTCAGCTTCACAGCCCGAATTTACCGAACTAAACCGAAATAAAACGGAATTAACAAAATACACATCCAGAAGACATAATGAGATAAGTCAAAGTCTCAGGGATAAAATATATACCAAAAGAGAATCAAATTATTGAAATGATAGTTTATATTTTATAAAGATTTAACGCTTATATTATAAATAATACTCTAGCTCGTAAATCGATGTTTCACATGAACTGGTTGTGCTATTTTAAGGTACACATTTTATGCAAAAATTTTAATTATACAAATTTACACACTTCAACGAAATAGTTACGCGGGAGTCCAGGGTTCGATTCCTGCTCTTGGCATTTTTGGTTTGTTATCTTTTTATGAAATGTATTATAATGTATTATAATTATTTGTTTCATTTTTGTCTCAGTGTATCAGTAGTGCAAACGTCCTTTGACACCTCTGCAACCAACTCCTTCAAAATGTTAAGATTAAAAGTAAATTCAAAAGCATTGCATTCAATTTTTCAGCCATGATTCGTGTAAACTTATCAGAAAATGATTAGTTTGTTTGGATGATGTTAAACGTTCCTTTTAACAATATTTCAGTTATATCACGTCGTTTCCCACTTGTAAGTTACCAGGACTACTGGTCCAATAATCGTTGGGGAGGGAAATGAATTACCCGCGACCTGCAGCACCCGATACGGACGCTCTACACCAATGTACCACCGAGGTTGTCTCCTCTTCTAAAATGAACATGTTCAGGTTTTTTTTAGTCAGCTGTAATTATTGATAAATGGAACCCAAAAATCCACATGAAAAATATGTTTATTTGAAAAGTTTTCATTTTATTTATTTAAAACAAGGCAAAGGCAAGAATACCTCCATTTTTTTTAATTTTAATAATCAGGAAATGTTGATTACACAGGATTTTATTTCTGCTTTGAAATTAGAATTGGACGCCAAATATTTTTCTCATTGTTAAGCAGAGACCTTCAGTTTATGGAGAGAAGGTAGCCAGTTGCTTGGGAAGAATGTACTGTGGAGTACTGGTGTGACATACAGAAACATAAGGGTAAGTGAACTGGTTGCCGTCATATGACCGACTTACTGTTGAAATGGCGTCAAGCTTTAAAAGGCAACAACATTACTAATGATTAGTGATAGCCGACCCCTTGGGCTTAATATCTGTAATCAAATGATAACAGTTGAAGGGTCATGCCCTTGGAATGCCTGCTAATTATACTAATTAGGCTTTCTTTGAATCATGTAATTAACGTTCTTTTTCTCCTCTCATTACAAATATTGACAATGGAAAATTAATAATTGGAAATTTATGTTGTCATGTATCAATTTCCTTTTTCTTTTTATTTGCGAGGAAAATTTGCAATACATGAAACATGAAACATGCACGATGTTTTAAAAAAGAAAGAGTTAATTTGACTTTTCATAATCATTTATGTTTAAATCTATTCCGCCTGAAATCGAATATTAACGCTTATGCAGCAGACGACTTTTGAAAACATTGTTGCAAATGATATTTCTTTAATGATGAGCATTTTGGTTTTACTATCTCACTCCATCACTTAAATTACAAATTTCTAGGTATGTGAATTGATTGATTGATTGATGTTTTGTCACGGCATTTCTTTGGTAAGTTACAAGTACTACTGGTCAATTTATTCGGACTTGAGCGAATCAGTCGTCATGCTAACTAACCCCAAACTACTGAGCGCCAAGGAGGGCAGCCATTACTAAAATCTTCGAATTGAAAACCTTTCGTATGACCCGGTCGTGGATTGAACATGCGAATAGCCGCACCCGGAGTGGACTAACACGTTACCGCCGGTAGACGTATTAGACCACAGGCGTCCGAATTTATATTACAGCAAAAAATGTGTTTTGCTGTAATATAAATTCGGACGCCTGTGATTAGATTATATTTTTGATTAGATCCTTTCAAAGTTGTCTGCCTCGATTGTGTTATATGTGGGAAGAGGGTTGAGAAAGCCTCAAGAAATAATAGCAATAATTTAAATAATCCAAAAGCTGTTTAAGTCAATGTATTCGATGATCTGCTGACAAATGAATATTCTATGTGTGTTTAAATCACTATTTAGCCACTGTATGGAGATCAAAGCAAACATGATGAAATTATAGTTATTTAAAACCTATCAACCCTACTATAATGGCTCTGAATGCTTGAGAATGACATACAGTGACATACAATGACATACAATGACATACACTTACCACCAGTATTTAACATAAAAAACGCAATGAGAATCTATCGAATATTATAACCTGACACAATTTTAAATTGAATGATTGTTTGATGTTTTAACGTGCGTTCAGCATGTTTTCAGTTATATCACGGTATTTCCGGGGTAAGTTACCGTCCGGTTATCCTGTAACCAGCCAGTCACTCGTAATACTAACCCCGCAACCCTGAGCGCAAAGGAGTGCAGTCATTTATACCATTTTGAGACTCGTTAGTATGTCCTGGTCGGGGATCGAACCAGCGACCTCCCGCCCCGAGGTGGACGCTCTACGACTAAACCACTCAGGCGGTTTATTTTAAATCAATACAAACCAGTTACGCAGAGTCCACAATGTTGGTTTTCTCGTGGAACGGCTAATATGGTATCGCCGCAGTAAAGAGGAGAAACTTGAGAACATTAACCATGCATGGGGAATAATTGAGAAGATGTCCCATAACAGACAGGAGTAGAGACCATTGGATGCTGTCCTACATGGCAACTAAGTGTAATAGGCTACTTAAGTAAGTTATTCGAGGAAGGTTAACACGTAAAAGAGCCTAGAGCTAACATTGAATTATCTCTTCCAAATATGGATATTATATGTTGCTAGAAAAAACACCTTTTAGTCCGTTAAAGTCACCTGCCGTTGATACCATTAAACAGCGCCTGTATTTGGTTTCAGCGGAAGCATTTACTCTACAAAAGTTATAAAACCTTGATTAAGGTCACGCCCACGCAAATGTTCTTTCCAATTACTATTTCCTTACACAGTATTAGGTTTACTAACTTTCATGACGTTTATATCTACAGGGTGACAGCTATGATGGTTGCTGTTCCAAACGCAATTAAAACCTACGTAGATTGGTTAGTGTATGTCATATACGTGTTTTATTACCTTTCAGAAATGAGATAAAACATGAAACAAACATCGTAAGACGTTAAAGTTCATGTGTACGAATACAATGAAGCATGCACCAAAATAACAGGGTACCGTTTATATACTCAATGCATCTACAGAGGCTTCACTGCTCGTAATTAAGTTAAGAAATATAGCCCCTTTAGTCATACTCCAATATACCTTTATGCACAGGCATCCGAGTTTTCATTTGAAAAAAATAGAAAAAAAATCCACAAAATTCCTCGTTAAAAGATTTCAAATAGTCCCCTAATATGGTCCATATCCTATAATAAAAGCACTGAAATTACTCGTGGGACGGTTGTGTTGGTATTCGTAAATTAAGGTCAGACAAGTAAATGTCATTTTTGTCTTTTAATTGTCCATTCATGTTGGAATGTTACAACCCTTTTCCACATTGACTATTGCACTGTCTCTGAGACTGACCAGTAAATTTGCATTAATATTTAGTTTAAATTTATTTATTTCACATCAATTGCGAAACAAGCTTTCATCTTATATTAATCACGCTCGATGTCTGCTTCTTGGAGACTTAACCAGTACTCGCGTCGTTTGTGTGGAAAAATCCCAAAGGCGGAACCCGGAACCCGCTTCAGCGTATTTTCACGCTTTGATTAAGCATTCATTGAAAGAAGAATCTGAAACCAAATGCTGATAGCTTTGGTGATCCTAAAACTTTTCAATCTTCTGAAAATATTACATCTCGTCGAAAACATAGACTAATCTAATAGATCGAACTATAACAACTCAGAATAACATAATTGTCTAACTTTGATCTTCGTAAAACAAGGGTTTGTTAAGCGTTATTCAATTCCATATCCTGGTGGCGGATATTTGACATTGTCTGTCGTTTTTAATGGCCAAATTTCCTTGATAGGTTATGCTGTCAATTCGGATTGTAAAATAATATGAGCCGTTCCACGACAAAACCAACATCATGGACTTTGCGTAATGTATCGACCCTGATCAGCCTGAACAGTCCGCGCAGGCTAATCGGGACCACACATTCCGTCTAAGGGGGATGGAGATATAGAATAATGATTACTGAAACAGAAAATCCACACGAGGCGAAAAGCGTTTGTCCGGGTTAGCCTACGCGGCATGTTTAGGCAGATTCGGGTCGATTCTTTTCGCAGAGTCCACAATGTTAGTTTTCTTAAGGGACGGCTTATATAGTTAATTGACAACCATTCTCTTATCTCTGATGTTCTTAAGGGACAATAATATGGCTAAGTGGCGCTGCTGGAAAACTGACTATTTAGCATATATACAATCAGTGTATTTACCGTTCAACCTGCGCATCAACGCAATCCGATATGGTTCAACTTGTTTCCCCAAATCCGTCACCGAGCTATGAAGAAGGCTCCTATATAAAAGTACATTTCGAAAAACCTCGATAAGGTTGATTTTCATTGGGACTAGCTCAAATTTACATCTGTTATTACCAACGAGCAATGATAAGGAAAGGGGGTATTTCGAGGGCTTGGCGTGAAACGGTTGTAACTAAAATTGGTACTTTTTTACCAAGGTTAATCTCGTCGCCATGAAGTCTTTATAAGCGTTAAATCATTTTTATTGGTAAACAATGGAAATTTAGGTGCCATTGCTCGTTCTGAGCAATGGCACCTAAATTTGCATTGTTTACAAAGGGGTCAAAATTGCCCCTAAACCAAGGTTTTCAAAATAGGTTTTTAGTTACAACCGTTTCACACCAAGCCCTCGATTTGGGATTACAAATAACGTTTGCATTGAATCATCGGGGCCTCAATTCTAGTAAAAAGTCACAAGTTTTGATGTGTTTTTTAATGTAAGCATACAGTTCAGTTTTTGGTGAGACAGAGTACATTCACAAGGTCGCCAGCGTATTTATATAAACATGCGAAAAGATAAAGAGATGTATCGTTTACAAATACACATGCAGCTGATAATCAGCTTGGCTATAGATTTCATATTCGCATAGAATACGTCATTTTTGTATTACCATTTTGTCTTTTGTTTGTCAAAATATGATATATCTTGTTCTTTTGTTAATTAGTTAGTTTCTTTAAACTTCTCTTAAAAAGGTCAAAATTAACCTTCAAATTTTCTGATGTATTTACATCCTCCCTATCCCTTTGACTGCTGGAGCCCATTTTGTGTAGTCTGTGCCACCATACACAGAGGTAGGCCAACACGCGAACCTGCTCCGTCCGACAAGGCTATTTATACTGTGGACTGCTCAACTCAACATATGTATCTTGATTTGCCCTATAATTTGCTTTGGTCTCTCCCAAAAGCAAAACTGAACACGTCCATTTCAAAAGGTATAATTAGTGTTGCAAAAAAAATGAAAAAAATAGAAATGTATGTTATTCATTTTTATTTTAAACGTGCATTATTTTCCATTAACTCTTTCCCATATACAGCTATTTGTTAGCAGACGCCTTTGAAATCATCGTGGCAAAAACACGATAAATCTCTATATATGAAGTTATAAATACTGAAAAAAATTGAAAACATTGTGGCAAAAGGAGAAATTGCTCGTTTTGAGCAATTTTTCCTTTTGTCATATTGTTTTCAAAGGTCGTCTGCTGCAGAGGCGTCAGAAAGCGTCAGTATGTGGGAAAGGGTTTATACATATTTAAATTAGATACACATTTAACGTTTAACGCTCCCACACGCTGGAAATTCTTAACTCTGCACAGTGAATTGTACTCTTCCAGATGTCGAATGAAATACACGAATATTAAATGTTCCAGAAACCAGGCAATTCTTCGATATCAACATTTTATGCATTTAGCAAAATGCCACAATTTTAAATTTTATATTTATAGTTTGACTCGGAGAGTATTGGACGAGTCACAAGAAATACTTTATAATTTGTGTAAATGTATTTTTTTTAAAAAAACATAATGTTCTAAATATACTTATAATAGTTGTTTAAGTCATTACACTTGTATTTGGCACTCTTGGTCTCAAATACTGTATTGATCAAATGGTTTATAGAAACAACCACCAATACACATTTTACGGAATAAGAATCAGTTTGTGGTTATTTTACTTAATGTGTCCATTGGTAAATAATTGAATACATATTCGGTTTTTTATTTCAGAATGATGATCATAAATTGTGAGACAGTTCCATTAAATGCGATTTAAATAATAATTAAAAGCAAAACTCCCAGCATATAGACCATCCAAAGAGCCATTTTGTCTGCACAATTATTGGATGTAACACAATATTGTTAATGCTTTCCAACATACAACGAATCTTCAGCAGACGAATAAAAACATCTAGGCAAATATATGGAAACTTTTTATAAATTAAAGCACACTTATTGAATATAGGTTTTAACATTGTGGCAAAGGGAGATCTTGCTCATGATGAGCAATTTCTCATCTTCGCACAGTGTTTTAAAAAGTTGTCTAATGCAGAGGCGTCAAAACGCGTGTGTATGTTGGAATGGGTAAACCTGATATGAGTTTCAAAAACCGTCTGTTAAATCATTGAGATGTTTGACAAATGCCAGTAATATTTTAAGATGAATAGAAAATATGTTCTCACTATTTATTGCATAAGTAGCCTGCTGCAAAGGAATTAAACATCGACTTTCACAGGGACATTTCTTAAGAGACATTTAGAAATAAATACACATAAGTTAAAATGATATACAGAACTAATATAGTTTTAAACTAAGGCATACTACAGCTCATTGTTGATATACACACATATACATGCAGAAAGGGTTAAGGCAATGAATTAATGGAAACATTGAATTAATAAAGTCTAAATAAAATCTGATTATATATATATATATATGGATTTAAAAATAAATAAATAAATATATATCTATATTTACACACATGTTAGGATCAGGTCAATATGATCGTGCTATACTTACTCGCAAAACCGCCGTCTTGGTCGCGCATAAATGGACTCCGTAACCATTAAAATCATCGGTACTACGATTAAGATCTGTTCTATTGAGACTTTTAACATGGCCTGTAGAAATAAAAATACAATAACAAATAAAATCTCATTGAAAAAAATTATAAAACATTTTTTAATTTACTTACCGACATAGTGAGCCATAGCCAAATCCTTTAGTTTCTGCCATCACAAAGAATAAAGTTATACATAAATAAATTAAATGACACATTCTATGTCCGAAAACCATTTCTTCGAGAGTGTCCGCGCTTTTGAAAAGAAGATTCGATACGCGCCGTGACTTTCCTTATATCTCGAATCAGCGCTGTCGACGCTTCTGATAATTTACTAGCATCTATGCAGAAGCCGCTATCATCCGATTCAATTGAATTAAACGTTAACAAATATAGTCCCACGTTTGGGAAAAATTGGATTTGCTTCGCTTTTGTGACTGATCAAAAGATGCGTCCGTTAAGTGTCGCCAAAGGTTTGGTTCGTAACTAGCCAATTAGAGTCCGGATAACGAAGGCTTTGGGCTCCACAATGTAATATTGACACGGCTCTAACATCGTGTTTTGTAGGGCAAATGCAGTTAACCATCTCCCGGACACACACTACATCCGTGACATAGATGAGTTTTAAACCCTGGCAGGAAAAGGAGAAATTGCACATAAAGATGTGTTTTTTAACTAGCTTTTTATATTCTCTAAAACGAAGGCTTTGGGTTTCACCATAAAACATTGACACGACCAATGGATCGAGTTGTGTAGGGAAATTCTACAGATAACCATTTCCAGGATAAAGAGGGCACTTGTCGCAACTGAAACAAAATCGTGAAGACGATGTTGAAAAAGGAGATATTGCACATCAATGTTTAGTGTGTTATTAGCCAATTACGGTCATAATAATGAGGGCTTTCAACTTCACAATACAACACTGACATGGCATAAACATGCTGTTGTGTTCAACGACATAACATTCACACGGTCAAAACGTCGTGTTATTCTAGGGGAAAAGCAGTTAACCTATTCCCTGATACGGACGGCATTCCACGCCTCTGCAGCAGACGAATATTGAAACATTGTTGGAAAAGGAATAACTGCTCTTTACCATTTGGTTCGTAAAGAAGTTAATAACATTACAAATTAGAAGGCTTAGGGCTCCACGATTTAATATGGATAGAGTCGAAGCAGCGCGTGTGTTATGTTATGTCTGCAGACATCAGTTAACTCTCTCCGAACATACAACACATCTGCAGACGACGACCTTTGAAACATCTTGAACAAATAATGTGAAATTATATGAAAATGAAAATATAATATTTCAATGGAGTTGAAAACATTGTGACAAAATGAGAAATTGCTCATTACGAGCAATTTCTGATTTTGTTAAAATGTTTTCAAACGTCGTCTGTTGCAGACGCGTCAAAGTGCTTCTGCAAATGGGAAATGGTAAAAGTTATACCGCTGCGTTCCTGCATCTCGTTCCACCATTTTGATTTTTAAGAAATCCTTAAAAACATTTACGAACTTTTCTTTGCTTATCACTGAAAACTGTGAAGCGAACCATAGAGATCAGGATTAGACTGAAAGAATGTGCGGGTTGATCTTTGTTTGTTATTTTCGAACTTGCAGTTTAACCTTTTTCCATCTGTAGAACCATTTTGCCGAACTTGCGGCAGACTGTGTTTGAAAACATTTTGGAAAATGAGAAATTGCCTGTAATGAGCAATTTCTCATTTACCAAAATGTTTTCAAATCCATTAACTAGCTATACTTTCATTAACGGAATGTTTCTATAGTTGTACCTACTCGTTTTCAATGTCGTCTGCTGTTAATTTGTGGTAAACGGGGTAGGGTTAAAGTTGTGTGTAACTGGACGCGTTATGTGTGTGTTATAGTTGTGTGTAACTGGACGCGTCATGTGTGTGTTATAGTCACATACAGCAGGATACGGGTTAACCGTTTATATTATTCAGAAATTAGACGTCGCTGCAAAAGACGACTTTTGATATATTTGCGAGAAAGGGAGAAATTGCTCAAGACATTTCTAATGGCGTTTTCGGCTCTGTAGTAATAACATCTTCGTTCATAAACTCCAGTTTGTGACATTGTTTTACATCGGACGTTGTCTCAGCAGACGACACTGTTAATATCACATCAGAGGAAAATACAACTACCCTATATAACATGTTGTTATATAGATGGACTGCTCTAAATTGGGATTATTTATCTCTGACTTCAATCAACTATTAACAACTTTGAAATAAAAGAGAATATAGACGCAAATGAATTATAATTTGAGATATACGCAATCCGGACTCGTCATGAGCAGTTTCAATATCACCAAGAATGGCGTAAATACGTCATGTTGTGGTTAGCTCTGGCAATATATTGTTTAACCTTTTCCCACTTGCAGACGCCTTTTGTTGCATCTTCAGCAGACGACGTATTACAACATTGCGGCAAAATGGGTAATTGTGCCAACATACATTGACCGACGACTCTGTTGCGACGGCTGACCTTGTTCTACATTGGTGGCACAGATTTCACAAAAGCGATTCTTGACAGCGGTCAAAGGGTTACTGCGATGTGACAAGTTACATCTATGTTCGTGATAACAGTGAGATATCTTATTAGGATAAGGGACTATATAGCTTGTTCCGAAGACCTGATAAAAACGTAAATACGATACTGAATAGGTACTGAAAATAGAACAAACAAAGTGCGCTATGCTAAAAGCAAGCGTTAGACATTTTCGACCAGGGTAGAACCAGATCAGCCCGTGTAATCGCACAGTTTGATCTAGTTCTGCGCTGTTCGCCAATAAGTCACATATGGTTTCAAGAAAATTCTTAGAAATAGTTACCATTTGGATCAAATTACTTCGACGCGATGGTACATTTGCCTAAACGTGTAATAATTACGTTAAGTTTGGTTTTCACAGAGCACCGTTCAAATAAAAGTAAAGATTATGTTTTAAAGCTCCTATAGATGTAAAATTGACCATTGATTGTTTCATTTTAACGTAAGATATATGCTTATATTGTGTTTATATAGTGGCATAGAAATGTTATTTAATGAAGCGATCAATTTAAGTCAAATGTTTTCCTCATGCCTTCTTTTATTTTTCATCCGATTATGATAACAAATCATTGTTTTGAAGTCAATGCGGATTTGTTCAGAATTCTAGAAAAGGGGCGTTTAGCATGTTCTAAAATTCTTATTCCATCATCCAACCCTATATCGTGGTTACTTAAAAGTTGATAACACATAGTATAGAGTTTGGTTGGATAATTTGGGATAAGTTGTGGGGGGAAGAGCTATATGCCCGTCTTTATATGGACCGCTTGGTTAGTGTATAGCTAAATCATAATTAAAGCCATGATAACAACTGCTCTAGGGAACTGGAATATTAAACCTTTCCCACGTAAACAAATCTCCATCAGACGACCATGAAACTATAAATAGTATTAGCAAATCAAAAGGAAAATCTCTGTAAATAAAAGCTCTAAAATATAATAAAGTAGAAAAGATTGTGGCAAAAGAAGAAATTTGCTAATCACGAGCAATTTTCATTTTGTCACAGTGTTTTTAAAAAGGCCTCGACGTTCGTCTATATGTGGGAAAATAGTAAATTGTCCAAGGGAACCCGATATCATATTGATACGGATTAACTCATTTTTCTTTGATATGTTATTTAATGCAGCATAAATAGGATTTATCATACTTGTTGATTAGATGCTTGAATTGGAATTTAACACCGTTATCAACGATATTTCAGTTTTATCCGTTCAACAGACCTGTTTTTCCCGGCGTTCTCCCACCAGTACCCCGCACAGCATTATTTCAGGCAATTTAGTACCTTCCCACAATAGACTGGAGCACATTTGTTGGAAGACGAATGACGCTTCTTTTTACAATGACGTTTTTCAATCATCGGAAATTTTAAATGTCCGAGTCCTATCACAATTATATAACAAACCGAGGGCTTGGCGTGAAACGGTTGTAACTCAAAACCTATTTTGAAAACCCTGGATTAGGGGCAATTTTGACCCCTTTGTAAACAATGCAAATTTAGGTGCCATTGCCCAGAACGAGCAATGGCACCTAAATTTCCATTGTTTACCAAGAAAAATGTTTTAACACTTATAAAGACTTTATGGCGAGGTGATTAACCTTGGTAAAAAAATACCAATTTTAGTTACAACCGTTTCACGCCAAGCCCTCGAAACGTTCTACGAAAACAGGGTGTGAGTTCCGAAACTATAGATTTCTGTAAACGTCAGCAAAGTGCGGAGGCAGTGACTAGCCGATTTCATTTGCCTTGTGCATCACATGTACGTTAAAATAATCAACGTTTATAATATTGATTTATTTTTCCTCATTTTTGAAGTCAAATACCATATCATGAACTATGGATTTTTAGACTGTTGTGCCTGAGTTAGGGGTGGTTGTTTTAGCGACGAAAGAAGTTCTCGTGGAATAGCTCATATATATATATCTGCGATAGATAAGGGGTGGGGGTGACCAACGTAGCTGCCATTCTTAGTTCATACCAGACGCACTAATTTACTATAGTACGCCGGGTACTAGACTGTGCTCCCCATACATGTTTGTTTTCAATGAAAATGAATTGATAAATCAATGAATTGTATCGTGAAGATTTGTTAACTCTTGACATGTTCATTTATTACATTTTTGAGACCGTCAATGAAAAAAGGTTCAAGTTGACTTTTACGTTCACATATTACTAGCATAGGCTTGTTAGAAGCGTCTGTCAATTCGACTCTTAAACTCTACTGCAGAAGTACTGTTGGCATCGCAGGTAACATAGCACATTGGAAAATATCCCTTGATTTCTTGTTCTTTGAGAATAGATTGCTAGTTACTGCGAATTATGTAACCTATGTAAATATATGATAACAAATAAACGGGCTGTTACCCGGATTTTGTTACTATAAATAGCATGCATTTCTATATGGTTTGTATAGTATAGAACCATATAGAGACGCTAATAATAGTAACACGGTCCAGTGTAGGATTCCCCGAATTTTCATATAGCATAAACACCATATAGAGACTATTTGTAGTAGTATTACGAGTTATTGTGGGTTTTATTTTTTTCAAATGTTCTCAAATGAAAACTCGGTATGCCTTTGGTCTGATCCACTTCAGTATTGTTCACTAATTAGTTACAAAATGTTTCGGGAAACTTCCTACACATAATGATCATTTAAATTGCATTGATGGCCCGGTATATATCTTTACCAAGACGTGTAATGATAACGCTAACGTTGGTTTTCGCAGAGCATCGATCAATTATATTTAGGCTGATCTCGGACATCGATTTTGTATATGAGCCGTTCCACCAGGAAACCAACATTATGGTTTCTGCGTAATGTCTCGACCCAGATCATCTTGCACAGTCCGCGCAGGTTGATCCGGACCGACACATTCCGTCTCAGGGGGAAAGAGGTATAGAGTAATGATTCCTGAAACCGAAAATTCATAAGAGGCGAAAAGTGTTTGTCCGGGTTAGCCTGCGTGGCATGCTTAGGCTGATCCGGGTTGATACTTAACGCAATGTCCACACTGTCGGTTTTCCCGCGGAACGTTTCATATCTACTTTCTCAACATAATTATTTAGAAATAATCCGCAAAGGATGAAAGAAAAATTGAGAAATATTATTTCTGTCTTCCACAGATCTGTGGCGACATAAACCCTTTATCACATATAACAACTCTGAAGGAGGAGATTTTGAAAACATCTAGGCAAAACTATGAAATATTTTTGTGAATGAAAATATAAATATTTAATAGCTATGCAAACATTGTGACAATGATCAGCAATTTCTCTTGATGTCAATGTTTTAAAAAGGCGTCTCCTGCTGTTGCGTCAAAGAGCGCTACACGTCGAAAAGGGTTATGTCAAAATATTCTTTCATCACTAAGGGGTATAACAGCTTTAATTTCATTACTTAAAAAGCATCACACACGCTTAACAAGTTTATTGAATAATTAAATTGACAAATATCTTAATATCTCCTCTTAATGGATTTTACACGCAGTAAATGGAAAGCGGATACATGTATGTAGAATTAATTGATCCTTTACACATGCATCTGTAGCATACGACATCAGAAAACGTGGTATCTATAAGACAAATTGCTCATTTTGAACAATCTCTTCATATGCCATGGTTATTAATTTTAACTCTTTCAGCGCCAAAGGCAATATTGAGCTTTTTGCAAACAATGCAGATTCAGGTGAGTCAGCTCGTAACGAGCTGTCTCACCTGAAATATGCATTGTTTGGCTGTGAGTTATAAAAATATTCCAAAAATCCTATAACATGAAAATAGAGTCGTCCGAGTTTGAACATGGAATAGTCTACTTTAAACAATTCGGCGCTGAAAGGGTTAAAGAAACATTATACAGATTTGTCGTATGTTAGAAAGTGTTCATATCGTTGTAGGAAAAGTGTGATTCGCCGCTCTCTTGATATATTTACAGTTATATTATGTCAATTCTTGAGAATGACAGCTGAAAGCAGTCGATGTAAAATAAAATACGTTTGAAATAAAAAAAATAAAAAATTTAGCGAGTAGGAGGAAAGTTACTACTATTAATTTGTGGTTTTGGATATGAAAACAACCGGGAACTGAAACCTAGATATGAAAACAACCGGGAACTGAAACCTGGATATGAAAACAACCGGAAACTGAAACCTGAATATGAAAACAACCGGGAACTGAAACCTGGATATGAAAACAACCGGGAACTGAAACCTAGATATGAAAACAACCGGGAACTGACACCTGGATATGAAAACAACCGGGAACTGAAACCTAGATATGAAAACAACCGGGAACTGACACCTGGATATGAAAACAACCGGGAACTGACACCTAGATATGAAAACGACCGGGAACTGACACCTAGATATGAAAACAACCGGGAACTGAAACCTAGATATGAAAACAACCGGGAACTGAAACCTAGATATGAAAACAACCGGGAACTGAAACCTAGATATGAAAACTACCGGGAACTGAAACCTAGATATGAAAACAACCGGGAACTGAAACCTGAATATGAAAACAACCGGGAACTGACACCTAGATATGAAAACAACCGGGAACTGACACCTGGATATGAAAACAATCGGGAACTGACACCTGGATATGAAAACAACCGGGAACTGACACCTGAATATGAAAACAACCGGGAACTGAAACCTAGGTATGAAAACAACCGGGAACTGAAACCTAGATATGAAAATAACCGGGAATTGAAACCTAGATAAGAAATCAACCGGGAACTGACACCTAGATATGAAAACAACCGGGAACTGACACCTGAATTCATTCATACCCATCAACTATTTTAAATACATTCTAATTCTAAATGTGTAGCTTGTAATCTTAAGAAGGTTTGATGTCAACAGACATGCACTGCACTAAGAACAACATATTTGACACGATTGAAATAACGAGTACTTCTCATTTTGCCAAACCTGTTTTCAACTCAGTTCAATAGTTATACTTTCATTCATAATTAGGTTCGTTCGTTCGGCAGTATATTTGAGCATCCAAAACCAACATTATGGAGTCCGTGCAGGCTAATCCGGGCCGACACATTCCGTCTCAGAGTATAGAGGTATAGAGTAATGCTTCCTGAAACAGAAATTCCATAGGAGACGAAAAGTGTCTGCCCGAATAAGCCTGCACGGCATGCTTAGGATGATCCGAGTATATACTCCACAATGTTGCTTTTCTCGTGAAACGGCTCATATGAAATGTGTTGTCTTCAGTTCGAATGGTAATGTAGAAAGTGTAATCAATCCTGGTTTAACAAACAAACAGTTTCCAATCAATCATCATAATTATTGGTTTCACCCTTTTCCAAACACAGGCACTTTCTGACGCCTCTGCAGCAGACGACTATTGAAATTCACTGTGAAAAAGGGATAATTTTCTCAACTTTGTTCAATAAATGTTCTTTCTTTTATATATGGTTCCATTACTTTTTACTAGGTGTTTTCAACGTCGCTGCCGATTGCTGTTAGTGGGAAAGGCGACTTTGAAAATATCTAGTTAAAACCTTATGGAATATCTTTTTAAGTGAAAGTATGTATATGGAAATCATTTTAAACAGTCTGGAGACATTGCCCACTACGTGTTATTTCTTTTTGTTCCTTAACAATTCAGAACTTCGTCCAAATGTAAACTAGTCCATTTTCCAATTGCATTATCGTAAGAGTTTACTATATATATATGTTTACAACTGGAATCAAACGTTTTGATTGAGTCACATTATGTCCCTGAGTGTAATACTGTGTTAACTCAATTGTGATCAACAGTTAGTTACCATTGTATTGCACCCAATCGGTAACGATGAGGAATGCTAACCCAGTGGGCTTGAGACCGGACCTCTGCTAGGTAATTCATTTTCCGATGAACGAAATATTTCAAGTTGGAAATTACACATAACAACTAAAGTTTAAAACATTGCGCAAAAAGGAGAAATTGTTCAATTTGAGCATTTTTCTTCCCATTCCGAAAATGATTCACCCGTCAAAGATTTGCTTTTGAACTGCTTGGCTATATTTAACACGTCATGCCAAGCAACCACGCAGAGAGACTATGAATTTACATCAATGCATTCTTTAACACTTTCAATGCCGCAATTTATAAAGTCGACTCCTCCATGTTAGAAATTGGACCATTTTTCATCCAACGGGAAATTTGGTAAAATATAATGTTTGAGTGGCAAACAATGCATAATTTAGGAGAGAAAACTTTGGCAATGAATGAGTTAATTCTATCAAAGTGCAGAGAGTTCCTAAGTGAGAGAAACTTGTTTAAAATCAGATTGTTGTGGACGACTGAAGCACGTGATGCGTTCAATTAGATTTCAGAAACCTTGCCTCACAGGATAATGTGCTCAAAAGATGATAATAACTATACACGTGTGTCGCGTGCAAATAAGTCCGTTAGAAAAAAAGTGTGGTGCACAGAAAGACAGATGGACGATGCACAAGAGATCCCTATGTGTAACTCTGCCAAGACGATTCAAAAACAATATTACATATGTGTGCAGAGACGGTTCATACTGGAATATTAAAAGACAGTATTACAGCCTCTAGATTAAAAACTTGAAAAAACAATTTCAATGCAGAATGAAAACAAGACATGTATGTGAAGCACCAATGGCCCTGGGAAATAACTAAACTGTCTAGCAGTTGGTCAAATGTCAAGGTCATCGTTACAAGATAAAAACAATCGGCTGTACCGCATGTCCTATTTATGAATGAAACTTCGTAGTATATTGTATTTAATCCAATGCCATTGGGCCAAGCTGGCCCTTTGAAAACTCACTGTAAAAACAAACAGTATGAACTTGTGAATTAATTAAATACGATACATTATAACCCCATGACGACCAATATGAAAGCCATCATGACAATGAATATTCATACAAACTAGTTTTCCACTTATATATGAAAAAATCATTCCCCTGTCATATTGAATGAAATGAAAGGGTAAGTCCGATGTAAAATATTATATTCTAATCTCGGCTATGTCATTTTAATTAGAACACTTAATACATATATTTACATATATTTATATATATTTTGGCCAAATTATACCGCGAAATTTTCCTTCTGAAAATGAATACAATTCATTGTAACTGGCTGATGAGTAGCTTTCATCGATGAGTAGCTTTCATCGTCGTCAAACAATGGGCAACAACTCTATGTAGACAGTCGCCTGGAGTACTGGTTTGATAAAGCCAGGACACACGTGGACACGCTTAGTTCGGCTTTCGAGGAATACGGATCTTTTGAGCGGTGAAAAAGACATTAACATTAACGTTATTATAACACGTGAGGGGAAAAAGAGCTGCCACGGTACCATTGCTAAGGATAAAAGTAAATACTGGTTTATAGAGGTTTCTTGAGACATTCAAGTAATTTTGGTGGTCGGTGGTCTAATTACTAAATCAAATATTGCCACTTGTATTTTATGACTAATTGGTGTACAGTGCAGAGTCAAATTAGACTGCGCACATGTGCAGGGTGATCTAGATCTACACTGGTCGTAAATGCATTACGTTCATATTTACAAATCTATCATGACCTGAAACATAATCTCACATTATTTTTTGCATGTCGTATATATCATCTTCATTAGTATAGGAGTTAGCACGATATATCAAATGTGATTCGCTAAATATTCAAGAGATTCTCCAGCTGTCATTTTGTCAGTTTGGTTATTTTACCAAGCGTGTATCAACACAAATGAACATTCGGACATAAACAATGTTTAACTGAGACAAATTCACTTGAAAACGTCGTAATCAATTTAACTGATTTTGATGAAATTTTAAAAATCTCGTGATTTAATTGTAAACGTAATTAGCCTGGAGGAGTGTTACGTCTTTTCCATTTAATTCCTTTCCTTCCAGTTCACCCTTATCAACTCCTACAGCGGACGCCGTTTAACCCTTTCCCGAATTACAACAAAACTAAAGTAGACGACTTTGAAAACATAGTGACAAAAACCTAAACAATCTCCATAAAAGTAAAATAAAGTTAAAAACATATTGGCCAAAGGAGAAATTGCTCATCTTGAGCAATTTCACCTTTGGCCACAATGTTTTCAAAAGTCGTCTGCTGCTATTGCGTCAAAATACATCTGCAGGTGGCATATGGTTATGTTTCGCAATCTCTCTAATACTTCTCCCCTACAACAAATGGTTTGTTAACCCTTTCCCTCATATAGACGCTTTCTGACGCCTCTGCAGCAGACGGCTTTTTGAAAACATAGTGACAAAAGAAGAAATTGCACAAAACGTGCAATTTCTCCTTTTGCCACAATGTTTTCCACTTTTAGTCATAGGTTATCCATTAAATTATGGAGATTTTCTATGTTTTGACAAAATACGTTCAAAGTCGTCTGCTGCATAATTGTTGTATGAGGGAAAGGGTTAAAGCGACGTGTAAAAAGAAACAATTCCTTTTTTTAAACAAATATACCAACTTTTTAACAAATGTATACTTCCAGTTTTCCTGCTTTTACACTATTCTCTTAGATATGTTCGCGAAGCAAACTACTTCAAGACTTACCCACATAAAACGAATCATTAGCAAGCAACATCAATAGCATCTGAGCAAAACTATTTTAAATATATTTCAATGGAATTGTTATGACTTTATTTGAGAAGAGTCGAAAACATTATGACAAAAAGGGGAAATTGCTCACATTGAGTCATATCTCTATTTACCCACGATATTTTATTTTCAAAAGACGCCTAATCCAAAATACGTCTGCAAGTTGTGAAGGACTAACTAATGATATTAGACAAACGGTTGTACATCAATAAAGACCACCCACTGTTATCAGCCATTCATATTTAACTGTCAATCGATGTGGGCGAATCTAGCACTGATTCATAGATAAGACTTTCGCCGTGATATAAAATACGTACTGTTGAAAATGACGACAAAACAGCAACAAAACTACTATACATGTACCGAGTGGAAAATGAATAAGTGAGTACATTTGTAAGATCAATTATATTTCACTCAATAACTATTTTGGGTATCTCAATCAATTATATTTCACTCAGTAAGGTAGTTGGGGTATCTCTCTCAATTATGTTTTACTCAGTAAGGTAGTTAGAATGCATGAATCAAAACTGATCTGACAAAGTATCTAATTTCTTCAAGATGTGACACTTCCTGTACCTTGAAATCCCTGTTATACGTTGAACAATTCTTATGTAACGACATACCTTTTTTCTTTAGAAAATCTTTCGCGCTTTTTCGATGCTTCAGCCACAAACTTAATATTGAACTTGGAAGACAATATGGAATAGAAAGGACAGACCGAACTTGTTTGTATAAATATCGTTTGATAAATGGTACCATCTTTTAATAGAAGACGAGTACCATGCATTTTGCATTTGTCCAAAATATTCTATTGTAAGTGGAAACTATTTATTTAATTGGTATTTATGAAGAACTGAAACTGTTGATTTTATTAGTTCAATGAAAAGTTATAAATGTTAAACCTTAACTCTTTTAACGTTATTTGTTACAAAACGTATGAAGGAAATTGATCATGTGTAGAAACATTATTTCAGTAGACTTTATTTTTTGTTTTTTCTTTAATGCATTGTTCTTGCATATAGCATACTTATACTAACCATGTTGCAAATGACATAACCCTTTTGTCATATGATGTATTACTTGTAACATTTGATTGTGTATTTTGGGACGGTGACCTTTGGTTTAAGTAAATCAATAAACTTGTATTGTATTCTAAACTCAATTATAATTCACTCAGTAAGATATTTGGGATATCTCACTCTATGGTATTTCAATCAGTAAGATAATGTTTTATTTAATAGTCGTTGAAGTGTTGCATCTTCGTATTGGGATGACAGCAAAGGGCATAGTAGCAGTACCCGTGAGACAGTAGTGTTTATCTATTAGCTGCACTGACTGAAAAAAAGAGGATGTCTTCCTTATATGGATATAGTGAAAACTTATCCTTAAAATAATTTGCTAGATTTTCAAATTACTTGGTAGAAATGTTCCCTTGACGACCCTTCACACGACAGTATCGGCTCCATTGCGTTTACAGAGTTTTATGAAATGTTACCACATTCGACCGGATTTAGTAGTTACATTTAAGTATTGCTATAATGTCTTAACTGGGTTGACCATTTTCATAATAACTTTCCATCAGTTTGTCAGTTTTAACATTCATTCCAGATGATTTTTCTTGAATTTCAATAAATATATTTATTTGGGATAAGAGCTGATATGCTAATTACCAAAATTTAAAATTAACCTTTTCAAAAATACAACAAGTCTAAAGCAGACGACTTCGAACACATCTACGCAAACTCATGCAAAATCTCTTAATATCAAAATTTGATTGTTGAATAGCAATAAAAACATTGTGAAAATTGTAAAAAGAAATTACTCATAAAGATTAATTCATTTTTTTCCCACGTTTTTTCTTCAAAAGTATTCTGCTGCAGAGGTGCCAGAAAGCGTCTGTATGTGGGAGAGTGTAAAACTGTCTCCAATATATCCCCAGAAAGTTATGAAACCACGTGACTGCATCGATATAGAGACGAAGAGATTTTAATGTTATCAGTGAAAATAGCGCGATCTACAGAATGAACAGTAACATGACGACAATATTAACTTTATCCATTTGGAAACGGTTATGATCAGAAATATGAATAATTATTTGAAGAGAGAAAACAAAACATCTCGTCTGACACCAGACTGTAGACGTAAATACAAGGTTACTGTCAAAAAGGTAATCTTTATTGTACATTAGGTAAAGAATGTTTTAACTGGTGGTCCTGCTAGATTGTCGCCAGAAGAGATACCGGTGTTCAAGTTTTTAGATATATTGTTTTAAACCTCCGGGTTTAAACTAGCCAAAATTATAATATTTAGTAAAACATATTGTCATTTAATATATATAGTAAAACAATATAGTCATTTAATATATAGTAAAACATATTGTCATTTAATATATATAGTAAATCAATATAGTCATTCAATTATAGTCTATTCAAATAAATAGTTAATAAACAAATGAATAAGTCAAAGACAAGAGCTGCTCGCCAAATAGTTAATTATGCACGGCGAGGGTAAATCAAATAATGAATGAAAAGGTAACCCATCAACACGGTCTTTTGTTTGGCGGAACATCTTCGCCGGTAACGACGGTGTTGATTTTTACGAAAATTGTCCAGTTTTTTCCTGAGATGTTTCCGGAACTATCCAAACAATAACATTTTTAACAATAAAACTTTATTCAATATTTCGGGATTCTTAGGCATTTCACAATGTTCTTAACATTTGTGTTTTGTTTCTGTTTTAAACAAGGATGTTTGAGTCTGACATAATGATATAATGATATGTGTAGCCAGGGATTGTCCTTAATACTTTGATTATTTTTTCAGTAAAAACTGCTTCAAATGATTTGTTCATTCTAATTAATCACATGCCATGACATAGTAAGAATAAAAAACAAAAACGTTATTTAAAGTTTCTTTTACAGAGGACTAGATAAGAGGGAGTGAACAGCTCTTTTAGCCCACAATATTTCTCTTATTAATACAATCCGATGTTGTGGTCTACTCAAAATAATCGTTTCACTGAGACGATTCTTTAGATTACCCACACTATAGGGTTTGAATGTCAACTAAGGATTTCCGAAGATGACAAATGTCCCTTACCTAGAGCTCTTGTTAACATGAAAGGGACGATTTGAGACACCTTTGTAGCAGATGCCATTTTGATAACGTTGTGAGTAAATGAGAAATTGCCAATAATGAGAATGTTTCTGTTTTTCCCCAACGTTTTGTTCAACTCAGTAAACAAATTATACCTACAATTTTCCATATGTAACCGTTTTATTTCCAATTGAAGACTCATGGGCGGGAAGGTTTACTCCTTTCCCACGTACAGACAATTTATGATGCCTCTGAAGCAGACGACTTATGATAACATTGTGGCAAAGGATGAAATTCACCACAAGGTTTTCAACTCTATTCAGTAATTTCAGTTTTATTATTTTTAGAGGTTTCTTCAATTTTTGTCAAGACGTTTACAAAGTCATCTGCAGCATATTTATTGTATATGGGCAATTGTTAATCTTGTTGGTAAGAATGAGAGTAATGGAGTGTCTGCACGTTGTTTACGCAAAAGGTGTCTTTATAAGTGTGACATTGATATTTGTTGTCTGATCCTTTACTTAAAGAATATAACTCTAACAATGCACTTGTTTGACCATTCTCCAGTCAAAATCCTGACAACTTATTGACTGATATCCTGGGACCAGCATAAAATTTTCAGCAATACTGATACTGTACCATGGAGGCGCCAGCAGTACTGATAATGTCCCATGGAGGCGCCCTGATGATTGCCGGAATAGTGTTGATAGCGACGTAAAACACCATTGAAACAAAAACAACAACAACAACAACAGAGATCTGCACCTGGGCCCGAAATTATAAAACTGCAGAATGAAAAACATTCTCTGTGCCCATAAATGAACTCCATGCTCTAAACAAGGCTTCTGATTGGTCAATTTTGAGAACTTTGCTTCCGACCACTCAGATACTTGAACACAAACTCTGAGCACAGTTTAAACTTTTATAGTTTTGGAGCCCGCGGATCACACAATGTAACATTATGTAGAAAAATCCTTCTTACTTTAAAGGGAATGCTTTACGATTGTTTTGGTAACAATAACGTTTCACGGAACACATCGGTCCTCTGCAGAACGTAGGGTGTTTAGTCGGAAATTGACGTAATGCACATCTGCAGACAAAAATTTATATACACACCAAGTTTAAAGATGATCCATTTGTAAATATATGTGAACAAGGGCGAGCAATAAAATGGACCTGCATATCACAGGTCATAAGTGAGAAAATGGCCGACCATAATTAAAATGGAAAAAAGGGAGATAAATCCAAAAGTATGCATGCTACAGATATGTTCCTTTTATTATACCACGTTCTGGATCACGTGCAGCATGTGTTACACGTTTACGGTAACAATGTACCTGATAGACTTGGTAACAATGTACCTGATATACTTGGTAACTATGTACCTGATAGACTTGCCCAGTAAACTTAATATTTTTCATTTATAACTAAATTGTATGAATTGTGCATACAGATACTTGTCTAATAGAACATATAATTTGAATAGATTTGCTTATTCGTAATTGAATTATTTTTGTTGTTTGGATATTGTTACTCCAAACACGCAGCACTGCCCCTTTAACCCTTTCCAAGACGAATTTGCAAATATCTAGGCTAAACGTCTGAATATCTATAAAAATGACAGTATAAGTGAAAACAACGCTGCATATCTTTTTGCCACAATTATTTCAAAAATCGCCTTCTGTTTAAAAATACGTGTTTATGAGGGAATTGATTTAGCGTACTGTATGTTTTAAACGAGATGCGGACTAAAGTCGTTCTCAAACCACCATGGGAGTTCGCTAAATAACAGAAAGTTATCGTGTGACGTAGGTACTAACTGTTATAATATTTCATCTTTGCATATTTGTAGGGCGACAGCTCATCGTTTTTCCTGGCAATTCCTATTTGGTAACCAAACTATATATTTGAACCGCGCCTTGCGAGATGGTGTTTGATGTTGTTGTGTGTTTGATGTTGTTGTGTGTTTGCTTGTTTGTGTGGTGTTTTACACCGCTTTCAACATTTTGCAGTTTTATCACGGCGTTTACTGGGTTCAGATTCCCGACAGTTATCACTCGACCACGGCGGATTATTCAGTGACACAGAGATCGCGTGGGTTCTTATCAAATAAGTCGCACTGACCCGGTTCAGGGCCCGGTATCTCCCGGTGAAGACTAGCCGGTATACCGGGATGCTCCGGGATGATCCGGGACATTTGTGCCAGAAAAATCAATTGCATTCTTATATTCCCGTCTCTGTCCCGGAGTGCTCCCGGTTTAGACGCCGGATGCCCCCGTTTGATCCCGGATTACCCCGGTTTGGCACAGTGTATTAACGTTGTCGCGCCGGCGTGTTTCCCGGTCCATCTCGCAGTGACCCAGGTCGTGTCCCGGTGCCAGCCGGTGAGACCACGATCGTGTTACGGCCCTGCCTGTCCAACCCGGTAGAACCTCGGTCGTGCGCCGGTGGTGCCACGGTAACACCCGGTGTCCCCCGGTGGTAACCGGATAGTACCGGTATATTACTTGAGACAAGCGCAGATCAGCATCAGTTTTCTATCGTCTGATTACACCTAATTGTACAGGATACTTTATACACACCGGGAATTTATCCGGGGATAACCGTAACTACACCCTGTCAGACCGTACCTTTGCCGTCTGTAGCCGTCGTGGAAACAGGATAGTCCGCCATAAACCGGGTCAGTCCGTAATGCAACGGGGGTCTACCGGCTTCAAACGGCGAAATGCCGGCATACGCCGTTGTTAACCGTCTGCTAATCCGGCTCAGACCGTGTCAGTCCCTAACACCACCGGTGCAAAACGGGCCTTTACAGGCATACGCCGAAGCTATACCGAGTCAACTCCGGGGTTCACCATATGTCTACCGTGAGTGGAGTATTCCCGACCGCCCCGGATTACTACAGACTATCACGGAAGAGCCATGGTAGCGGCTCGGTCCTGCGCCGGTATATACCGGCGTTGTGCCGGACCTGCCCGGATATCGCCGGTTCTTGGTATGACCAGAGCTGTTGAAAGCGGCGTTAAACCCAAAGCAAACAAACATCCTTTCCTACATTTCCATAGTTGTTCATCCTCATATATATATATATATTCTGAAAATAGTTGTTAAATTAGCATTGTACACATTTTGTCTGTACTTAATCTTTGTATTATTTGTTATAATATGCATATGTATGTAACAATACATATAACGTTTTCCAAACTGCAGAAGCATTTTGACGCAATAGCAGCAGACGACTTTTGAAATCAGTGGTTCATGATGAGCAATTTCTCCTTTGGCCACAGTGTTTTCAACTTTATATGAAGATTTTTTAGGTTTTTGTCACCATGTTTTTAAAGCCATCTGCTGCATATTTGCCGCGATTGATTCCATATATACAAAAGCCGTGAAAAAGATAAAAGATAAAAGATAAAAGATACGAATAGAACATCCGTTACAGATGGTGAACTCTCTTTTCCACACCCAGTCACATTATGACTCATTTGTTGTAGACGACTTTTAAAAACAGGATGGGTAATCGAGAAACTATTTTCAATTATAATGAATGATTATTCTTTCATTTGTTTTGTACATATCTATTTACCTCAGTGGTTTCAAAACGTCCGGAGGCCTGGTAGCTCAGTCGGTAGCGACGCGGGTTGTCAATCCTGGGGTTGCGAATTCAAATCCCAGCTCGTCGTTTGACAAAAGTCATTGTGACAAGCGTCATTTTTGGAAAAGCAACCAGTTGCTTGGATTTTTTTTTGTGTGGATTACTGGTGTGAGAAAGACAGGAAACATATGAATAGGTAAACTGGCCGCCGTGATATGAATGAAACATTGTTGAAAACGGCGTTAAACCCCAATCAATGAATCAAATCGTCCGCTGCATATTTGTTTGACTAGATTGAGGGAAAGGGTTAAGAGAAACAGTTGACGAAAACACGTAATGTCGGGCGATACATTAATTTGTTGATTAATGTCAGCACACACCCATCCAAAGTCACCCTGAAAATCTCCAGGTTCTCAGTAGCTTTTTTCGTTTGTATCTAAATCGATTACTTTGAGTGATAAGTGGTATTTAAGACTCCCCACTCCCTCCAAAAAACAAAGCCCATTGTTATACTTTCTGACTGGAGTCTGGAGTAACCCTTTCCCACACACAATAACTCTTTAGCAAGCAAAACTCTGAAAGCATCTAGTCAAAAATAGGAACACGTTACTATACATGAAAGAACAATTGAATTGAGTTTAAAATAATTTAGAAATAACTCATCAAAAGAATCTTCTACCATTGCCAAAGATGCAGAGGCATGAGAAAGCGTCTGTATATGAGAAAGGATTTTAAAAAAAGAATCCAAAATTTATGGTAATATCAACTTTTTCACTATTGTGTTACCAAAAACAATAATTTTAGACGTCCTCACACAGACTGGGTGCGACTACTGGCTGATATCTCGAAAATAATTAACATAAACTGTTAGGACTTGCTTCACTTTTAATGTAACATAAATAAGTTAAAACTAAGAAATAAATAAACGATTTGCAAGTAAAAACCAGGGCTAAAATACATTAAGCGAGAATATCGAAAAAATCAACTCCAATTCAAAAAGCCATTTCTTTGCTGAAAATATCATCATTTCATTTTTAATCTATCAAATTTTAGTTAAATTGAATAAACGTCAGAAAAATAAATATATCATTTACAAATATAAGTCGCGTCTGGTAAAGATGGGTATCGATTAACCAGCTCCCTCATACAGGCGAAATGAGATGCCTCTGCGGCAATCGGCTCATTAAAACAGTGTCGGAGAAGGAGGAATAGCTAAAAGCAAGCAATTCCTCTCGTTTTCACAATTTATCATAATATACACGGTAGGATGCTCTATATAAAATGTCATCTTCATTTAACTAGAATTAGCTATGTACTCGTCCAAATGCAAAGCATGAGTAGGCCATTTGAAAAAGTCAGCATTGAAAGGCAAAAGAAATAAAATATCAGATAAATTGGGAATATTATGTTGTAGTAGCGATAGTAGGTTTGGTATTGTTCTTCGAGGGGCGTGGAAAATTAATATCTCGCGAGACCGGAGATATGTCAAATTTTCCACGCCCCTAGTAGACTATACAAAGCCAAATGTCGCTACTGCAAGATACATTTTCTTTTTACTTTATACCTTGTATAACTTATAAGACAGAATAAAGAAACAATATACAAATAAATGTCTATAGGCCTATTTTGTATAACGAATTTACACTTAAAATATGATTGGCGTGAGAACCACGTCCCACTACCTCATGTTGAATGACATGAACTCATATTTCAATGACGTCACATCACATTACAGTGACGTGTCATTACCATATTTGGTACCGTATTGAACCTAGTCAAAAACGTTCTTTTAAACCGTCTTGTTTGAACTGTGTGCATGATCATCTTCATTTATTTCCGCATATGTGCAGGTGTATACTAAGCGGTTGTATTCGTGTATACTGATAGCGAATTAAAGCGTGTACACATGCAGCACCACAGTAATGTAGCCCTTATTCTAACTTACCCTAAAACGCTAGAAATGTAGCCCTTTTTGTTACATAGACACAACAAATGCACGTGATACTGAACCGGAGAAACCGTACGATCTTGGGTTTTGTTGCATCCGATTTAATAGACACCGAATGACATGACATGTGCCGCATGGTGAAGGTTTATACATATGTGTATACTAGCAGCGTTCTAGGAAAACCATTTATAAACAGTGTAGATCCAGGCCAATATGTGTATTCACACTGTTCTATCTCGCTCTTCACTGTTCTTCCAAGTTTCACTGAAGATTCCTATCATAGGTGTGCAGAAATATCTGTATTTGGTATACATGAGCTAATGATACATTACTTGGAGTTTACCGTGGTTTTCAAGAGTATTTCAATAATATAACACAACATTCTTCCCAGACATCCAGGTAACTTCCTATATAGGCACAATTGGAGGAAGACGAATGACGCTAGTCACAATGACTTGTCAAATCATCAAAAAGGTTTAATGGTCGGGTTGGGGTTCGGACTCACGACCCCTCGATTCAAAGTACTCGAAGTTCGACACATACATGCGCTATGGTCGCTTTTCTTTGATTACGTATTGTATCGGCCGTATGAAATGAGTTGCAGTCTAAATGCCCCTGCGTACAGTGAACACTCCGGTGAGTCCATTTTCCCGCACAGTTCCGCCTCGGTGGTGTAGTGGAACAGCGTCCGCCTCGGGTGCGGGATGTTTTGGGTTCGATCCCCGGCCGGGTTATACCAAATACTTCCAAAAAGGTAGTAATGATTGCCCTCCTTGGAACTCAGCAACACGACTGACTGGTTTCGGCGTGAATGGACCAGAAGTACTGGTAACTTACTCAGGAAATGCCGTGATATATCTGAAGTATTGTTGAAAGCGGCATAAAACATCCAACAATCAAATATCCTCACAGTCTCACAAGAGGCTTCAACATCCGCATATATAAACACCTAAATGCACATTCTCTGTGGATTCGAATAAATACAGCTTCACGGAGGTTTCCTGTAACCTGCTATGACCTTCTATGACCTTCTAGGAGAACAGATCAGAGTGAAAACAGACTGTGCGGTTGCGCTGGCTGATCCTGATCTATACAAATCGCAATGCCCTACTGTTGGTTTTCACAGAGCGCTGCTCAAATATACAATTCACCTTCGTAATTTCCACAGTTGACGAAACCAAATGGATACTCACTTATGAAGCAAACTACTTAGGTTTAGTCCCTAAAATTAGTGTTACCATAGCGTTAAGCTTGCTCAATGATGTCCAAAGGGCGCCACCACTTTTTGTGTTGAAGCCGGTCATGCTATGGTAGGGACAAATAACTCCAGACAGTCCTTTGGAATAGACTTGGGCACGACTTACTTAGTTGTAGTTAGACTACAATTGCGAAAATAGAAGACACGAACATGGCGTCTCATTATTTCCGTAATAGCCGAGTGGTCCCGATGGGGGAACCTGTGTCACGAGTCATGGTTCGTAAATCGAATTATACACGTTATCACAGGGCAGGTCAACAGGGGTCACTGAATTAATTAACTTTCGTGAAACATTGATGATTATATCGTCTCAAACAACTTTCGTATTAACAGTTACCCGCATCATTTGAGCCGTCCCACGAGAAAACCAACATTGTGGATACTGCGTAATGTATCGACCAAGATCAGCCTGCGTACTCCACGCAGTCTAATCCGGGCCGAAACATTCCGTCTTAGGGGGATAGATGTATAGAGTAATGATTCCTAAAACAGACAATCCACAGGAGGTGAAATGTGTCCGTCCGGGTTAGCCTGCGCGGCATGCTTAGGCTGATCCGGGTCAATAGTTTACGCAATGTTGGTTTTCTCGAGGGACGGCTCAATTTTGCTGCGTCATCAACAGACGAATTGTGGAAATCTTGTCTCTTTTACAAAAAATCCATGCGTATTTTTTTGTGCATTAGCGATTCTCCACGTTTTCCGCGCAGTGTGTTTTACCCCTTATAACCCCTATTCTAGATAAACTCATAGAACAAGTCATTCAGATTAGTAAACATTAATAAATCAACATTGAAATGCGTTATTGCTTCAAAGCTGCTGTGAATAAAAATATCCACGTGTATGTACAACGTATAACTTGACAATATTGACCTGATTTTGACCGTAATGCAACACGAGAAAAAGCCTGTCTGTGCTTCCAATCAAAATGAGACAAATAGAAAAGTGCTTTACAACAGTTTCTTGAAACCGTAGTATATGTCGAATAGACGAACAGTGCAGAACCAGATAAAAAAAAGTACGGATGCACTGGCTGATCTGGTTCTACACTGTTCTTAAATGCCCTACCGTTTGTTTTCACAGAGAACCGCACAATTTAAATTTAATGTTACGACATGTACGTCATCATACATTTACAAATATGAGCCTCGTCTTAACATATATATGCATACAGTGAAAACTCAGGCGAGTCTGTGTATCTGCATACAGTGAACACTCAGGCGAGACTGTGTATCTGCATACAGTGAAAACTCAGGCGAGATTGTGTATATGCATACAGTGAACACTCAGGCGAGACTGTGTATATGCATACAGTGAACACTCAGGCGAGACTGTGTATATGCATACAGTGAACACTCAGACGAGACTGTGTATATGCATACAGTGAAAAATCAGGCGAGACTGTGTATATGCATACGGTGAAAACTCAGGCGAGACTGTGTATCTGCATACAGTGAAAACTCAGGCGAGACTATATATATGCATACAGTGAAAACTCAGGCGAGACTGTGTATATGCATACAGTGAAAACTCATGCGAGTCTGTGTATATGCATACAGTGAAAACTAAGGCGAGACTGTGTATCTGCATACAGTGAAAACTCAGGCGAGACTGTGTATCTGCATACGCTTTTCAAACAATTGTCTCGTGTAGAGATGTCATAAAGCGTCTGTATGTGGGAAAGATTTAAGAAAAAGATGGAGAAAGAAAAGTGTTCAGAAATCTTCAGGGCAAACATTTGTGACTACAAGTTTAATTAAAGCTATAAATTCTAGATCTAATTTACACACGTTTAATTGAAGATGTTAAACCATTCGTTATCATTAGATTTTTCATTTGTTGTTCATTTATTTGATAACGCCGTGATCTACTCTTGCCAAGTTTCTTCATTCCATTTAATTTACTTTATATCTGAAACAGATGACATTTGATTCATTAGCAGCAGACGACTTTTGAAAATAATTGTGGTGAATGAGAAATTTATCAGTCCTATCACGGTGGCCAGTTCACCAATCCATGTGTCTCCTGGATTTCTCACACCAGCAAATCAGTCTATCCAAGCAACTGGCTGCCTTTTCTATATAGACTGTGAGCCTGTTGGGTCGGTGGAAGACAACTATCACGTTTCGCATTGACTTTTGTTAAACGTCGTAAGAAAAGTTGACCGGGTTTTATCGACAGCCCGCGTCATTACGAACTGAGCTACCGGTGCTTGGTACACCATTAGAATACGAGGCAATCGGTTCAATTCATGAAATGATTACAAATAACAATTGCAGCTGAACCCTTACCCTGCTAAAGGTACGTTCTAACATGTAACCTTATATACACATTGTCTAGCTGTTCGCAACAGGTGACTTTTGACAGTTTTGGGTTTTCTCTTCTAGATTTAAGAACGACATGGGGTACCAACGTTTAAACATACACAATTTATCTGTAGCATATCCATTCTAATTAACAACAGTGTAATGCTCTTCAAATAAAAAAAAATTCGCCTGTCGCTGAAGAAGCACGCTCTAAGCTGTCTAAACTATACTATCATTTCGTAATTACTCTATACATCTATAAGATTGATCTAGAATGTTCCTATACTGAATACTATATTGAATACTATACTGAATACTATATTGAATACTATACTGAATACTATATTGAATATTGAATATTGATTGATTGTATGGTGTTTTACGCCGCTTTCAATAAACACAATTCAGTTATATCACGGCGTTTCTTGTATTACCACTGGTCCATTTATTCTGACATCAACCAGTCAGTCATTATACTTACCCCGCAACCCTGAGCGCCAAGGAGGGCAGCCATTACTACCATTTCTAAAGTCTTTAGTATGATCCGGCCGTTGATCGAAACCGTGACCAACTGCACCCGGGGCGGACGCTCTAATTCAATGTCGAAAAGTGAATACAGTAGTCGAAGATCGGTGATTGATGGGTCGATTCAACGTTGACAAAAAGTGCTTTATACAAGCGTTTTTAATTTCAAAAGATCAACAAACTTTTAAAACCATTTCCGTCTTACGTAAACGAATCCCATAAAAAAATCAACGCACGCGTGTTATTTAGACATGCAGTTACGGAAGACATTAATGAGTCACGTGAAAAGAAGACTGATCTCCAGGTCTTTGTGCCCAACAAAACCAAGATTATTCTGAACCTTCTCCTTCTGTTTGAAGTCTCTGATGAACTGATATCAAAATAATACAAGTGCAAAACACCACCTTTGTTTGGCAATTCCCGGTCTATAGCAACCACAATTACTCATTTTCTGCTTTAATAACCCTGTCAAATTAAAGACCACCTGTGATCAAAGACCAGATTATTTTATTCCCATGGGTGGTCTTTAAACACAGGTTAGACTGTATGCAATGAGATTGCCAATACCATTATTCCAAAACGTCTGACGGTCGGCTTTTCAAGGGACGTGGCTCAATTGATAGAGAACTAGAGAGGTGCTAATGCACTTGGAGACAACGGAACACCTTTAATTCAAACACGCATTAAAAATGCAAATTCTTGGGATTGTGAAATTTTAATGAAATCTTATAAACATTTTCCAAGTAATGATAAGTTGACAAATTATGCTTAAAAACGAGTGATGGAAGGAGTGAGGGAACGTTACTTGTGATGCATTTTTCCAACATATAAACACATGTTGTCGCATCTCCAACAGAGGACTTTTGAACAAATTGTGAGAAGCGTACGAAAGTACCGAAGGTTCCGCGTTCGAATCAATTAATGAACGGGCTTTTGGGATTTTTCACAGCAGCGTATCCGCTGAGTCTATTCTGCCTGTATACACTGTTCGCAAATTTTTATTTGAAAGTTTCTGTAAAGCAGTGGTCATTTCGATCCTTAAACTGCACAGGCAGGTATTTAATCACACGTGGATTAACTACGCTATGACTTGGTTTTTGGCCTTGGGCTTTAGCCCCTGGTCATAGTCGTAAATCCATTTTTTTCAGAGATTGCTGTTAACACACAACAACGCATTTTATGGTGAGACTGCGCGAGAAAAATTGTTCAACATGGATTCAACAAAACTGATTTTTTTTTATATGGAGCATCTAGCAAAATGTTTTTAACATAAAACATTTTAACATGGGCTAGGTGCGTCTGGATCACGATTGAATTATGAAGCTATGATCAATGTCGTAAAAATGTTATACAAATAACACAAACTCTTTAGCACTAATCTAGATGTCGTAGGAGGCATGACATAAATGGGTTCGTTTAGGTCAAGATTTATCGAAGGTGTAAATAGATTATAGGGTATACCTTTCGGCACTAACCTTCTATTATTGGCTGCTTCAAGTAATAGTTGAAGTGTCTAAATTTGGCTTTATGACGCTCTCAACATCATTTTAATTATATTACGGAGTATCAATCGTAATATTATACAAGTAACCCTGATCAACAAAGATGGAAGCAACTTTTACCATTAACTTCAATCATTTCCCACATCTAAGGTGCTTCTAACGGCTCTGTAGCCGACGACTTTTGAAAACAAATCTTTTTTGCAGTAATTCTACTGTCATTTAAAGAGATTGTCTTTATTTATTCAAAGATGTCTGCTGCATATTTGATGTAAGTGGGAACGTGTTAAAGACCCGATCTCGACATTTGGAAACATTGCGTAAAAAAGGGAGAAAAGTTTTCATTGTGAACTATTTCACCTCTTCACCACACTGTTTTAAATTGTTTATCAAAATGATTATTAAATGTATACTTTGGTTTACCAGATGTTACCAGATAATATTTTTTTCAAGCTTTTCATACAGACGTGTCTCAAATTATCCTATCATATAATTTAACAATTTCCTTCATAGAACCGAATTTGTATATTACAAGTAATAAGAAAACTAGATTTTTCTCGCGATGTTTACTTCCAATTGTATTGTTTAATATTTGCCAACAATTGTCGAACTGGTTGTTTTTGTACCGAGTCTTTTTACAGGGAACTTGAGCCGAGCCGGGAATGATATATCACTCAATGTATCTTAATGTTTGAATCCCGGATCAGTAATCAGTCTTTCGGATGACCGACACGAGCCACTGTGACTAGCCTCAATCGCCTACAATCAATTTGCTGCTTAACGTTTATTCAGAAGGTAAGTAGTGGACTCGGAAAAATGTTGATTGTCGTTCGTATGGGGAAAAGCTGTAAAACACATTAATATGTGAATTGGCGGCCGTTATATAACTAAAATACTCCTCAAAAACGGTATTAAACAAAAATCAATCAATATGGCAATATTGAGGGCGTTTTTTGCCTGACGGCACACATCTCGGTAATGAGTGTTCAAACCATGGTAAATAAGTTATCGCCCAATTTACACTTAAGGACAACTTTCTGGGAAACAGTTTTGGTGTGGTCATTGTATAGAACAGTATTGGATTACACATCCCCGTCACGTGACACGTTTACTTGATGTGATATTTCCAATGTCGTCTGCTTTGAAAACATTCAAACGAAAATAGTAACACAACAAAAAATTATATTTTACTGGTTGTTCTTAGAAAGTTAAAACAATTGCGGGAAAAGGAGAAATTGTCAATTGCTCCATGTCTTCCTAGAATAATTTCAAATGCTGTCTGCTGAATCTAATTTGACTGTATCAGGGGAATGGTTAGTTTGTTTGCTATCATTGATCTGTCTAACTTGAGTATTATGTGGAGGGTGAACCCAACCCACCACTCGGATATTTTCAAAAATAGTCCTCGGTAATAATAAGCAGCAATTTGAGGTCTTTTAAAATTACTCCCCGCTTTGATCTCAGTTAACGATATATTTGCGTGCAACTAGAGGGGCTACACATCAAGGGGCTACACATCAAGGTTCAAATCCAATCAACGATATTAAGCTCTAGGTTATTCTAACATACTTAACTCTTCTTTCAGCGCCGATTTTTTTAAAGTAGACTCTTCCATGTTCAAAATTGGGCGTCTCCATTTCTCATGTAATAAAAGTTTGGACTATTTTGATAAATAAAAGGCAAACAATGCTGATTTCAGGTGAGACAGCTCGTTACGAGCTGACTCGCCTGGATCAGCATTGTTTGCAAAATCCTCAATATTGCCTTTGGCGAAGAAAGAGTTAAGAAAGTATTTCAGCATTTCTTATTTTCCTAATGAGAATGCATAAATATGTAATTTCTTGAAAAGTATTGATGGCAAGTAACTATTTATGTCACAATAGACATTTACATTTGCCGAATACGTAACATTAAGGTTAGCTGATTTCAGTAGTAAAACATGAATGCTGGAAGATTTTAAGTTTGACTTAACGCTAAGAATGGTTGGTGGAATTCGAGCCTGGTAAAGATGCGATAAAGTATACATGACTTAATGCGCAGGATAAAATATCCGGCGATGCACTTTATTTATATGTCTCTGCCTAAACACTTGTTACAAGGATTTTATCCGCAAACAAGCGGTTTACAACACCAGACTTAATTTCACAATATCGGTGAAATTTGACAGATCGGACAAGTATTGGTAGAAAGTTACATTGTACTTTTGATTCTTTTCCTATGATTGGATAACATCGGGAAAACACTAATGTATAATTTGAATTCGTAACGTAATGTTATATATGTCAGTCTTCCGCTCTTCTAGTTTGAATTCACTGCACATGTACATGTATGTAGTTCATTGGGGACTAGTTTCGCATATCTATACCGCGTCAAAAGGGGACTACTTTTTACCCCACATGCGACCGGAAACCGACTTACTACCCATAGTTCGAGTATACGAAGTCCGAAGTAGTAATATAGTTAACCAGTTTAACCGAAAAATCCCGATTGGCGGACAGCTTCTTTCTAATTCTGTTCGACAATTGGATTAATTCTGGAACATTTCACTTGTTTATATTAAACTGAAAATACTATTGTTATGCTTTTGTAAGTATATTGTTCTTTAGAGAAAATAAAAATATTAAATAAAAGGGTGAAATCATTACACTAGAAGACCCGATAAAATATTCCGTATATATGGCTCATGTGCTGTTTAACCCTTTCCCTCATACGATAATTCTGCAGCAAACGACTTTGAACATATGTTGTCAAAACATAGAAAATCTCTATAATTGAATGGATAACCTATGACTAAAAGTGGAAAACATTGTGTCAAAACACACGCAAACAAAATAATGAAAATACAACAATGATCTGCCCCTTTTCAAAATATCGTAGCAACAGTTCTGAATGCTCATTCGAAAAATAAAAAATGCTGTTGTGCTGCATTCTTTATAGTAGTCTATCACTTGCTTTCTTTTCACAATAAACACGTGATGATTAATGCATTACGAAGCTGACTATACAGGAGTGCAATTGGCATAAAGCCCGAGATAACTCGAACACGTCGATAACTCGAACACGTCGATAACTCGAACACGTCGGTAACACGAACACGTCGATAACTCGAACACGTCGATAACTCGAACACGTCGATAATTCGAACACGTCGATAACTCGAACACGTCGATAACTCGAACACCTCGATAACACGAACACGTCGATAACTCGAACACGTCGATAACTCGAACACGTCGATAACACGAACACGTCGATAACTCGAACACGTCGATAACTCGAACACGTCGATGACTCGAACACGTCGATAACTCGAACACGTCGATGATTCGAACACGTCGATGACTCGAACACGTCGATGACTCGAACACGTCGATAACTCGAACACGTCAATGATTCGAACACGTCGATGACTCGAACACGTCGATAACACGAACACGTCGATTACTCGAACACGTCAATGATTCGAACACGTCGATGACTCGAACACGTCGATAACACGAACACGTCGATTACTCGAACACGTCGATAACTCGAACACGTTGATAACTCGAACACGTCGATAACTCGAAGTAATTCGTGGGTTCATTTCGAGTTAGAGTTATCGCGAGTCCAATGAAGACATTATATATTCAATGACGATAAAGGAGGTCTGTATCGAGTTAACGACTTCAGTTAAAGAATTCCGATCACAAGTTATTTTTTTTTCTTTGTTGAATTTTCATTATTTAATCATTCAAAATATCATTTTACTTCTAAAGATTAAAACACAATCTCAATGTCATGGTTCAAAGACAATTTGAATAAGCAAATGCATTTTCTTTTCTTTCCGATGGCAACATATGAAAGGGAGGAAACTCGTACGACAAGGTTTTCGTTTTATCCTGTATTAGTGATCTTCCGTCTTCTAGAGATAATCTTCAACTTTTACACTTAATCGAGAAAAAAGTTGTATAACCGGATATGACTTCAACCACATGTGCATACACTACTGACCAATATCAGTTCGTTCTGTCCAATCTTTGTTTACATTATAGTCGTATATCAATTGGTAATACAGACTTGGGAAGATGGATACAAATATGTTGTAACGGCATTAAAATGGACCGAGGAGCAACATGTTTAGAAAGGCATTGAGTAATATTTCGACAGAGAATTGGAAAACCAGAGAGGAAGGGAAATTCAGTGAGAAAACATTTAGTTTAATCGGCAGCGCAGAAAAGGAATGGATGGTCAGCCAGCGAGTAGGAATGGATGGTCAGACAGCGAGTAGGAATGGATGGTCAGACAGCGAGTAGGAATGGATGGTCAGACAGCGAGTAGGAATGGATGGTCAGACAGCGAGTAGGAATGGATGGTCAGCCAGCGAGTAGGCATGTATGATCAGCCAGCGAGTAGGCATGGATGGTCAGCCAGCGAGTAGGAATGTATGGTCAGCCAGTGAGTAGCCAGCATGTAGTAGGCATGGATGGTCAGCCAGCGAGTAGGAATGGATGGTCAGCCAGCGAGTAGGAATGGATGGTCAGCCAGCGAGTAGGAATGTATGGTCAGCCAGTGAGTAGCCAGCATGTAGTAGGCATGGATGGTCAGCCAGCGAGTAGGAATGGATGGTCAGCCAGCGAGTAGGAATGGATGGTCAGGCAGCGAGTAGAAATGGAGGGTCAGCCAGCGAGTAGGCATGGATGGTCAGCCAGCGAGTAGGAATGGATGGTCGCCAGCGAGTAGGAATGGATGGTCAGCCAGCGAGTAGGAATGGATGGTCAGGCAGCGAGTAGAAATGGAGGGTCAGCCAGCGCGTAGGAATGGAGGGTCAGCCAGCGAGTAGGAATGGATGGTCAGCCAACGAGTAGGAATGGATGGTCAGTCAGCGAGTAGGAATGGATGGTCAGACAGCGAGTAGGAATGGATGGTCAATCAGCGAGTAGGAATGGATGGTCAGCCAGCGAGTAGGAATGGAGGGTCAGCCAGCGAGTAGGAATGGATGGTCAGCCAGCGAGTAGGAATGGATGGTCAGCCAGCGAGTAGGAATGGAGGGTCAGCCAGCGAGTAGGAATGGATGGTCAGTCAGCGAGTAGGAATGGATAGTCAGCCAGCGAGTAGAAATGGATGGTCAGCCAGCGAGTAGGAATGGATGGTCAGCCAGCGAGTAGGAATGGATGGTCAGCCAGCGAGTAGGAATGGATGGTCAGCCAGCGAGTAGGAATGGATGGTCAGCCAGCGAGTAGCCAGCATGTGCAGGGAGATACGTAGCATTTTGACAACATATACTAATAATCTGTTCAATCTTAAACTATTAAGGACATTCGTATAACCCTTTCCAACGTACGGACGCTTTCTGACGCCTCTGCAGTAGAAGATCTTAGAAAACATTATTGCAAAAGAATAAGTTTCTTATAATTAAATGCTTTTGCAAACGATGCATATGCAGGTGAGACAGTTCGTAACGAACTGTCTCTCCAGAAATATGCATTGTTTGCCACTCAGACTTAAATTTGTATCAAATTCCTGTTGGACGAAAAATGTAGCGGTACAATTTTCAACATGGAAGATTTGAATTGTGAAATTCGGAAGTGAAAGAGTTAATTCTGCCATATATAAATATAGCATTCGCTGTCCGCCTACATGTAAGTACGTCCTGGATGCATCCTTCCACAAAACACTCAAACTGTAACCCTCCCTACTAGGTTTATACCAACTCAACTTTAAATGATTCCGGTAAGTTTTTACGTCTGATATTCACGCAAGACTCTTACGGTCATTACATACATTCCAGTTAAATACGCCAAAAGCTAACTTGGAAACATATCGAAATACATTTATATATTCAGGTTCATCAATTTTGAATTTCTTTCCTTCATATATTTAAAACTCAACGTCTGTTCAGCATTTTAAATCCCAGTATATACGTTGAATAAACCAAACTTAATTCAATGATAACTGTAGAATAGATGTATTTCACGAATCTTAATATATTATTTGAATCTGTAGCTGTTCTACGATACAGTTATAGACGTAACAATTTTAATTTCATATTTATATATGTATGTATAAATGTAATATTGAGTTGTTCATATGTAACACACGTTTGTTCATGTTTCATTTTGTTTATGTTTGAGACTTTCATGGAGGATTGACTTGCATACACGTGTACTATGTCAAATGAGTGTTCCCTCTAAATAAAGCCTTTATTATTATTATTATTATTATTATTATTATTATTATTATTATTATTATTATTAAGTCAAGAAGATTCCAAACCGCCAGCCGATACTTAAATTTAAGATGCGTCTTACATTGAAACATCAAAGTAAAACATCGTATTAAGAGCTTAACCGGTGTGATAAAGGGAGATAAACATCAGAGTAAAACATCGTATTAAGAGCTTAACCGGTGAGATAAAGAGAGATAAACATCAGAGTAAAACATCGTATTAAGAGCTTAACCGATGTGATAAAGGGAGATAAACATCAGCGTGAAACATCGTATTAAGAGCTTAACCGGTGTGATAAAGGGAGATAAACATCAGAGTAAAACATCGTATTAAGAGCTTAACCGGTGTGATAAAGGGAGATAAACATCAGCGTGAAACATCGTATTAAGAGCTTAACCGGTGTGATAAAGGGAGATAAACATCAGAGTAAAACATCGTATTAAGAGCTTAACCGGTGTCATAAAGGGAGATAAACATCAGAGTAAAACATCGTATTAAGAGCTTAACCGGTGTGATAAAGGGAGATAAACATCAGAGTAAAACATCGTATTAAGAGCTTAACCGGTGTGATAAAGGGAGATAAACATCAGAGTAAAACATCGTATTAAGAGCTTAACCGGTGTGATAAAGGGAGACGTTTTCAGCTGTAATCTAAAGCTACACTTTTCTATGTAGAGTTTTTCTATATGTTTCACAAATGGTTTCAAAGTCGTCTGGTACAGATTCAGTATATGTGGGAAAAGGTTTTACATCGTTTAAGTAAGTCACGATATGACACTCCGAGGTGCGGGAATGTGTTATTAGGTGAAGACAGAGATGAGCATGTACTGTTCGATTTTTTGTTCCATGTAGGACGTGTTACACTTGCTCTCATACAATTGAACACATCAGACGAGTTTAAATTCATGATAGGACATCTTATATAATAAAATTGTTTGAAGACGTCATGGAGCAATTTCTCCTTTTTCAGCTCTTTTTAATTATATATTTTCTATATTCTTGTCAAGATGTTTTCATTGCCGTCTGCTACATTTGTGTTGTATGTGAGAAAAGGTTTGTAGGAAAACTCAATCCATTTGAAGATGGTTCTGAAGAACTCTCCATCGATCCTTCAATTGTACTACATCTGTTTCAAAAAGGTTTGTAGGAAAACTCAATCCATTTCAAGATGGTTCTGAAGAACTCTCCATCGATCACATACATAAATTGTGTGTGGAGAGATCCTTCAGTTGTACTACATCTGTTTCAAAACTGTAGGATTGTAAGATTGCCTCCCAGTTGTGCACAAACTACTTCATTCTCCTTCTCAACCTTTTCTCTCCACACATAATTTATAATGTTATTAAAGTAATTAAAGTATCAGTATGAACAATTAAGACAAAGTGATAAAACGCTCTTTAAAGCAATTTCAGCTTTTGTCACAATGTTTTTATAAGTCATCTGCTACAGATGATTTCACTACTTCTACATGTGTGTAAGAGGTTATTACTTATTTAAACAGCCTGCTCCTGATCTACACCCTGTACTATTTGTAAACTCGAAGCAAAGACTTTTCGATATAAAATATGTATACATGAGTGTATAATGCTGATACTCGCAGAGTTGAAAATATTTAGAGAAATGAAGAAATTGCTCGTATTTTGAAGAGCAAAATGTTGTCATATTTGTTACATTTCCAACAATGTTTTCCACACTCCTCTACATAGTGTCTGCAGAAAAGGAAAGGGTATATTAATGATGTACGGTATAATTAAACAGTGACGCTAACAAGTCCTTTTATTGATGTATCGAATGCATGGTCTCGCAGTTCCTGTTCGACCGTATTAAACTCTAAAAGATTCACCTACAAAATGTGTAAGCCTTTGACCAATTAAGTTTATTGTTTAAGATTCAGGTTGCAAATCGCAACATAACATCAAATCCAAAATGTATCTATACCGTTTCCCACATACAACAAATCTGCAGCAAACGACTTTGAAAACATGTAGACAAAAAGATGGATAATCTCTATAAACAAATGTAGAAATATTGAATACGGTTCAAAAGAGAGAAATAATTGTCATCATGTGCAATTTCTCCTTTTGCTACAATGTTTTCAATAGTCGTTTATTGCAGAAGCGTCAAAAGGCGCCAGTCTGTGGGAAAGGGTAAACGCAATTCTATTTAGATTCGTTGATGAAAGCCGAATCATGCCGGTCGCAATAACCTCATCCAATCTACGGCTATTATTGTCCGAATCTGAACTCGTAACCACCGCTAAGGGAAAAGTCCTTTTAAATGACCTCTTTGCAGGCTCTATAACTATAAACTTTAAACTATTCTATGTGACAAGAATTTCGGCTGTAGTACAACGAATCTACTGCATGCATAATTGCAAAATATTTAAGCAAAACTTTAAAATGTATATTAATAAAAGAAAGAAAACGAAATTACTCATTATAAAAAAGTATCCTTTTGTCACAATGTCTCACGAAGACGTCTGCTACAGATACCTACAAATGCGTCTTAATGCGGGAAAGGAATAAACCATCAATTACTAACGAACTTAGACTCAACCAAAAATCGGCGTCTAAAATCTGTCCAGCGTATCCCACAAGTCTTCGCGACGTTACAGGAATTTCAAATTTTCGATGAATAATTTCCGTCTCCACTTACAAGTTGAAGAGTTGGTTATTAATCCTATTAACCCTTAACCTGATACATGCCTGAAGACTAGCTAAGGTGGAGTAAATGGGTCTTTCTTATATGATATCTCTCTTAGCTCTCATTTAAACCTATAGTGTGGGTACTCAAAAGAATCGTCTCACTGAGACGATTCTTTTGAGTACCCACAACATAGGTTTTGGATGTCGAATAAAGATTTTAGAGCATGAAAAACGCTCATTATCTGGAGCTCTGCATGCCACTACAGGCGCATCTGTAGCAGACGAAAGCTTTAACATTGTAGAAAAAGCAGAAATGCCTCTAAATGAGCCATTTATGTTTTTCCCAATGTTTTCTACTTTATATCAAAATGATATTGCCAGCTTTCGATATATTATCACTTCTTTCTTTTGACATGTTCACTGTATGTGACTCTTAAAATATCATATCGCGTAAATGTTGAACGTTATAGTATTTAAAGACCATCATGTCATGTGTTCTACTTATCATTTGACATCACTTTAAGATCACGTAGTCGTTATTTTCGGTTGGATATGAAAATAAATATCACGGAAAAAAGATACATTGACTTAGTTTGCCAACACGGGACTTCAAAATGTGTAAACTTTGATATAATCGACAGTGATTTTTTAACAACAAAGCGGTACAGAATGTGTTTCTATAAGTCAGAATGTCAGACTATTTGACACATCCGCAGCAGACGACTTTGATTTGTTTTCACATTTCTTTTAGTTGTCTGCTTCGAAAACATCCGATAAATATAGTTTTATGTAAATGCTCGGTATTAAGATTCTCAATTGCATACGCATTTGAATGCATTTGCAGCAGACGACTTTGCCAGAATGTTTTCAACCCTATTCACCAATTATATTTTCATTGTGAGAAAGAGTCATTACTGAATTCATAAGCAATGTGTTCTTCATCCACACTATTTTATAAAGTCGTCTGCTGCAGTGGCGTCAATGTTGTCTGTATCTGCGAAAATTGTTAAATTTGAAGTACACTGAATTTATACGATTTATTCCTTTTCCACATACGGCAAATCGTTAGCAGACAATTTACAGGCAACACTTAGTAAAACATATATGAATGATAGTTAAAAACATTGTGTCAAAAGAAGATATTGCTTATTTTGCTATAATGATTTCATATGCGCCTGCTGACGTGGCGTGAAATGCCATCTACATATGGAAAAGGGTTACGTCTTATTCTGCAATAATCGACCTTTGCCAACATTTACGATTGTCGTGATGTACGACTTTCAAACTACATTTACGAACAATGTAGACAAAGATCAGCTTGTACACTCGTACATTGTTATGTTGGTCTACATGAATAGTGTTCCCTACTTTTATTCACAAGCTATAAATACAATACAAAAGAGCCGTCCCTCCGCGAGAAAACCAACATTATGGCCTCTGCGTAATGTATCGATCCAGATCAGCCTTCGCAATCCGCGAAGACTGATCCGGGCCGACACATTCCATCTCATGGGGATAGAGGTATAGAGTAATGATTCCTGAAACAGAAAATCAACAGGAGGCGAAACGTGTCTGTCCTGGTTAGCCTGCACGGCATGCTTAGGCTGATCCGGGTCGATACTTTACGCAGAGTCCACAATGCTGGTTTTCTCGCGGGACGGCTCAAATGCTGATAAAGCCAAACGACATGAATACAGCGGGATAAGGGTTAACTCTGACAAGGTCTGAATTAGTGCCCCTAAAATGCAGCTGCGGCGATACACATCTGCGTAATGTATCGACCAGATCAGCCTGCGCTGTCCGCGCAGACTGATCCGGCCGACACATTCCGTCTTAGGGGGATAGATGTATAGAGTAGTGATTCCTGAAACAGAAAATCCATAGGAGGCGAAAAGTGTATATCCGGGTATGCCTGTGTGGCATGCTTAGGCTGATCCGGATCGATACTTTACGCAGAGTCCACGATGCTGGTTTTCACGCGGGACGGCTCAAATAACGACAGGAATACAGCGGGATAAGGGTTAACTCTGAAACGTCTGAATTAGTGCATGAGTTAAAGGTTTAATGGGGATTCGTTTTAAATTACTTGTGGTTAATTTTACTATTCAATTTGCGAGGTAATAAAGATTCAACCAATTTATTTTACCCAAATGATTCGTTTTCCAGCGTTCTTTAATCCATTTTGACACATTTAAAGTAGGTTCCTTGAAATTTACAATGATTAAGTTCTAAACATAGAAAAATGTTGAGTATCATTTGATCTGCTTCTTTTCCAATTGGTATACAACGGTATTGCAATTACCTACAATAACATTTTTGATGTCAAATTTATTTAGACCAAAACAATGCTGCAATAATTCAAGTATTAATGTCATTAGGACAGGTTTAACATTTACCCAACTGCTAGCGGATCTCGGCGCATCTGAAGCAGGTTTGATTATTTCGGTTTCACTGGAGTAAAACTACAAATGCTGAACACTTGAAACAAATTTGCAAATTATGGAAAATATCTAAAAATGAAAGTGAAACAACTGAAAACAGTTGTAAATATTGCGGCAAAGGGACAACTTGCTCATTATACATTTTATGAGCATTTCTTCTTTTGTCATAATGGTAGCAAAATCGTCTGATGAAGATGTAAAAGGGTTCAACTTGAATTCTCATAAAACTTAAGTATACCACAGGTCTATTTATTATGATCATCGTTTTTTGCCTCCAAACCGAGCTCTTGACTTGTTATTTAATAGCTGACCCCACACTTCTAAAGGCCTAGTTAATCGGTCAAAGTAGCTGTTTACCATTACTCTGTAAACATGCCACGGCAATGCAAAAACACTATTAACGAATCTGCTCCTAGTCAATGCTTTGATCAGTGTGTGCCTCCAAACAGTCCGATCGAAGTCTTTTGTAGACTTTGTTTTTTAAATTACTCAATCTTCAAGACAGTTCTTATGACCCTATTAGCATTTGTAAAGTCATGACATCCGAGCTGATCTGAACTGTTACAATCTTACAGCGTAAATGGTAGGTTTTATTGTGACATGTTTCTTATTGAATACCACTTCCGTATTTAAAACCGCATTAAACTACTTCATGCAAAAACATATATTCGGAAGTTTGAAAGAAGAGAAGAGAATCAGATCAATCTAAATCGCTGCGCAATACGGTTCCTTTTCAACAGTTGGCCGTAATAAGTCTATACAACTATGCACTTTTATTGTAATTACAATTAAGGATAGACTTCCCAAATGGGTTCGGTAATTTCCGTTTGAGGTCGTTAGAGTGCACCGGAAATAACCGACAAGTCCACCGACAAGTCCACGAAAATTACCAATCGCTTAAAGCCTTTGACGGACAATTCCGATACTTTATTCTGTTAAAATATCCGACGTCATATACGTGAATCGCCGAGCCCATTAGACTCCCAGACGACTATGAACATACAAACTGGAGTATCAACACTCAGTCTACACGGAAAATACTCCTGCCTTTAATTTCTAACAACACAACTAGAAGTGTACGTCCCTTTTACACACGTGTGAGGATCCTTTTTGATACTATAACAGATACGCGTGTTGTATATCGAGGGCTTGGCGTGAAACGGTTGTAACTAAAATTGGTCTTTTTTTTACGATGTTAATCACTTCGCCATAAAGACTTTATAAGCGTTAAATCATTTTTCTTGGTAAACAATGGAAATTTAGGTGCCATTGCTCGTTCTGAGCAATGGCACCTAAATTTGCATTGTTTACAAAGGGGCCAAAATTGCCCCTAAACCAGGGTTTTCAAAATAGATTTTTAGTTACAACCGTCTCACGCCAAGCCCTCGAGATACGCGTGTTGTATATGAGTGAAGTAAAGACTCTGCTGGTCTGTGCATTCCCGCATATCCTCATCGGAGAAGTCCTCTTCATGTTGATTGATCGATTAATTGATTGATTGATTGATTGAGCTTAATCGCCATGTTCAACATTTTCAGTCATAACAAGACGGTGTGTTAACATAGTCTTGTGTTTACTGGCTTTCTCACACCATTACTCCACAGAACAGTCTGTCCAAGACATTGGCTGCTTTTCCACATAGAATGCTAGTCAATCGGTGGATGACGAATGATGCATGACGCATTGACGGATATATAAATAAATTTCAGACGTCGGAAACAATCGGTTTCAAAACCAATCTTGGGTCCTTACGTGCAACACCTGGATTGACGGTTCGCGTCGCTACCGACTAAGCTACCGGGGCTACAGATAAGATAGAGCTGGTTGTATTTCTGACTAAACTCTATAAGTGTAGCTCTACTAGCATCACGTATAGACGACGTTTGACGCATCTGCAGCAGACGACATTTGAAAGCATAATGGCAGAAGTTGAAATGTACCATTTCGTATGAAACTGTGCTAAAAAAAGTTGAAAATAGCAACACATGTGTCTTATCAAATCACCATAGTTAGATTATACAATTCAATTCAATTCAATTCAATTCGTTTATTATAAGACTCGAACAACAAGTGTTCCTCGTCATTTCATATTTATATGCAGTCACAAACTATAGTATACAACAAAAAAAAAAAAATATATATATATATACACAAAGAAAAGAGAGAGAAAACAAAGATATGAAGAAAAAGAATCTATGGACTATGCGGAAGAATATTGACATGGATATTTATTTTAAGTATAGATCGAGGGCTTGGCGTGAAACGGTTGTAACTAAAAACCTATTTTGAAAACCCTGGTTTAGGGGCAATTTCGACCCCTTTGTAAAGAATGCAAATTTAGGTGCCATTGCTCAGAACGAGCAATGGCACCTAAATTTCCATTGTTTACCAAGAAAAATGTTTTAACGCTTTTAAAGACTTTATGGCGAGGTCATTAACCTTGGTAAAAAAATACCAATTTTAGTTACAACCGTTTGACGCCAAGCCCTCGAAATACACTTGGGAGACTGCAATTGTAGTTTGTTGATTGAAGCTACTTCCAGGTGTAATCCTTTCGCTGCTAAAGGTAATTGGAGGCTTTTGCAAACAATGCAGATTCAGGTGAAACAGCTCATGAAAGCTGTCTCTCCTGAAATCTGCATTGTTTTGCCACTTAGATATTAAATTTTACCCGAATTTCCTGTTGGACGAAAATAGAGTGGTCCAATTTTCAACATGGAAGATTCGACTTTGTGAATTCGGCAGTTAAAGAGACAAACATCATGCACACGGAAGGTGAACTATTCTGAGAAACTGTGAGTATGAACAGACTCATCCGCTTCTTCACTGGTCGCAGGCGGAGCCCCGGTAGCTCAGTCGGTAGAGACGTTGGCTGTCAATCAAGGGGTTGTGAGTTCGAATCCCAGCTCGGTCAAAATTCATTCCGACGAATGACAAAAGTCACTGTGACAAGCGTCATTCGTATTTCACCAATGGGCTAAGAGTATATGTGCAAAAAGAGCCAGTTGCTTGCAAGGACTGTTGTGTGAATTACGGGTGTGGGAAAGCTAGGAAACACATGGGCAGGTGAAACTGGCCGCCGTGATATGACTGAAAAATTGCTGACAACGGCGTTAAGCCCCAATCAATCAATCAATGGTCGCAGATGTAACGAAATACCTTATCCCCTGAAACAGCTCAAATATATGAAAGCTTTGGCATACGTAGGGCAATTGTGATCTTCAAGGAACTACATTAAAGACTGGTGTAGTAAATAACGTTCTGTCAAGTCGTTTACAGTACGTTCTTAGGAAAGGTATAACAATTCAACTAACTGCAGCTGGGCATACTGACAAAACGTGAACGTTGTCAGCTTTAACCCTTTCGCTGCCAAAGGCAATTAAAGGCTTTTGCAAACAATTCAGATTCAGGTGAAACAGCTCGTAATGAGCTGTCTCTCCTATTATATGCATTGTTTGCCACTTAGGTATTACATTTTACCAAATGTCATGTTGGACGAAAAATGAAGTGGTTCAATTTTCAAAATGGAATAGTCGACTTTGTGGAATTCGACAGTGAAAGAGTTAAATGCTAAAAGGTTTGACGTCTCTTACAGCTGATGCGACGCATCTCAAGCTCAATTAATTAAGACAACATTTGAAGTTACTCAATAAATATTCATTTTGTCACCTTCAATGTACGGGTTCCACTTTTTCGACTTATCCAGGTCAAATAATTAATTAACTGCCGCTTTCCTCTATGGAAGAGAATTCTTAACAGAACACGATAAAGTTAGATACTTTAAGATGTAGCAGAATATGTGTTAATTTAAGGAGGAAAAAAAAAATCCTAAGTCTTCATTTTCAATGCCATTACATTCACGCTAAGTGTTCAGTTATTAGAGTGCGAACTCAAATATAAATGATTGAATGAAGACATTGTCTGTCTGTCTGTCTGTCTGTCTGTCTGTCTGATGGTCTGTCTTGATGTCTGTCTGTGTGTTTGTCTCCATCACACACACTCCTCATATTTCTGCTTTTTCTCTTTATATATATATAAAAATCATTCACTAAAAAGCAGCTACATTTTATTAGTCGCCGGGCAGAAGCCCGCGACTTCTATTTTTAATAGGTTTTCGGAAATGACATGGAGGGGGGATTATTATTAGAAAGAAACACATTTAGATGTTTTGAACATATTACAATTATGTTTGTTTAAAAACCCTAAGTAATGACACATCTAAAATGAAATAAATATTCCGATGTTTAAGGTATTTTCAGTTTCTTTATTTTGACTCGCATTTATGTTTTTTTGTTATATTTACGAAGACAAAATAGTCCCTATTTGCTAGAATGAAATTTTACACTATATACTACATGTAATCAAAAGGCTATAACTACAAACCTTTACGTCGCACAGTCTAATGTTGTTTACATACGCGCACCTGCTGATGAAAATGACGTCGAATATTCTCCTTCTAATGGCAATTTTAACTTACTGAATGTTATTTTCATGTTCAAAGAGATGTCTTGATTTGTGAAGAAGGCATTTTATAATGTTTATCCATGTATATCTCAAATATGAACTGTTTCTAAGCTAAAACTGTTGATCGCGTGACTCGCGAATACCAACTGCGTAGATCAATCTCCTTTGCAGAGAGCCGCTCTTTACACTCACTTACAAATAGTAAATCATATGCGATTTAAAATGTTTATTTGGTTCGAAACAAATGAAGAAAAGAACAATCCGAGATAAAACTGGTTTTAATAGAAAAATTACTTTGAACGAACACTCTCTGCCTATAAAGAGAGTTTCAAGAACGACACCTCTGCGAATAAGAAAGAATCGTGTCTTTCGTACAAAATTATTTCGTCCTTGACAATTTTAAATGTGTCATTTAATTCCCTAAAGGCATATTGCTTCCGATCTGCATATTGTTATGCATCATTGACACAAGGGCGCTCATCATAATATAATTTTAAAACATGAGTAGTTTGTTATTTTCATTATGAAAAAGGAAGGAAAGAATTAAAATAAATTAACATGTTGTAGGGCTCAGTTTATGTTCGAAATTAAGTTTAAATTATACAACAATTTCAATGAGATTTAACTGTTTAGTTGATATTATATTTCGAAGGTGGTCTTATTTATAAATATTGAACTTCATTTCAACATTTGTTAAAGTATGATATAATTAGGATGCCAAGCTAATATCATCTTGAGAAAAAGAGAAAACTCATGTCTTCAGCGATTTAACCCTTATCTCATTGTTTTAAAGTAGATTGCTGCAAAGGTGTCCACTGTTGACTTTAATAGAGGAAAGGTAAAATGACGTGCTATTGCATGCAAATCCTAAATTGTCTGTTTTGTGGTTTTATTGAAAAATAATAAAATTCAAATATTCTGACAAACATCTTGAAAAGTGTATGTGGAATTCACAAATCTTATAATTATCCCTAATGAAAGCACTGTATACATACTAAGACTAATGATTGGCAAGATTACTCATTTCCATTACTGTTTATAATCATAATTAGTTGGTTGTGTGTATGGTCAACCTACTTTGGAATGGAGATTGATCATAAACAATGACAGGCTTCAATTATCATTCACTTCGTTGACAAAACAATGCAAGTTATGATACATTTTCACTTGACCCCACCCCTGATGTTCCAATATGCCCCTCAGTTGATAACTGTTTATTCAACTACTATAATGTTAGTGTTATGCATAACTGCAGTATGGATTTCCGGCGACATTGATGCGTTGCATCAACTTTCTCTTGTTCCTGTCAGATATCGGTCTTAAGATGTTGAACAGCTGTGTACTTTTCCGTCTTCACAAACTATACACAAGGGACATTTGAAATAAGTATTATAGGAACCGCGCCATACACAAGTTGATCTAATGGCGACAGAGTTTCTCTACCACTTAACCATGTTCCCACATGTAGCCACATTTTGACGCATCATTACTTGAAGACTTTTGACAATATTGTGATAAAAGGAGAAAATGCTCAGTATGTTTTCAACTTGTTTTAACAAATATACTTTCATTTATAGAGAATTTCCATATATTTGTCTAGATGTTTTCAAAATCATCTACTGTAGATTTTCTTTTCTTGTGAAACATTGATACTAAAAGATACCTTGGTAGAAGTTAATATCCACTTGGTCATGGAAGGGGAGGCTCTGTTGACACTGACTATGCGTATCAATAGGCTCTCCCGAATCTTCACTGCACGGAAATGCAACAAGGCAGTAAATGCCAAGGCATGGTTAACTATATAGCAGTCTCATATCCCTGTATTGTCGAGACAGTTGAAAGAATCCCAGTCATAAATAAATATAAATGATTGGTAAATTATGACTTCACTTCAATTCCAATTAATTCCACTATTTTATTTTCTGACAAACCAAATGTTTTTAAAACGTCGTTAATCTGTTACCATTCGTGGATATTTGGATCGTCTGTAATACCCCCGACAGACCGGGCTGGCGTCCTTACTGCGCTGCTACGGCAACGGAAAATGGGGCCTATGTCGCCATAAGCGTGGTATAAGCGCGGTGGAAACGCTGACATCGTGCTGTGGTCGCCATGGTCGCCAATGATCGCCGAGTCACTGCGTTTGTTTTGAGCATGTTCAGAACAAATGCTATTAGGTTTGGTGATCTGAGCTGAAACGCAGGAAGAACGCGGTGGGGTCGCGAAGTTCGTGAGACAAGCTTTGTAATATCTCCATGAACGTAGTACACGCGCAGTACACGCGTGTCAAAGACGCTGCAAACATGGTAACATTTGCAACGGCGACTTCATGGCGTCCTCACCTATACCCTAATGTGTCTGACACGACCCCACTACGCGTTCGAAGTCCTTATGGCTTTGTGAGGATGATGTAACGATTATTTCACCACTGTTTCGCGATTGCACCACGTTCCCATGGGGCTCCCAGTGCGCCTATGTCGTTATTATGGGGTTCCCACTGCGTTTATGGAGTTTTTAATACGACCATGGCGTGGTTAATAAACTTTCATTACGCCCCTATGGTGACCATGCTTTTCATGTGCGACCTGCTATAAAAAACTGGCGTTTCAAAGTTCATACATCAGTGTGTCTGTTGTCTTCATCTCGTGGCTGTTGTGTTGATCATCAGGGCAAAAGATATCCAGAACGGCAAGGCGAAGAAGATGTTGAGTTATACCATTACTAGGTGATGTCCGAAGAACTCAGTTTGGTCACTTCAATCGCCTCATGCCTGAGTTGAGGCACGAAGATCTTGCATCTTTTCACAATTTCCTCTGGATTCCACCAGATTTGTTTGATGAGCTGCTCACCAGACTTGCTCCAAGAATCATCAAGCAGGATACCTACTACAGAAAGGCTATAGATCCAGAGATGAAGCTTTCAGCCACTCTGCGCCATCTGGCATCTGGTGACACGCACGCCAGTATGACGTTTGACTTCGGAATCCCATTTTTTAAAACGCCGTTAATTTTTTACCGTTCATGTATATTTAGAACGTCTTAAATTGAAGATATTTGGAGAAAAATGTGTGTAACTATTTGGGTATGTAAAGAACAATCTAAATACGTTTGAAATAAGAGCTGTACACATGTGAACTGCAAATGTATTCGGTTGTACTAAGACAGTGTCTACAATGTTAACAGTGTTTTCAAACGTCATATTCTAAAGCCTTAAGCTTCTAAATTATTTGGGAAAACATAACTGAGCTAAATGGATAACTCTTTAACTCAGAGACATATCTTTCTTTTTGGAACAAAATCGCTTTACAGAAAGTTATATCTTTATTTTATATCGATATATATCTAGCTCAGATAGACAATTAATTTTAGACATTTACAACCGCTGCGTTGAGTTCAAATATACACAACAGTTGTCAGGTGTTTTCGAGTTAATAGCTGTATTTAGATCCAGGGTTTCGCTTCCGTTATTTTACATAACAGTTACATGTAGCTGAACGCAGCCATATTCTTAGCCCGGTTTATAGCGAAACAAGAGTACCAACCGTGATCTAGGAACAGCATCGTTAACATGTTTGTGACATTTACCGATTAATATCTGTTTTCGCACCCATGCTATCTGATTCAACCCACACCGCTTTGTCAGAAGTCCTTTGGCCGTGCATGTGCATATTTCTCAGCCAATGCAGATCTGGCTCAGACAGTGCAGATGTGAAGGCTCGTCTGGATCTGTGTACAAAGTCCTAATGTTTCCAAGAGTATGTATGGTGTTTTACGTCGCTTTCAACATCTTCTCAGTTATGTAACGGCGTTTATTGGGTACGTTTCCAATACTACTGGTACATTTACACTAGCTAGTCAATGTTAATTTTGAGCTCGAAGGAGGGAGTATATATTACTATCAGTCTTATAATATTTGGCATGACCCGGCCGGGGATCGAACTCACGGTTTCCCGCATCCTCCGCATCCGACGCCTGACCACTAGACCATCATGGTGGATTCATTCTAAACCGCTCGTATGTCGGAATACTTAAATCAAATATTTTTTAGTTTAGATTAGTTTATTTATGTAGGTAAGTGTTTCAAGTGAATTTACATACCTAGTAAGCTTGCGTTTTAAATTAGATGTTACAGTGAACAAATACACAACACTTAAATCAATCATTTTGTTACAAAAAATATACAAGATCCGTTGCCAGAATAGAACTGGGCAGATATCACAGACGACTTTTAATGCAAATGCAGCAGGTGTCTTTTGAAAACATTATGAAATAAGGAAGACATGCTCATCATGGATGAATTTCTTATTGTGTTACAATGGTTTTGATAAGATCTTTTCAATAATTTATACTTTAACTAATAGATTTTTTGCCGAGATGCTTTCAAAAGTGTCTGCTGCCGAATTATGAAAGCATTAGCCTAGAAACTATGGATTCTAACCCATGATATCATGATCTCAAACATACTTAGAAACATCGCGGTTGTCTCGACTTTATCATGCAAATTGTACTTTCTTTTTTTTTGTAATTGAATTTGATAACACTTAGGTTAGAAAATAATTCTTAATATTTTTATCATATTTATGTGTTATCAAATTCAAGTAATAAAAATGAATCATATTTGATCGCTGTCGTGCATAGCTGTAGTTAATTCTGGAGAAAGGAAGTATGTATCGACAGGTTAAAAGTATATTACACATGTGTAATAGAAATATATAAGTTAACTGACATTAATGTTCCATGTTTATTTCAACCAAGCCTCTTTTTATAAGAAATTATGATATTTTCTCCAAATATGGTAGAAAACAATCTATTTTTTGATTCAGCGTGGGCCTCGTTCTGGTATAGATTAAATCTGTAATTCACTCGTCCAATATAATTCAGTATTGTTCTATCATTGCATACTCTCATATGGATTCGTTTAATTAACATTGACAAAATGGTCACGACTTTTGAATCATGACCGGAGTCATGGATTGATCATGACCGTAGATAAGATATTTATAATGAGGCCGCATCATTAACATGCTCATGTTTGTTTCGATGGTATTGTATGCTGCTCTCAATACCAAACGTTGTTTAAAAGAAAAGTGTAAATTTAGCATTGCATTGACTGCGTGAATAAATGGAATGCCATTTGAATGAAAGCTAAACGCTATTTATGAGAATTTGTTAATTTCTGAAAGGTCTGGTTTATGATTTCGTCCAAGTGGGGTTCCAATTATTCACGCAGTCAATGCAATACCTAAACATATAGCGTTACATCCCTATTGTATATACTATATTAAATAATTGATATTATATACTGATTGGAGAGTTCAAGATTCAAGGGTAAACTTATATTTGATTGGCGCTCTGCGAAAATCAGCCGTAATGCATGTGTGTCGAATATAGATTTAGAACAGCACAGTTTGATCTGGCACTTCACTTTTCGCAGAATAGTCATATGAGCGGTTAGGGGGAAAACCAACATAATGGCCTCTGCGTAATGTATAGACACAGATCAGCCTGCGCACTCCGGGCGGACACATTCCGTCTCAGGGAGAACGAGGTATAGAGTAATGATTACTGTAACAGAAAACCCACAGGATGCAAAAAGTGTCTGTCTGTGTTAGCCAGCTCGGCATGCTTAGGCTTATCCGGGTCGATACTTTACGCAGCGTCAACACTCTTGATTTTCTCGCAGGACGGCTGATATATAGATTTCAAGAATAGTCTACTACTTAAGCAGTAACCATTTGTGGACCCCTTAGCGTGAATGCATAGGTTAGGTGATCTTGCGATAAATCGATCTCAAAATGGACCGTTAAACTACTTCGAGTTAGCGACGTGTTCGAGTAATCCGTCGATAAATGTTAAATTCACATGTGTATGTTAAGCTTCGTAAGTCATTATCATTTAAATGTTTATTATGAAGAGCAAGCCAGTGATAAACCCATCCATATTAAGAAAACAGCTCAGCACCAGTTTCGATAGATCGTCTAAGCAATCAGTAATGTTGCTACGCTATTTCCAAAAGACATACTCGTTTCAGATATTAGTTCTGGTTTAAAACGATGTATTCGAATAATCTCATGTTCGAGTTATCGCAAGTCCACTGTTTTTCACACTTGTAATAATTTGGTTAAATATTTCCTGGTGTACCGCACATTTGTACATTTAGAAATGTCTGTATATTGGAAAAATATCAAATTCCTGTGCCAGATCAATTTCTTAATACTTCAAGTGAATGAGAACGAAGTAAAATACATTATTTTCATAGAAGGGTTAGATAAAGCGAAAGCCGAAAGTGGTTCATGAGACTTTAATGGTTCTAAGATAAATACTGCTAATCGATTGTAGCGATGATCCTGTACCGACGAGAAACATTGAATCAGCGATGATCCTGTACCGACGAGAAACATTGAATCAGCGATGATCCTGTACCGACGAGAAACATTGAATCAGCGATGATCCTGTACCGACGAGAAACATTGAATCAGCGATGATCCTGTACCGACGAGAAACATTGAATCAGCGATGATCCTGTACCGACGAGAAACATTGAATCAGCGATGATCCTGTACCGACGAGAAACATTGAAACAGCGATGATCCTGTACCGACGAGAAACATTGAATCAGCGCCACTCGCCACTTAACAAACATATAGGAAAAGATAACCCTTGATGAACATATACATTTAAACCTGTCAACCTTTAGAATAATAAGCTTTTAACTATTTCAGCGCCGAATTGTTTAAAGTAGACTGTTCCATGTTCAAAATCGGGCGTCTCCATTTCTCATGTAATACAATTTTGTACTATTTTGATAACTAAAAGGCAAACAATGCTGATTTCAGGTGAGACAGCTCGTTACGAGCTGACTCACCTGAATCAGTATTGTTTGCAAAAACCTCAATATTGCCTTTGGCGCTGAAAGAGTTAAGGTAAATCATTTGTTTCTTTAACAGTGACAAAATGAGATACTTTTAATCCCAATTGCTGGTTTATGCCGGTATAGAATTTCGTACCAGCACGTTGTTTCAGGGAAATGCAATTGAACCGCACCCAATACAAAATGTTTATTTAACGCAAAATGCAAATAGTGAGGGCTCAGTCGAACCTGCGTGTGCGTTAGTCCCATCAGACACTTCACTATCTGGTCAACATTTAGAATATACTTTATGGCTTAATTCTGGGGGAAAAGCTAACTATAGATTTTGGTCGATTTGTTTCACTTAAATGCTCATTTATGTAATGGCGACCCTTTTAAACATGACGTTGCTCAGTGATTTATGAGTCTGCTGCTATTTAATGCTTATGACATGTAAAAAGAATCTCTTTGTACACATATGTTATTGAAAGACATATATGTGCAGATACTACACAAGTTATAATATTTGTTAAAAAGAAATGAGCCTTCTCTAGCGAGAAAACCAACATTATGGCATCTGAGTAATGTATCGACCCAGATCAGTCCACGCAGACTTAACCGGACCGACACATTCCGTCTCAGGGGGATAGAGGTATAGAGTAATGATTCCTGAAACATAAAATCCACAGGAGGCGAAACGTGTCTAGCCAGGTAAGCCTGCGCAGCATGCTTAGGCTGATCCGGGACGATACTTTACGCAGAGTCCACACTGTTGGTTTTCTCAAAAACTGAAAAAAGAGATGGATGTGTAGCTCAAATAAATGAAATTGTACTTAAGCTTTTAAGAAACATTTATATTGTGTCGACACTTTATATATACGATCTGTGCTTAAAGAAGACTAACTTAAAGTGTAGATTAAATTATTGTCCATGCTTTACGATGTTAAAGGTAGGTGTTGACTAATAGGCGAGCATTGTAAAACCGGATAAATCTGAGCGGGCGAGCGGCTTGATTAGGATCTAAAATTACTAGGTCTCAAATAATAGTAACCTTAGACATTTTTTCCTATACCGCGTTTCAAACGTACACTTTCTGCAAAAAATAGCCAATTTGCATCACTGTTTGTATACAAGATTGTAAAACACATCAAATGAAGTGGATTGAAAAGATATATTTGATCTTGCAGAATTTCCACTTCAAACTTTTAACAGATTTTCTTTGAGTTAACTAAAAGATTTCAGCTTAGACATACATATACGTCTTTATGAAATCAACACAATCATACCAATGTTTAGTGTAGAGCTACGGTTACTGCTATTCGGTGCCAATGTCTAGTTTAGAGCTACGGTTACTTCTATTCCGTGCCAATGTTTAGTTTAGAGCTACGGTTACTTTTATTCCGTGCCAATGTTTAGTGTTGAGCTACGGTTACTTTTATTCCGTGCCATTATTTAGTGTAGAGCTACGGTTACTTTTATTCCGAGCCATTATTTAGTGTAGAGCTACGGTTACTTTTATTCCGTGCCAATGTTTAGTTTAGAGCTACGGTTACTTCTATTCCGTGCCAATGTTTAGTTTAGAGCTACGGTTACTTTTATTCCGAGCCATTATTTAGTGTAGAGCTACGGTTACTTTTATTCCGTGCCAATGTTTAGTGTAGAGCTACGGTTACTTCTATTCCGTGCCAATGTTTAGTTTATAGCTACGGTTACTTCTATTCCGTGCCAATGTTTAGTGTGGAGCTACGGTTACTTTTATTCCGAGCCAATGTTTAGTTTAGAGCTACGGTTACTTCTATTCCGTGCCAATGTTTAGTTTAGAGCTACGGTTACTTTTATTCCGTGCCAATGTTTAGTGTTGAGCTACGGTTACTTTTATTCCGTACTGAATTTCGTCAGAGCGTCCGCTTCGGGAGTGGGAGACCTGGCTCCGGTACTCTTTCCTATTACACCAAGGACAAACAAATGGTAAAGGTGACTTCCGGCCCTGGGACTCTGGGTTGCAAGGATATCCTAGTGACGTATTAACCCGTTGACACCTGCAGACACATTTGACGCAATAGCAGCAGACGACTTTCGAAAACATTGTGGCCAAAGGTGAAATTGCTCATGATGAGCAAATTCTCCTTTGGCCGCAATGTTTTCAACATTATTTAACAATTAAGCTATCTTTTATGGAGATTTTTCAGGTTTTTGTCACCTTGTTTTAAAGTCGTCTGCTGCAGATTTGTTGTATGTGGGAAAAGTTAATCGATGGAAGGATAAATGAAACCGATATTACAAAATCATTTAAATGGAACAAAAGCGCATGTTATCAAAAATAGTAAAATTGGTAACAAACTAGGTGAAGTCAGCATAAGCATGTCCTTCTAAAATAAAGAATTACGATCAGCGTCCTAAGTCGTCCAAAGTTAAGGCCGGGTCGTTAGGTTGAATTATTTGAGGACAACTACATATAGCGATTTGAGGTCATAATATGCATCTGCGTACAGTGAATATCAAGGCGAGTCTGTAAATCCACACAGTGTCACCTGAGTTTTCACAATTGCATATGAGCCGTCCCGCGAGAAAACCAACATTGTGGACTCTGCGTAACCATCGACCGGAACAGCCTAAGCATGCCGCGCAGGCTAACCAGGACAGACCATTTTCGCCTCTTTTGGATGTTCTGTCTCAGTAATAATTACTCTATACCTCTATATCCCTAAGACGGAATGTGTTGGCCCGGCTGTTCTGGGTCGATACATTACGCAGAGTCCATAATGTTGGTTTTCCCGTGAGGCTGCGGCGATAGACATCTGCGTAATGTATCGACCAGATAAGCCTGCGCTGTCCGAGCAGACTGACCCGGCCGACACATTCCGTCTTAGTGGGATATATGTATAGAGTAGTTATTCCTGAAACAGAAAAATCCACAGGAGCCGAAACGTGTCTGTCCGGGTTAGCCTGCGTGGTATGATTAGGCTGATCTGGGTCGATACATTACGCATAATCCGTAATGTTGGTTTTCCCGTGGAACGGCTCGTATATGTAATACCTACTGGCAAACAACTTGAAATGTATAGCCCTTGCTAGTTTCATGTATAGCCCTTGCTAGTTTCATGTATAGCCCTTGCTAGTTTCATGTATAGCCCTTGCTAGTTTCATGTATAGCCCTTGCTAGTTTCATGTATAGCCCTTGCTAGTTTCATGTATAGCCCTTGCTAGTTTCATGTATAGCCCTTGCTAGTTTCATGTATAGCCCTTGCTAGTTTCATGTATAGCCCTTGCTAGTTTCATGTCAAAAAGTCTTTCTAAGTTGTCAAATCAGAATGCCACGAATATGTCACAACTGAGTGGTATCGGGACCCACTCGGCTATTTATGGAAATAGATCTCGTGAATACTGAGACGCCGCTTTGTGTGTATAGTTTTCTGCAATTGTAGTCTAACAACAAATTAGTAATTCGTGCCCAAATCCTTTCGAAATGACTGTCTGGAGTTATCAGTCCCTACCATAGCATGACCGGGTTCAACACAAATAATTGTCGCGCCCATTGTGGACATAATTATCCAAGCTTAACGCTATGGGAACATTCGCATAATTAGTTCACATAAAAAGGGAAACAAGTTCTCACCCCTTACATAACTCGCCGTATATGTTTACTTTCTTGGTTTTCGAACAGTACTACGGCCACCTTCACGGAATTGGTTCGAGCCCACCTGGAACCTTTAAATCACTAGAATTGTGCTCTACCACAGAACCGCTTAGTTATCCATTAATGTGTCATTTGCCTTGATATTGACAAAAAGTAATTAATTTAAAGGTCAAACGTATCTTAATCCATTAAAGATCAAATATAAAATTGATTTTTGATTACGAAGAATTATATTAATGACACAATAAACTGAGGAATTTTAATGCGACCACCAAATTTAGAAGGCACACCAAATAGGTCATAGAATGTTGAAAATACTGGTGTTTTGCAAAAGAATGTTAATAAATTTGCCAACAAATTTAAATGTTAAATATTACTTTAACTGTGTATGTTTTACTGCTGACATTGAAATACCTAAATTACAATTAATTGATAAAAAATATACAGGATGGTTAAAAACTGCATTTCAAAAGAAATGTTTTTGATAGGTCATCAGCCTTTTTAAAAGAAAAGCATTTCTTATACAACCACCCACGCAAACATAGTGGTAGAACTTCAGATAATCGTGACATTTGACCTCGAAACATGACCTTGACCTCTGTGTTGTAGATCAATGAGCAACACGTAAAATATCACTACACAGTGTTTGTTATCTGTGCCAAATTAAAACAAGACGAATTTTGATGCTAAGCATCAAAGACGCCGCGCATGCTTTTAAGGCATGACTTAAAGGAAAGCAGATGCAGTTCAGTACATTTAAATAACCTGTGCACACGGACAGGATGTAGGCCAAATGTACCTTTATCTTAAACAAGAAGGCCGAGATGTTCCTTATTGCTCACCTGGATACCATAGTCTATAATAAAATGTTATCAATAGCAAAAAGGGTCCATTTTGACGTAGGGAGTGGAGTATATACTTTATATGCTACGATCTATATGATATTCAGCATGTAAAATTTAGTCGTGAAATGACGAGTTAAGTCTTCAAACTGTTTGTTTTACCGTTTGCTTAACATTGACTGCAACAAAACAAGCTGAAGTTTCTTAATTTTAAATCTGCTCTAACTAGATCAATTAGACAAACAAAAAACATAGATACTGAAATATTAACAGATATTAACTTAAGTGTTAATGCCTCTAGTTATAAGTTAAGTGTGACACAAGCTTTGGAAGGAGAGAGGGAAGTCGATTCTCCTTCCAGTTGAGCAGAAGTATGATAACAAAAAACGAGAGTATATAAACAAAATATACAAATAATTCTAACAAGTTTAAAGATATTTAATATCGAAATTAAGCATTTATGAAATTAAAAGAAAAAGTTTTCATGTATAGTCAACATATAGCAAGAATACAATGGTCTGAATGAACAACTGTATGGGGAGGAACGTTTTAAGTTTAGTAATACAACAGAAATAAATTGGAAACAAGAGGACCATGATGCCCTGGAATCGCTCACCTGAGAATGGGTTATTTAAGACTTTACTCTTTCAGCGCCAATGGCAATACCATCTAGACAAATTTTCTGACAAAATTTCAAGCTGCTCAAGTCAAAAATGCAATCTCTATAGTGTTAACTAGATTGTTCTGCAATTTAGCCTAGTGACCTAGTTGTCCTGACGTGACCCATATTCGAACTTTACCTAGATATCACTAAGACAAACATTCTGAGAAAGTTTCAACATGCTCAATCCAAAAATGTGGCTTCCAAAGTGTTGATAAGACTTTCCTTAAATTTGGCCTAGTGACCTAGTTTTTGACCGGTCATGACCTTCATTCAAACTTAGCCTAGATATTACTAAGACAAACATTCCAACATAGTTTCATCATGCTCAAGCCAAAAAAGTGGCTTCCAAAGTGTTAACAAGATGTTCCTTACATTTGGCCTAGTGACCTAGTTTTTTACCGGACATGACTTGGCCTAGATATCATCAAGACAAACTTTCTGAGAAAGTTTCAACATGCTCAAGTAAAAAATGCGGCTTCCAGAGTGTAAACAAGCTTTTCTTTAAATTTGGCCTAGTGACCTAGTTTTTGACCCGACATGATCTATATTCAAACTCGGCCTAGATATCACTAAGACAAACATTCTGACAAATGTTTAACATGTTCAAGCCAAAAATACGGCTTCCAGAGTGTTAACAAGATTTTCATTAAATTTGGCCCAGTGACCTAGTTTTTGACCCGACATGACCCAGTTTCAAACTTGGCCTAGATATAATCGAGACAAACTTTCTGACAAAGTGTCAACATGCTCAAGTTTAAAATATGCCTTCCAGAGTGTTAACAAGATTTTCCTTCAATTTAGCCTAGTGACCTAGTTTTTGACCCGACATGACCTATATTCAAACTTGGGCTAGATATCATAAGACAAACATTCTGACAAAGTTTCTACATGCTCAAGTCAAAAATGCGGCTTCCAGAGTGTTAACAAGATTTTCAATAAATTTGTAAACCAAACAATTAAAACAGCGTAGCCTAGTGAACTTCGTAAATCAACTCATAAAAAAAGCTTAGCCTAATTAGTTGGGGAACAGTTATTAAACACAATTTAAATGTATCTTAAGTTTTGTAACAACTGTGAAAGATGTACATATTTTGTATCTTGTTGTTTCTTAAATCAGTTAATACAATTTATTCAACCATATAGGCTGTTTTTTCAAACATATAACAGAGTTTTTCTTTACAATAATATCTGTGGGTTTCTCCCTTTTTGATTACGTCACCCCATGGTACAAAATTAAAACCTATCCCATACTGACGCCGCGCTTCCACGCGGCGTCAATAAACATTGACACATAATGAAATTACAGCTCACTAATCAATTTCATACTCAACGGTCTCTTTAACTCAAGCAATCATCGATCATTTTACAAAGATGAACATTTTGTAAATGACATGAAAGACGATTTCGATTTAAAACTGAAGCCTTAAACCGCTATTCGACTATTTACTTTATATCAATATATTTTCTTGCCTTGATTATCTATCGGAATGAAAGTTTGTTCCCCCCTGACAGGTGTGTTTCAAGATGAAAGTGAAGGTATCAGACACTGAAACTGTGTATCAAATCACTGCTGATAGAGCGTAGATTGTTTTTAACCCTGATTCTACTATAGGATACGTTCATCCTTTCCAACATCCAGTCGCATGTTGATGCTTCTTCTGCAGACGACCTTTGAAACCTTGTGGCAAAATGAGAAAGTGCTCGTAATGAACACTTTCTCCTTTTGCCTCAATACTTTCAACTCAATTTAATAATTTAACTCTCATTTATGCAGATGTTTTACAATTTTCTAAGACGCTTTCAATGTCGTGCTGTAAATTTGTCGTACAAATGTAACACATACTGCAAATATATATGAGCCACTCCACGAGAAAACCAACATTATTGATTCTGCGTAATGTTTCGAGCCAGATCAGCTTGCGCAGTCCGCACAGGCTAATCCGGGCCGACACATTCCGTCTCAAGGGGATAGGGGTATACAGTAATGATTCCTGAAACAGAAAATCCACAGGAGGCGAAAAGTCTCTTTCCGGGTAAACCTGCGCGGTTTGCTTAGGCTGATCCGGGTCGATAGTTTACGCAGACTCCGGAATGTTGGTTATCTCATGGGACGGCTCATAGCATTATCCACTACACGTGTAAGGAATTATCAGGCTAACTGATGATGATACCAGTTGCATTAATTCAGCGGAACAAGGGTTACCAGTTCTACTACTGATGGAATTCTCTCAAGAAAGGAGACGACCGGACGTAACACGTACGAAAGCATGATCCGCTGCAGGAGAAAAAAGGACTTCATTGTATGTATTATACGTGGAGACCCATGCTGCGAGCATCTGCATAATTCGAACGTAATGATCACACCCTGGAAACCAGTCCCTAATGTTAAAGTATGGGAACGGAATCACCATTGAATATTACGTAAGTGGTTTAAAGACCCAAATTAACGTTAACATAAACATAATAAAAATATGAAAAATCTCTTAAATTTAAGGTATAATTAATGAAAACAGTTGAAAACATTGTGGCAAAAGGAGAAAAATGTTCGTTTTGAGCAATTTGTCCTTCTGTCACGACGTTTTCAATAGTCGTCTGCAGCAGATGCGTCAAAATGCGTCTATAGGTGGAAAAGGGTAAACAAAAACGTTTTATGAGAGTTCTAGCGATTTCGGTCTTAACCCTTTCCCTCATATAGACGCTTTCTACGTCTCTGCTGCAGACGGCTTTTTGAAAACATAGTGACAAAAGAAGAAATTGCACAAAACGTGCAATTTCTCCTTTTGCCACAATGTTTTCCACTTTTCGCTAAAGACCCAAATTAACGTTAACATAAACACAAAAAGGCTGTACTGTTCATTGGTCTAATATTTGTATTGAGAGGTTTTAAAAAAAAGCTCAAATCGCTTGCAGTCAATCTTTATGGAAATACCCTGGGATCTGGATCAACTAACCGTAATCAAGCTGCGCGTTCGCGAGCAGCTTATTCGGGTTCTGATATGTAATGGGTTTAAACACCCAAATTATTATAGGGGGAAAAAACGTTTAAATGAACAAAAAATGCTGAACTGTTCAACATATTGGCCTAGTATTTGTACAGAGACGTTTTAAAAAAGCTATAATCGTTCTGGAAATACGCCGTCCACGGGGAAAATATCCGTGTATCTTACATTTATGACCAGTGTATAACCAGATCAAGTGTATCTTTAGAGGTTTTAAAAAACGTCTGAAAAGCACTTTTCCGTTTTTATCTGATTGTATTGAATTGTAAGTGCGCAAGATTGTATATCATTTTATATACATATATATATATATTTATTCCGTTGTTAAATATTTGACGAGGTTAATTTTTTCGTGGAGCAGAGCTGAAATAATGATTATGTTTAGACTAACACAGGCAAAATAGCCAAAACATCCTACAGTTAAATGTGGTCAATAGCTTTTAGCACGTCTTTACGAGAAATCATTACAACCATTAAAATATGTTCTCTTTCATCTTAAATCGAATATTTACCAGTTCAAATGAGCGGTACTCCATAAAAAGCAACCTCGGGGCATTTGAGACCAGCATGTATCAGGATCAGCCTGTACACCCGCTAAATATTATCTAACTCTGCACCGGTGACGCAATGCTGCCTCCAAGAGATTTTCTGATCAAAAGTATATATTGTAATAAGAAAGCATAAATACGCAAACTGATCTTTAAACCTTAGACTGTTCAACCCTATTTTATGAGGCGTGAGCCATCAGTATGGAACCAGCCTGGATTTAATTCCATCAACCTTACTTAGCGCAATGTGATACTTAAATATACTTACGAGAGTATTTCATCATTTTTATTTTCCTATTAAAATTGCCATTTTATTTCATTTTTTACCAAATCTTATTGGTCAGCAAGGTTATAATTTATGTCAACTTAGTCATTTACTTCAATACGTTCCACCATTCAAGTTTTACAAAACAACGAGTGAATACAAAATGACGAAATATGCCGTTTGAAGTATTTCAGTATTACTTAGCGCTAAGTAAGGTTGGTGGAATTGGACGAAGGCCTGCCGTAACCAATGGACGTAACCAGTGGACGTAACCAGTGCACCGTCTGACAGGCACTATACTGTTGGCTGCTTAACTCAACACTTTTATCTTGATTTTCGGAGGATGGCCTCTTCCAAATGCAAAGATGGACGATTTTTTTTTATTTAATTGAGCATTGAAAAGGTTGATCTACATATCTCTGCTTGATGTATCGGCCAAGATCAGCCTGAACAGTCCGCGCAGGCTAATCCGGGCCGACGCCTTTCGTTTTAGGGGGTTTATAGGTTTTGAGTTATTATTCCTGAAACAGAATATTCACAGGAGGCGAAAAGTGTCTGCCCGGATTAGCCTTCGCGGCATGCTTAGGCTGATGCGGGTCGATAATTTACGCAGTGTCCACAATGTTGGTTTTCTCATGGAACGGCTCATATGATTTATTACGGTAAGGATCAGTTTTCTGGGGGCACGGCTCTAATTCAACTTTTGAGGTCACGATAAACGACGGTTCCTTTTATAAATTTGTTAACAACATAAAAACAGGACGCTAAGTTAGGTTCTGTTCAATATCTTTGTTGAGGTAGCTTTTTTGCTTTGAGCCGAGCCCCGGTAGCTAAATTTGTAGCGACGTTGGCTGTTAATCCTAGGGTTGTGAGTTCGAACCCCTGCTCTGCCATCATTCTCTCAGTTTACGTTTGATAAAAGTCAATGCGACAAGCGTCATCCGTCTTCCACTAAGCGGCTAACAGTCTATGGGGAAAAGCAGCCAGTTGCTTAGAAAGACTGTTGTGTGGAGTACTGGTGTAAGAAAAACAGGAAACACATGGGTAAGTGAACTGGCCGCCGTGATATAACTGAACTAGTGATGAAAACGGCGTTAAATCCTAATCAATCAATCAAACAATATTTTCTTTAAAATAGCGTTGTCTGAGATCCTGACGCGAGACAGCAAGGAAAGACAAGGCGAACTGACGTGATACTGAACTACTGTTGAAATTGGCGTCAAACTCCACTCATACCCAAAGGTTTCTGTTTTCCCTTTCAGAAGTAGCTTCTGTGATGCAGATTACGATGTTTTGAACCACTAGTTGGCATGTTTGAAGCTTTATCCCGAGATATGCATGAAATCCCCACTTTTGTTTGGATTCAACATGCTCCTCTGATCGATTTAGCTATAAATGGAAACCCTATGGTACAAACAGGACCTATAACCCTTTCCCACATACAGCAAATCTTTGAAAATGTCTACTCAAAAATATGAAAAATCTCTAAAATGTTAGGTATAATTAATTATAAAAGTTGAAAACATTGTGGCAAAAGGAGAAATTGTTCGTTTTGAGCAATTTGTCCTTCTGTCACGACGTTTTCAATAGTCGTCTGCAGCAGATGCGTCAAAATGCGTCTCTAGGTGGAAAAGGGTAAAATAAAACGTTTTATGAGATTCAGCGATTTCGGTCTTAAAGGAAGTAAACAATGTACTTTTGCATGGAAGATTAAGCAGTCTTTCTTACGCGTAACTAGTTCTACAAGAGGAAGCAATTGCAATTAGCCCTTTCTCTGCCAATGACAATTGAAAGCTTTTGCAAACTCTGCAGATTCAGGTGAGACAGCTCATAAGGATATTAAGGCATTGTTTGCCGCTTAGACATTACATTTACCAAAATTCCTGTTGGACGATGATGTGGTCCAATTTTCAACATGGAAGATTCGAATTTTTCAAATTGGCAGTGAAAATTAAAAGTTCTGAAATGACAGTATTTTTTTACTCCGTCGTCTTGCAGCAAAAGTTTTATCACGTAAGCAAGCAATCATGGGATTGGATATCTCAGTATATAGATGGTGTGTAGCGTGTTTATCAAAGTGCAACCATCACGGAAAGGTGTGGCCGAAAAGGAAACAGTTTAATGTTATCTACAAGTTTAAACCAGATGTTTGAATGGAACTTGAGTATATCCGGAAAGAGGGAGAGAGATATGGATCAGTGTAGTGCAGTCAATCCTTCGTTTTGACCTAATCCACAAAACGCAAAGTTATTGTAGATTGAAGTTGATTAAACCTCCACCGACCCCCCGACCCCCCCCTTGACCCAACTAACAAAACATATCTATTATCTATAGCAGATGACTTTGAAAACAATAGGTAAACATGTTGATAATTCAAATAATTGAAAGTTCAATCATTGAGGCCAAAAGAGAAATTTCTCAATATGAACAATTTCTCCTTTAGCCAAAATCTTTTCAAACGTTGTCTGTTGCAAATGCGTCGAAATGCGCCTATTTATGGGATAGAGTTATTACTGTGTTTAAAAGCTGTTAACTATACTCGATAATATTGACTTTCAAATTAAGTGCAGATATAGACAAGAGTTGCATATTTGTCAATTAAAAGTAAATTTTAAGACATTTAAAATTTGATTCATTTTAAATATTTACAGTATACTGGGTAAGGTTTACAGTGGTTAAGTGAGCCTAAGACGTCAAGGCGAGGTCTTTAAACCGTTGGTTAATGTATTCATATTATTGTAATAACTCATTGATTACTTGATTTATTGATTGATTGAGTGATTTATTTATTTATTTATTTATTTATTTATTTATTTATTTATTTATTTACTTACTTATTTATTTACTTACTTATTTATTTACTTATCTATCATATAGAAAATTGAATATCTCTGGTATAAGAGTTGGCACATCTCACGTGTTCAATCGATTATAAATGGGTTTTTTATAATATTTGACAGAATTATTAATCGTCGAATTGTATGCACTTACATAGCTCGAAAAAAATACCGCTCCATTTTAATGAAATAATTTTAAAACTTGATGACCCGGTTCCGGTTTGAGTGTATTCCGAACACATCTATTGCATGCGGACTGTTTATCCCTTTCCCTCATATAGACGCTTTCTGACGCCTCTGCAGTAGACAGCTTTTTGAAAACATAGTGACAAAAGAAGAAATTGCACAAAACGTGCAATTTCTCCTTTTGCCACAATGTTTTCCACTTTTTGTCATAGGTTATCCATTCAATTATGGAGATTTTCTATGTTTTGACAAAATACGTTCAAAGTCGTCTGCTGCAGAATTGTCGTATGAGGGAAAGGGTTATGACATCGACAGTCGAGGTTGGAATAAGCGGCGTTACAGGAAAACAACCCGTAACGTAACACGAGTCGAATCGACCTGTCTGCGCATTCATGCTAAAGGATATAGATACCTGTAGGTACTGGTTTAAACAGTTTGACCACCCCTGTTACTAGTACGCGGACAGTGCAGATCCAGATCAGACTTTGCAGACGTATCTGTGTCTTGACTGGTACTCGTATGGCACCAAGGAATCAACATACGTGTTTTGACTCCGTGGTATGATGGAAATGTTGAAAATGACGTTAACACCCAATATTTTAACCATTTTCCCTTATATAGTTTTAAAAAATCAGACATGAAATCAACATGAATTCAAGAACACCAAGATAATTCAGAAATTCAATAAACAATATCACAATTAAACAGCCATCTTCTAAAAAAGAGCAATGGTTGGTTAACTCTTTCAATGATACAGGTATTATTTAGGGACGTGGCAGCAAGCGAATTATGAAAATCCTTTTTGGGTAAGAAGAAGTTGGAAAAGCGTATTTTTTTTAATTTCACACAACGTTTTCACCGTGTTTCCGATTCTTCTTCCAACCAAAGTTGGAGAAATTCCATAGATTTCTCATACTATTTTCAAAGCAAACGACTCTAAAAACGACTGTACATGTATGTGATAGATAAACCATTCAAATATCGTAAAAAGGAAACGCCACCATTTCTTAAATTTCCTTGTATACTTGTTTTCCATTTAAACAATGAACCATGGATTGATTCAAATAAATGAGATCGTTTTCCTATTTTGTTTTCGCTTTAAGAATTGAAAAAAAAAAATACATATTAACAAAAAACGTGTTGCGTTTAAAGTTGAACTAAATATTAGTCATGTGGCCAGAATACTTCCGATATCTCTCGAATATGTGAACATTCGAACATATCGTTTTACTCGAATCATTTCCTAGAACGGATTTGCCATTTTAAAACAGCGAAGAACAGTTTGAGGAAGCTGTGAATCATGTTGTCGTAAACTGAGCCGTCCAGCGAGAAAACTAACATTGTGGACTCTGCGTAAAGTATCGACTCGGATCAGCCTAAGCATGCCGCGCAGGCTTACCCGGATAGACACTTTTCGCCTACTGTGGATTTTCTGTTTCAGGAATCATAATTGTTTAATCTCTATCCCCCTGAGACGGAATGTGTCAGTCCGGATCAGTCTGCGCGGACTGTGATGGCTGATCTGGGTCGATTGATTACGCAGAGGCCATAATGTTGGTTTTCTCGCGGGACGGCCAAATGACGAGGAAAATCCTAGTTTGTCAAAGGTACTGTGTTATTTCAGCAGGTTTTCCCTTTCCCTGAAGCAAACGGCAGTTATCGCTTTTGCAGCAAACCTTGTAGAACAAGAATAACATGAACACAACCAGGAACGTAGATAAGATTTAACATACGCTCCTGACAAATGAACAAGTTCTACTTATCCCAATAAGGTTCTCAAATATACATTTCATTTTCAAGATATTATCGTTATTCCCTCAACATATTGGACTGCAGGCTCTTAACATATCATATTAGGTAAACAGCAAAATTAACGTCACAGATAATTTGGTTTTATTAGCATGTAACATTTCAGAGAAGAAAAAAAACATACTTAAAAGTGTCTTTTATTAGGACGCCCGCGACATGTGAGTGTTTATTGTTAATACTCATCTAGTATGGTACCTGGTTTACTGTAGTGAGTTAGTACGTCTGGGATGAACTGAAAAAGTAGTCTGGTACCCGGCTAACTGTAGTGAATTTGTACTTCTGGCATGAGCCAACAATGGCGTCTTGATTGGTCACTCCCCATTAAATATCGATATCGCATATATGGTAAATTAGTAAATATACGATTGATTTGTTCGTAAACTTTACAGCGAACCTATCCACCTTGATATTTGGTATCAACACTTAAATAATGAAGCAGATTTCGGAGATTGAACGATTGACAATAAGGATTGCTTGCTTGCCTGCCTCACCATGTACAAAGGACGCTGCCATTAGTGGCGTATGCCTGATCCATTATACAATAGTAGGGGCGGTTAACTCAAGACCCAATAATTACTCTGAAAAACATTGATCTGTAAACGCATAAACAAGAGTCAACTAGATACAACGTTGTGGGGGGAAATGCAAATGCAAAGAAAATGGCTTTTTGGCTTTAGATCAGGTTTTCTCCTTTGCCCGAAATGTTGTCAAATCTTTATCAAAATATCACATCTTTATTACTATGTTGTGTTACATGAATTCCCGCAGATGATTACTAATTAATTGTTTTGATTGGTATGGGTTTAATGTCGTTTCCATCGAGTTTTCAGTCATTATCACAGCGACAAGTTCACCTCGCATTCGAACACCAGTACTCCACACAATAGTCTGTCCAAGCGACATGCTGCTTTAACACATATACTGTTAGCCCATTGATGGAAGACGCATGCTGCTTGAATCATTGACTTTTATCAAACGTCTTGGATTCGGAGTCACAGCCCCTGAATTGAGAGCCCGTGTCGCTACTGACTGAGCTATCGGTTCTATGCCAGAATCAGATTATTACAAAGCAAACGACTTCGTATCAGATAAACGGTTTATTCAGACATTTATGATACACTAAGGGACCGTAACAGCACTGCTTGGTCAGTCTTACAGTGCTTGCAGTGCTATTTATGACATCACTAGACTGGAATTCCGAAATTCGAGGACGAATTTCCAGTTAAGCAGGGTTTTATGTCGCGGTCTGAACTTGTACACAGTTGGAGAAAGGCATGTATAGAGTATTTGCCCTGAAGTGAGAGGTCCCGGGTTCGCGCTGCTGACTGGCTGCATGATTTGTCTCATTGTGACATTATTAATTACGAAATGAATTGCAATTTATCTAAATAAATATGATTAAGACTGGAACAGCATCTTATCCTTACATTACTAAAAATTTAACGTTCACTCTGTGAAGCAGTAGTAGAGTTCATGCAACAAATCATCAGCAATCGAAACGGAAACAATCAAGACAAACATATGGAAATCTATTTAGATTCGAGTATAAGTAGTGAATACAGCTCAAGGGTTAATAATTAAGGGTTAAAGATTATCTATAAATGCAGACAACTGATCTTTTCCTGATGCGATATTTTTTAAAAGTCGACTGCTTGGAAACTAGAAAGAAATTTTCTGGATAATTTTTAGTAGAATTTCGACAAATTTTAGAAAGCATTGTGGCAAAGGAGGAACTGCTAGTTTTTCTAAAATGCTTTGAAAACTAGTCTTGTCTCTTGTCGCCTCTATCAGGGAAATGGTTTAACATGCACTGCTCTGTAAGTGACAATGTTTTTGTAAGAAAGGCAATATACCTTGAAAAGTGTTGAAAAACAGAGTCAAACCTTAATCATTAAACATTAATCTGCAGGAGACAGCTTTTGAAAACATAATGGTAAAAAGAAGAAATAACTCATGTTAACGGTCTTCTCAAAAAGCGGACATAGTGAAAATCGTTCATACGAATTGTTATATATCAATTCGTGGAGGATGCAAACACAAAACAAGTAACATCTATGTTCGATATGGTTGCATTGATTGATTGATTGATTGATTGATTGATTGTTAGGTGTTTTACGCCGCTTTAAACAATGTTTCCGTTATATCACGGCGTTTCCTGGGTAAGTTTCAAGTACTTCTGGTCCATTTATCCTGACACAATCCAGTCAGTCGTACTGATAACCTCGCAACCCTGAGCGCCAAGAAGGAAAGCCATTACTACCAGTTTTAAAGTCTTTGGTATAACCCGGCCGGGGATCGAACCCGCGACCTCCCGCACCGAGTGGGAAGTTGGACGTTTAATGTTTGACAATTGAAACACTACATTGTAAAGGCAGAATGGGATCATTCAAAAATGTATGAGACGTCGAATCCTGAAAGGTTAGTCGGTGACTGTCACTGTGGCTTGGGACACTAAATAAGAATGGCAGCCCAAACCTGACCCTTGCAGTCAATGTAACTATTTAGCCCCAGTAGGTGCGGTGGTATTAGTTTTATAACTTATCTATTTGTATATCGATGTAAATATAAGGTCAGGGATCAAATACCATATTTCCTGTCCGCCGTGATATGACCTTAACTGTTGAAACCGACGTAAAACCCGAAAAAAAAATCAGTCGGTACCGAAGATTGCTATCCATTCCGGAATTCGAACCCCGGCATGGTCAAAGGTCATCGATTCATTCGTCTTCCACCAATAGGCTTATATGGGAAGGTAGTCAGTTGCATGGGAAGAATGATGTGTGGGGAGTACTGGTGCCAAAAAGCCAGTAAAGTTGAATTGACCGACATGATATAATTTAATTATAGATGTAATCGGCATTAAATCCAACCATAACTCTTTCGCTGCCAACGATAATTAAAGGCTTTTACAAACAATTCAGAAATCTGTATTCTTCGCAACTTAGACATTACATTTCACAAAATGTCCTATTATACGAAAATGGAGAGGTTTAATTTTCAACATGGAAGATTCGACTTTGTGAAATTCGGCAGTGAAAGAGTTAATCTGCACGTACAGTGACAGTCCTGTTCGGACTGTGTGTAAGTGGGGACTCACATGAGTCTTCAATATTCGCATTGGCCATCAGACCCGTTTACGTCTGAGGTGCTTGTCATGGATATGAGCGATGCTTCAGGAACACGTGTATTATCGCAATTATTACAAGAGTAAAACAAGATTTGCTCGTGCATTCAAATGGATACTGATTGACATAAGATTGTTGAAACCTTCTATAATTACTTATTGGTGAACAGTGTAGAGCCAGATTAGACTACATGGATGCGCTGGAGTATCTGAATCTACAATGGTGACAAGTGCCTTACGGTTGCTTTGCACAAATAGACATAATACGCCAAAATTTATATCTCTAAAGCGAGCTATATGTAGTCAATGTAAAACTATGCTGACCTTAATCTCTTAATTATTCACTAATTCAATTATTTGATTGAGAAATGGTTGATCTACTTGTTGTCTTTTTAACCCTTTCTCTGAAACTGACTTCAATTGACACTTTGTGCAGCAGACGTAGGAAAATGGTGAATTGTTCATTTAGAGCAATTTCTCATTATCCTGCAATGTTTCTATAATCATATATGTCTAATTGTAAGGAAGCTTTGAACGTAATTTGAAAGCTTTGTTTAGTAAAATATGGTCAAAGACGACTCGTAAAATATAAAATCAGGTACACGGTTTGACTGTCTCCATTTAACCATGTTAAGGTTGAATTTTAATATGGACTTGTCCAGCTTGCATTTGGAAGAGCGCCGACTGGCCTGACTATTAACTGTTGGCCCGGCCTCACATTATGGCTTCCATCAATCAAAGGGTTAAAAATTGTCCAGATCAATCTATTTAACTCGTTCACTACCGAATTTCACAAAGTCGACTCTTCCATGGTGAAAATTGGACCACTCCATTTTTCTTTCAACATGAACTTTGGTAGAATGTAATGTCTAAGTGACAAACAATGTATATCTAAGGAGAGACACCTTGTTACGAGCTGTATCACCTGATTCTGCATTGTTTGCAAAAGCCTTTAATTGCCTTTTGCAGTGAAATAGTTAAAAGAAGGTAGAAGCTAAAATAGAACGTATTTATTTAAATTCATAAACAATTTCTCAGTTTGCCATGAATAAAGTATGATAAGTGTAGGCTGAGATTGCTCTTCAGTTTGATGTCTGTTTACAGTAGACAGGAGGTTCTACCATCTGACGTCGGGTTAAACTGAGTATGTTTGATACACGCAATATATATTAACTTACTTTAAATGTTTATGCGGTGTTGTAATGCTGTAAACGCAATCCAACAAATACAATTTGTACGTTAAAAGTTTGCCTTAAGTCGCCAAGCACTACTTCTACTACTACTACTACTACTACTATTACTGTTGCTGATGCTGCTACTACTACTACTTCTACTACTACTACTACTTCTACTGCTACTACTACTTATACTACTACTACTACTACTACAACTACTACCACTACTACTACTACTACTACTACTACTACTACTACTACTACTACTACTACTACTACTACTACTACTACTACTACTACTACTACTTCTACTACTACTACTACTTCTACTACTTCTACTTCTACTACTACTATTACTACTTCTACTACTACTACTACTTCTACTACTTCTACTTCTACTACTACTATTACTTTTACTTCTACTAATACTACTACTACAACTACTACTCCTACTGTATGGTAAATCAAAACTACATTAAGTAAGTTGGAAAGACACTACATTACATCTCATGAATCAATTTTGCATCAATTCTACAGAATAATATTAGTTCAGATAAGCATTAGCCGTTTCCCTTATGCAGACGACTGATTACGAATCTGCAGCAGACGACTTTATAAAAAAGAAGATCGCGTTCTAATCGAACATCGCGCTCTAATCGAACATCGCGGTCTAATCGAACATGTTCTCACTTTCCAATAACGTATTCAACTCCGTAAACAACAATTATTTATAAGTCTTAATTTTTTACCACATTTTCCCTCTTATAATTCCAAAGCGTAAGAATAACAAGGATCATAAACATCATACACATTGCTTTTAACTCTTTCAGCAGCAAAGGCAATATTGAGGTTTTTACAAACAATACTGATTCAGGCGAGTCAGCTCGTAACGAGCTGTCTCACCTGAAATCAGCATTGTTTGCCTTTTAGTTAACAAAATAGTCCGGACTTTTATTACATGAGAAATGGAGACGCCTGATTTTGAACATGGAAGAGTCTACTTTAAACAATTTAGCGCTGAAAGAGTTAAATTAAATACAATGATGTATAATCAAACTCCCCACGATCTCCTCGCTTTTTTCATCGTTAACTGTGATAACCTTGCAGAAAACCTTAACGCTAAACATTTTGAGTTTCAAGGAATTGACTTATGGTGATTCTGTTCTAAACTTGGAACAATGGTTTGGAAACAAAGTTGGAAACATTATGTAAAAATCAGAAATTGCTCGCTGTAACCATTTCCCTCTCTCTGACGCTTATCGATACATCAGCAGCAGACGACTTACTAACTATGATCATTGTTTTCTTTTTCACAATGTTTTCAACTATAAACAGTAAGGATACTTTCATTTACAGAGATATTCTGTTCTAGATCCTTGCAAAGTAGTCTGCTGCAATTCGTTTGTTTGTAGAAAAGGGATAAGCAAGTTCGGTACTTCCCTGCATGTTTTGAAAACTGATCTATTGCGGAGGCGTCATCATCGTCTGTCTAAGGTAAAGGGATAATGTGAACACTCTTAAATGGCATACTAGTCTACATTGATAACACTAATTACCAATCATAGTATTTAACTAGATATTTCACACGTAACGCACTTAACTAAAATAATTTAACGCGCCTAAAAGATACTTCTATATTGAAATCTCTCAAGCAAAACATGTAACAAATATTGATAAACGAAATTATGAAGAACATTACATGACATTGGATATGTTGGAATTAGTTATTGTGACTTTTCTTCCCTCAATGTTTTCAAAACGGTAATGCTTCAGATGAACTAGTTGTCTCGCATACCAATAGTATGGTTAAAATAACATACTCAACCCATTCCATCATACAGCAAATCGACAAAAGGCGAATCAGTAAACAGTTTTGGATGATAAAACAACGTTTTATTAATGAGAGATTTGGTTATTACATTGCGATGAAAATATTGCGGCAAACAGAAAAAATATTGATCATTATGAGCAATTGCTTCTTTAACCCTTTCCCTCATATAGACGCTTTCTGACCCTCTGCTGCAGACGGCTTTTTGAAAACATAGTGACAAAAGAAGAAATTGCTCAAAACGAGCAATTTCTCCTTTTGACACAATGTTTTCCACTTTATGTCATAGGTTCAATTATAGAGATTTTCTATTTTTTGATAGAATATGTTCAAAGTCGTCTGCTGCATACTTGTCGTATGAGGGAAAGGGTTAAATGTTTTTTAAAAGTCGTTAGCTGCAGATATATCCCAACACGTCTGAATATGGGTTAATATACATCAAGAGTACTGATAACGGAGAATCATGTTTTTTTTCCAAATAATTCATTAACCCTTTCCCTCATATAGGCGCTCTCTGACGCTTCTGCAGCAGGCGGCTTTTTGAAAACATAGTGACAAAAGAAGAAATTGCTTAGAACGAGCAATTTCTCCTTTTGCCACAATGTTTTCCACTTTTAGTCATAGGTTATCTATTCAAATATAGAGATTTTCTATTTTTTGACAAAATATGTTTGAAGTCGTCTGCTGCAGAATTGTCCTATGATGGAAAGTGTTAAGGTGCTTTGACTACTGGTAGTTTGTCCATCAAAGTACGTACATGTGTGTTTGTGGAACCGAAAGCCTTTGTTGTGATCTAAATAGGTGTGCCGCGTCTGGCGATTTAGGGTCTTTATACATCTGCGTACAGTGAAGACTCGGGCAAGCGTGTGCATCCACGCGGTCTCGCGAGAGCCTTCACTGTCCGTCTGCATGTAAGTTAGTTCTATATGCATCTTTTTAGTAAAGTACTAGAAATATAGCCCCATTAGTATACGCCAATTTTACCTTAACGTGATCTCGTTACGTAGAGTCAGACATACACAAACCGGCTTGATGCGTTTCATAAATAACGAGTTTCGTTACGATTCTTATTTTTAAATGTATAAATCGACGAGTAGAAATGTTACACTTAAAACGGAAAATTATCAAACAACGCGAAATTTAATCGAGCGATTTTGGCGTCTTGTTGCTTGTTTGTAAAGTGAAGAATTTAGCGTACCAGAGCATGTCCATCTACACGTAATAAAGCCCTAAATGCAACTTTTGACAAGATTTGCTCCACGCGATTTACGCCAAAATAACATGCAATCATTCTGAATAGGAGAGTTAACCCTTTCTCACATACAACAAATCTGAAGCAGACGACTTTGAAAATGTCTACTCAAAAATATAGAAAATCCCCATAAATAAATGTAAAATTACTGGAAAAAAGGTGAAAACATTGTTGCAAAAGGAGAAATTGCTCATTTTGAGCAATTTCTTCTTTTGTCACAATGCTTTCAAAAGTCGTCTGCTGTAAAAGGCATCAACAAAAACGTCTGTATGTGGGAAAGAGTTAATGAGACCCAAGCCGTCAGATCCGGTACGTATAAAATACATCTTACCTGAGATATGTACACGTAAATATAGATTCTATAGCTATACGAGTCCATGGAATAGGTACAAGTTGACTTTTGTGAACAGTTTAAAACCAGATCTATCTGTCCATCCGCACAGTCTGCTTAACTCTTTCGCTCCCAAAGGCAATTAAAGACTTTTGCAAACAATGCAAATTCTGACGAGAGAGCTCGTAACGAGCTATCTCGCCTAAAATCTGCATTAATTGCAGCTTATACATTAAATTTTACTAAATATCCTCTTTGACGTAAAATGGAGTGGTCCAATTTTCAACATGGAAGAGGTTACTTTGTGAAATTAGGCTGGGAACGGGTTAAGATCTGTTCGTTCAAATGTAACATACACAAGCTCGTTATAAGCTTCGTTTAACATGTGTGGATTATGATAGGACGGCGCAGATGAACAGTCTGGTCTGAATCTACACCTTTTACAAATACATACGTGTGCCCTGCTGCATGGAGAGGCTCGTATGATCATACAACATTAAAAACATTCATTTCATATGAAACGTTTTCTTTTCTATAAGTCATTTGCCAAATGTAAAGTGTATTATTTAAAATAAAATATTTAATGAAATCTTGGTACTTAGAGACTTAATTGAATCATTTCCGCCGATAGATTTAAGAATAGTGTAACATTAAGCTGTTCCCACAGAAAGCAAATCCTCAGCAGACGACTTTAACCCGTAACCTCATATAGACGCTTTCTGACGCCTCTGCAGCAGACAGCTTTTTGAAAACATAGTGACAAAAGAAGAAATTGCTCAAAACGAGCAATTTCTCCTTTTGCCACAATGTTTTCCACTTTTAGTCATAGGTTATCCATTCAATTATAGAGATTTTCCATCTTTTGGCAAAATATGTTTGATAAATAAATAAGTCGTCTGCTGCAGAATTGTCGTATGAGGGAAAGGGATAAGTTTATTCAAGCACAAACATGAACAAACTCTATACATTACTGTTGCATCATCGAATGAAGAACATGTTTGCAAAATGAGTACTTACTCATTACTAACTCATTACTTACTCATTATGAGCCGTTTCTCTTTTTTTCTAAACAGTATTCAGAAACCGTCTACAACAGGTTTATTAAAATGTGTCTGCCTAATGGGAAGTTAAAGCGACACAGATTTGTATTATATTAAAGTAGCATAGTACTTAAAATCTTTAGTATGTCAGTCAATGTAGTCGAAGAATAGAACAATCTTGTTAATTCCAGTTATAACTTAGTATGTTGTTGCACGACTAAATGTTATAGGATTATATAAAACAGGGTTTTCTTACCTGAGAGGGGAAACAGATAACGCCAGTTCACTATAGTTGTATCAATCTAGTCTAGGTATGTTCTCTTATTGTCCCACTGTCCTAATTCATTATGTCACTTCATAAATAATAACAAAGTTCGCCTTTTTGTTTGAACAAGTCTTCGTAGTTTGCTGTCTTAATAATAATTTAATTGATATATTTTCTAATTTATAGATCCATATATTTCCAAAAGAGCCTTTTCAAATACATAAATAAGAATTAACAAAGAAAATTAGTGTTTCTCTTTTTTTATCTATTTTTTCCCTAAAAGTAACTAGCAATAAATAAGAATAATTAACAAAGTATTTTTCAACTTAATTTCCCCCAAACTTTCGCGTTAAATATAGCAACTAATAAACCAACCGATATTTCGTCCTGCCTCCCAAATTACTGTCCGTCCTTTAACTGTGATATGCCTCACTACGCCAGCCACTCTAATCAAGCCTCGATTAGGCCGGTTGATTTAAAGAATAAGTTGGGTGCTCGTAACCAACACATGAACGGCGCACCATGTGCTTTGTTTTACTAATTTTTATAGTGCTTACACTGACCTATGATCTTACAAGAAATATGTCCTTGAAGGGAATAATGTGGGTTGGATTCATTGGGGGATTTTTGCCCTATCGCTGGCTTTATAAGAAGACGTTGATGTTGATACATCTGTTGAGAACGCCTTTTCTAGTGTTTTAAAGGTTCGACTAGTTTATTTACGTTAATGTAGGCCGTCTCGTGAGAAAATCAACATTGTGAACTCTGCGTAAAGTATTGACCCGGATCAGCTTAAGCATGCCACACAGGCATACCCGGATAGACACTTTTCGCCTCCTGTGAATGTTTCAGTGTCAGGAAATTACAACTCTATACATCTATCACCCTAAGACGGAACGTGTCGGCCGGATCAGTCTGCGCGGATAGCGCAGTCTGATCTGGTCGATACATTACGCAGATGTCTATTGCCGCAGCAGCATGTTGGGGCATTTTGAGAAACAATGTGTAGGCACGTGCCTACAGTGCCTACAGTGCCTTAAGGGAGTTACGTCCCTGCTGGCCCCTCTTTCTAAATATCTGTGGCGTCTCTGACACGGCACCAAGGACAGTAATTTAATTCAAATGCGTCTGGGCGGTAACTTTGTTACTTCAATTTAAAACTTATTTTTGGATTTGTTAGATCTAATTTTCTCAAAAAATAAGTATTCACCTTCTTTTTATTTAATTCAGTTAAAGTTCATTTAAAGGGTATGTTTTATTTGTGAATCCTATCCATTGTAATTTTCTCAACTTGTATGTAGCCCTTTCTCAAGCTAACATGTTTGTCTTTATTTGGTTAGAACATAAACTCTTCTTTGTTCTTATCTTTTGATATTTTTCAAAATTATACAAGAAATCTTAATACACGAAGCGAATTCTTTCTTATAGCTTTCCGAACTGTGGACGCTTTTTATGCATCTGCTGCTCCCGACTTTTGTCACAGTTTGACTCATTTCGACATATATCCTTTCATATTTAGAGATTAACCACGGTTTAAAGCTAATTTGAAGTTGTCTGGTTCAGGTGTATTGCATGTGGGGAAAAAGGAGGAGAGTCTTCCTTCTTCAGGTACAGTTTATTCCAACACTCCCCTCTATCATAGCATTACCCTCAAACAAATCATTGGTCACTTCAAAGTATTGTCTTCGTCCAGTTGTTCACCTTACCCACAATACAACAGTTCTGCTACAGGCGGCTTTGAAAACATATGTTCGTAAATATTGTAATCCTCTATAAATGAAAGTGTAATCATTGAATAGAGTTGAAAGCATTGTTGCCAAAGGGAGACATTGCTCATTGTGAGAGATTTCTCCGTTTGCCACAATGTTTTCAAACGTCGTCTGCTGTATTGCAGAAGTATTGGGGAAGTATATTGTCCTGAGTTCAATGATTTTGCCTAAACGAAAGCGTCTGTGTGTAGGAACCAATTAAAATAGTTCCCACTTTATCATAATTATACACTTTTGCAATGCATTTGAAGCTATTTAGGTGATTGAATTATATTTTCTAAATAATAAAAAACAAAGTCATTGATTGATTGAAACTGGCCAGGGGCGTAGCTTTGCAATAATCAATGTGTAGGCCGTCTCGTAAGAAAATCAACATTGTGGACTCTGCTTAAAGTATCGACCCGGATCAGCCTAAGCATGCCACACAGGCCTAACCGGATAGACACTTTTCGCCTCTGTGGATTTTCTGTTTCATGAAATTACTACTCTATACATCTATCCCCCTAAGACGGAATGTGTCAGCCGGATCAGTCAGCGCGGTCAGCGCAGGCTGATCTGGTCGATACATTACGCAGATGTCTATCGCCGCAGCTGCATTTTGGGGCATTTTGAGAAACAATGTGTAGGCACGTGCCTCTTTCCAAATAGCTGCGAGGTCTCTGAAACGGCAACAGGGACAGTAATTGAACCTTTCCTCTTCTTATTTATAAACGGCACCAGGGACAGTAATTTAACCCTTCCTCTTATTATTTATAAACGTCCGATCATGTTTAGAAAGGCATTTGAAAAGATTGTAATCAGCTAATCTGCTGCAGAAGTGTCACTTGGAAGAGGTTAGCTCATTCCAACATCAAGCCGCATTGTGACGAGTCTGCAGACGACGTCAAAAAAAAAGAAGAATTTGCTCACAATGAGCAATTTCTCTTTGTGTCACAATATGTTCAGCTGTATTCAGTTAATACTATTCCATTCATAGAGCTATTCCAGTCGTTGTCTAGATTTTTTAAAGTCGACTGCTACACATTTGAAGTGTCTGGGAAAGGGTTTAGTTTAATCTCCCACACATATGAAACACTTACGCAAGGACACATTCCCTCATTAGCGATGTATTTTTCAACTCCTAATGCCGCTAACTAATTATGAACAATTTCACCCTTTCCAACAATGATTTCAAAAGTCATCTGCTGCAGAGGCGTCTAATTTCGTCTGTTTGAAGGACATGTTAAGTTGGACGCCTATACATGTAAAACACTGACACCACTTGAAAATTCCCCCATTATCGGTGTTGTTCGTTACAACTTCTAATGCCGCCAACTCATCATGAGCATGTTCAACTGACCTACAATGTTTTCAAATGTTACCAGTTTAAGAGCCATCGAACGTTGTCTGTATGAGAGAAAATAGGTTTTAGGTTGAACCCTTACACATTTGAGCCGTTCCACGAGAAATCCAACATTTTTGACTGCGTAAAGCATCGACCAGGATCAACTTAAGCATGTCGCACAGGCTAACCCAAACAAACACTTTTCGCCTCCTGTGGATTTTCTGTTTCAGGAATCATTACTCTATACCTCTATCCCCTTGAGACGGAATGTGTCGGCCCGGATTAGCCTGCGCAGGTTGATCTGGGTCGATATATTACGCAGAGTCAATAATGATGGTTTTCTTATAGAACTGCTCATATACATAACACCAACTCTGAGTACACATTCCCCCATAAGCGATGAATATTCCAACTCATTATGAGCAAAATCTCCTTTTCAAACAATGTTTTCAAAAGAAGTCTACTTACGTCTTTTTCTGGGAAAATGTTGAGCTGAGTTCAACCACACTTGTTATACACATTTACAGCAAGTACAAGTTCGTCAATAAGCGTTGTGCCTTTCAACCTTTAATGCCACTCTTTCATTATGGGATTCAATTTTTTCTACATCGTTTTCAAACTTCGCCTGCCACAGAAGCATCAAATGACGTCTGTTTTAGGTGAATGGTTGAGTTGAAGCCCCGCACATGTAAACCACTTACGCTATTTATATGTTTCCTCATTAGCGGCATATTTCAACTTCTAATACTACCAACTCATTATTAGCATTGTTTCTTCCTGTCCCACAATGTTTTCAAAAATCGTCTGCGTCAAACATCGTCGGTGTCAATGAACATGTTATGTTGAACCCACACACATGTAAAACACAAACGCTAGTTTAACATTCCCTCATTAGCGGTGTATGTTTCAAATCTCCTTGGTGAGTTTGACCAAATGTGTACCACCGCGTTGGCCAATTAACCCTTTCCATTTATAGACACATTTCAACGCATCTGTAGCAGACGCCTTTTCAAAAAAAAATAACAAAAGTAGAAATTGTTCATAATGAGTTCATAATGAATAATTTCTTCTATTGTCACAATATTGTAACTCTATTAAGTAATAATAATATAATTTATTGAGATTTTCAATAATTTTGCTAATATGATTTCAAAGTCGTCCGCTGAAGATTTGTTAATTTTTGGAAAGGGTTAAGAGTTTCTAAACAAACTCAGATGTATGTGGATTGCTGATAAATCAACTGACATATCTATGTGGATCGCTGATAAATCAACTGACATATCTATGTGGATCGCTGATAAATCAACTGACAGATATATGTGGATCGCTGATAAATCAACTGACAGAACTATGTGGATCGCTGATAAATCAACCGACAGATCTATGTGGATCGCTGATAAATCAACTGACAGATATATGTGGATCGCTGATAAATCAACTGACATATATATGTGGATCGCTGATAAATCAACTGACATATCTATGTGGATCGCTGATAGATCCACTGACAGATCTATGTGGATCGCTGATAAATCAACTGACATATCTATGTGGATCGCTGCTAAATCAACTAACATATCTATGTGGATCGCTGATAGATCCAATGACATATCTAACGTGGCGTTTTCAACACTCTTCCCAGATACAGGTGACGTTCAAACGCACTTGTCATCTTACGACATTGCGAGAAAAGAGAATTTGCTGATGCTACGCTTCTTTCAAAAACAAGATACAATCCTTGAAATGGTTCGAGTTAAACGATGAATGCAAGTTATTGGGTTTTCAAGTAAAAGGATATATGCAATTTATTGGCTGTTCGAGTAAAACGACATATGCAAGTTATTGGCTGTTCGAGTTAAACAATATATGCAAGTTATTTGGTATTCGAGTAAAACGATATATGTAAGTTATATGGTATTCGAGTTAAACGATATATGTAAGTTATAAATATGGTATTCAAGTAAAAGGATATATGCAATGTATTGGCTGTTCGAGTAAAACGATATATGCAAGTTATTGGCTGTTCGAGTTAAACAATATATGCAAGTTATTTGGTATTCGAGTTAAACGATATATGTAAGTTATATGGTATTCGAGTTAAACGATATATGTAAGTTATAAATATGGTATTCAAGTAAAAGGATATATGCAATGTATTGGCTGTTCGAGTAAAACGATATATGCAAGTTATTGGCTGTTCGAGTTAAACAATATATGCAAGTTATTTGGTATTCGAGTTAAACGATATATGTAAGTTATATGGTATTCGAGTTAAACGATATATGTAAGTTATAGGGTATTCGAGTTAAACGATATATGTAAGTTATATGGTATTCGAGTAAAACGATATATGTAAGTTATTGGCTGATCGAGTTAAACGATATATGTAAGTTATAGGGTATTCGAGGGCTGTTCGAGTAAAACGATATATGCAAGTTATTGGCTGTTCGAGTTAAACAATATATGCAAGTTATTTGGTATTCGAGTTAAACGATATATGTAAGTTATATGGTATTCGAGTAAAACGATATATGTAAGTTATTGGCTGTTCGAGTTAAACGATATATGTAAGTTATAGGGTATTCGAGGGCTGTTCGAGTAAAACGATATATGCAAGTTATTGGCTGTTCGAGTTAAACAATATATGCAAGTTATTTGGTATTCGAGTAAAACGATATATGTAAGTTATATGGTATTCGAGTTAAACGATATATGTAAGTTATATGGTATTCGAGTAAAACGATATATGTAAGTTATTGGCTGTTCGAGTTAAACGATATATGTAAGTTATAGGGTATTCGAGTTAAACGATATATGTAAGTTATAGGGTATTCGAGTTAAACGATATATGTAAGTTATAGGGTATTCGAGTTAAACGATATATGTAAGTTATAGGGTATTCGAGTTAAACGATATATGTAAGTTATAGGGTATTCGAGTTAAACGATATATGTAAGTTAAATGGGTATTCGAGTTAAACGATATATGCAAGTTATTGGCTGTTCGAGTTAAACGATATATGCAAGTTATTGGCTGTTCGAGTTAAACGATATATGTAAGATATTGGCTGTTCGAGTTAAACGATATATGCAAGTTATTGGCTTTTCGAGATAAACGATATATGCAAGTTATTGGCTGTTCGAGATAAACGATATATGCAAGTTATTGACTGTTTTATGCTAAACGATATATGCAAGTTATAGGCTGTTCGAGTTAAACGATGTATGTAAGTTATAGGGTATTCGAGTTAAACGATATATGCAAGTTATTTGCTGTTCGAGATAAACGATATATGCAAGTTATTGACTGTTTTATGCTAAACGATATATGCAAGACTTTGGCTATTCGAGTTAAACGATATATGTAAGTTATTGGTTGTTCGAGCTTAACGATATATGTAAGTTATTGGTTGTTCATGTTAAACGATATATGCAAGGTATTGGATGTTAGAGTTAAACGATTAATGCAAGATATTGGCGGTTAGTGTTAAACGATACATGTAAGTTATTGGCTGTTCGAGTTAAAAGATATATGCAAGTTATTTGATCTTCGAATTAAAAGATGTATGCAAGTTTTTAGCTGTTTGAGCTAAAAGATATATGCAAATTATTGGCTGTTCGAGTTAAACTATATATCCGAGTTATTTGGCTGTTAGAGTTAAACGATATATGCACGTTATTGGCTGCTCATGTTAACCGATATATGTAAGTCATTGGCTGTTCATGTTAAACGATATATGTGAGTTATTGGTTGTTCGAGTTAAACGATATATGCACGTCATTGGCTGTTCATGTTAACCGATATATGTAAGTCATTGGCTGTTCATGTTAAACGATATATGCACGATATTGGCTGTTCATGTTAGCGATATATGCACGTTATTGGCTGTTCGAGTTAAACGATATATGTAAGTAATCGGCTGTTCATGTTAAACGATATATGCAAGTTATTGGCTGTTCATGTTAAACGATATATGTGAGTCATTGGTTGTTCGAGTTAAACGATATATGTAAGTCATTGGCTGTTCATGTTAACCGATATATGTAAGTCATTGGCTGTTCATGTTAACCGATATATGTAAGTTATTGGCTGTTCGAGATAAACGATATATGCAAGTTATTGACTGTTTTATGCTAAACGATATATGCAAGTTATTGGCTGTTCGAGTTAAACGATATATGTACGTTATTGGCTGTTCATGTTAAACGATATATGCACGTTATTGGCTGTTCATGTTAAACGATATATGTACGTGATTGGCTGTTCATGCTAAACGATATATGCACGTTATTGGCTGTTCATGTTAAACGATATATGTAAGTCATTGGTTGTTCGAGTTAAACGATATATGCACGTTATTGGCTGTTCATGTTAAACGATATATGCACGTTATTGGCTGTTCATGTTAAACGATATATGTAAGTCATTGGCTGTTCATGTTAAACGATATATGCACGTTATTGGCTGTTCATGTTAAACGATATATGTAAGTTATTGGCTGTTCATGTTAAACGATATATGTAAGTTATTGGCTGTTCATGTTAAACGATATATGTGAGTTATTGGTTGTTCGAGTTAAACGATATATGTAAGTCATTGGCTTTTCATGTTAAACGATATATGTAAGTTATTGGCTGTTCGAGATAAACGATATATGCAAGTTATTGACTGTTTTATGCTAAACGATATATGCAAGTTATTGGCTGTTCGAGTTAAACGATATATGTAAGTTATTGGCTGTTCATGTTAAACGATATATGTAAGTTATTGGCTGTTCATGTTAAACGATATATGTGAGTTATTGGTTGTTCGAGTTAAACGATATATGTAAGTCATTGGCTGTCCATGTTAAACGATATATGTAAGTTATTGGCTGTTCGAGATAAACGATATATGCAAGTTATTGACTGTTTTATGCTAAACGATATATGCAAGTTATTGGCTGTTCGAGTTAAACGATATATGTACGTTATTGGCTGTTCATGTTAAACGATATATGTAAGTCATTGGCTGTTCATGTTAAACGATATATGCGCGTTATTGGCTGTTCATGTTAAACGATATATGTACGTTATTGGCTGTTCATGCTAAACGATATATGCACGTTATTGGCTGTTCATGCTAAACGATATATGCACGTTATTGGCTGTTCATGTTAAACGATATATGCGCGTTTATGGCTGTTCATGTTAAACGATATATGTACGTTATTGGCTGTTCATGCTAAACGATATATGCACGTTATTGGCTGTTCATGCTAAACGATATATGCACGTTATTGGCTGTTCATGTTAAACGATATATGTAAGTTATTTGCTGTTCATGTTAAACAATATATGCACGATATTGGCTGTTCGTGTTAAACGATATATGCACGTTATTGGCTGTTCATGTTAAACGATATATGTAAGTCATTGGTTGTTCGAGTTAAACGACATATGCACGTTATTGGTTGTTCATGTTAAACGATATATGCACGTTATTGCCTGTTCATGTTAAACGATATATGTAAGTCATTGGCTGTTCATGTTAAACGATATATGCACGTTATTGGCTGTTCATGTTAAACGATATATGTAAGTCATTGGCTGTTCATGCTAAACGATATATGCACGTTATTGGCTGTTCATGTTAAACGATATATGTAAGTTATTTGCTGTTCATGTTAAACAATATATGCACGATATTGGCTGTTCATGTTAAACGATATATGCACGTTATTGGCTGTTCGAGTTAAACGATATATGTAAGTAATCGGCTGTTCATGTTAAACGATATATGCAAGTTATTGGCTGTTCATGTTAAACGATATATGTGAGTTATTGGTTGTTCGAGTTAAACGATATATGTAAGTCATTTGCTGTTCATGTTAACCGATATATGTAAGTCATTGGCTGTTCATGTTAAACGATATATGTAAGTTATTGGCTGTTCGAGATAAACGATATATGCAAGTCATTGCCTGTTTTATGCTAAACGATATATGCAAGTTATTGGCTGTTCGAGTTAAACGATATATGTACGTTATTGGCTGTTCATGTTAAACGATATATGCACGTTATTGGCAGTTCATGTTAAACGATATATGTAAGTTATTGGCTGTTCATGTTAACCGATATATGTAAGTTATTGGCTGTTCATGTTAACCGATATATGTAAGTCATTGGCTGTTCATGCTAAACGATATATGCACGTTATTGGCTGTTCATGCTAACCGATATATGCACATTATTGGCTGTTCGAGTAAAATGATATATGCACGTTATTGGTTGTTCGAGATAAACGATATATGTACGTTATTGGCTGTTCATGCTAAACGATATATGCACGTTTTTGGCTGTTCGAGTTGAACGATATATGCACGTTATTGGTTGTTCGAGTTAAAGTATATATGTAAGTCATTGGCTGCCCATGTTAAACGATATATACACGTTATTGGCTGTTCATGCTAAACGATATATGCACGTTATTGGCTGTTCGAGTAAAACAATATATGCTCGTTATTGGTTGTTCGAGTTAAACGATATATGTAAGTCATTGGCTGTTCATGTTAAACGATATAGATGCACGTTATTGGCTGTTCATGCTAACCGATATATGTAAGTCATTAGCTGTTCATGTTAAACGATATATGCACATTATTGGCTGTTCATGCTAAACAATATATGCACGTTATTGACTGTTCATGCTAACCGATATATGCAAGTTATTGGCTGATTATGTTAAATGCTATATGCACGTTATTGGCTGTTCATGCTAACCGATATATGCACGTTATTGGTTGTTCATGTTAAACGATATATGCACGTTATTGGTTGTTCATGCTAACCGATATATGCACGTTATTGGTTGTTCATGTTAAACGATATATGCACGTTATTGGCTGTTCATGCTAAACGATATATGCACGTTATTGGCTGTTCATGTTAAACGATATATGCACGTTATTGGCTGTTCATGCTAAACGATATATGCACGTTATTGGCTGTTCATGCTAAACGATATATGCACGTTATTGGCTGTTCATGCTAAAAGATATATATGCACGTTACTGGCTGTTCATGCTAAACGATATATGTTAGTTATTGGATGTTCTACATATCGCGAATCCAAAGTTTCACTCAAATTAATATACATCACCTTTAAATTGTCAGCTTCAGAAACAGAGCTTATTACCTTATTTTTAAGCAGTGTGGCCAAGATATTTATACACACACACTTATTAGCTGACAAGTTTTGTTTTTCTTGAATGGCTATATATCAAACGCTACGGGTAAACAAAGGAAGACTTAGCGATTTAACTTGTTTAAATCAAAATTGATATTCGTGATATATTACGTTTTACCCATCCCACATCTAACTAAATATGTTTCAGACGATTTGAAAACATCTTGGCAAAGATATGGAAATATATAAGAGGGTAAGTGTTATTATTAGAAAAAAGGTTGAAATGGCAAAATGAGAAATTTTTAATTATGAGCAATTTCTCATTTGGTAACAAAGTCATCTGCAACGATCAACCCGATATCGTATATTCACAGGAAGAAGAAAATCTCAGTCTAACATTCGTTAATTCATAAAAGTAATTAATCCCATAACGCTTCTAAATTTGACTCCTATTTCATCTAGAGACACACAATTACGATGTTAATTTAAGTGTTTTATTACGAGATAACCGGTTTAACACTTTCCAGCCAGATGTAGACATTTAAGCCGTCTCGCGAGAAAACCAACAGTGTGGTCTCTGCTAAAAGCATCGACCCGGATCAGCCTATGCATACCACGGAGGCTAATCCGGACATACACTTTTCTCCACCTGTGGGTGTTTTGTCCCAAGAAGCCGGCCCTGATCAGTCTGCGCGGACGGCGCAGTCTGATCTGTATCGATACATTACGCAGAGACCATACTCACGCAGTTCCTTTATATTCAATATTAATAAACTCGATTTTTGAATTTCGTTTGAACGGTGTCTTACAACGATTTCAACAAAATAAGTTTGAATTGAGAGAATCCGCGCTCGCACCTGATACTTACTAACTTACATAACTAGTACTGCATGTGTGATTTTATTCAGAAACTGTACATCTGTCCTAAACTGAACGCTCGTTAATGAAAGGATTCTTCAAGATGGTCAAATTAATAAGTCATCTGATACTATAGTACAAACCTTGTCCACATACAATAAACCTGCAGCAGTCTACCTTAAAACATATACAGTAAGTTAAAATATGGAACATGTATACTTATGGAAGAGTTGAAAACATTATAACAACATGGGATATTGGTCAGTATCAGCAATTTTCCATTTTTGTTAGACTGTTTACAAAAGTAAGGCAACATTTGTCTACAAGTGGGAAAGGATAAAACTGGTTATTCAACACACGTGTTGTCTCATTTGCCACGCAGCACAAAACGTTTATTATATTAATGATACGCGAATGGATTTGTTTGAATTTTTATATGTGTATATTTATGATAATAAAGTACATTTCCTCTTTGTGACGTAAATCGGAAAGACTCTTTGAATGAATTCTTAAGGTGGAACATCCCGCATAATCTCAACGATTTCCCTCGGTATTTATTCTGGATTCGGAGATTTCCGTGTTGCGTGTGAACTACGGTCAAGTAGGGTCAACTACGGTCAACTAGGTAGAAGTAGGGTGCCGTAGGTTCGAGCATAATGGCGAGGGTTAACTAGGATATCACTACGTGTAGCTACAGACAACTACGTTGATCTACGTGTGAACTACGGTCAAGTTGGGTCAAATACGGTCAACGAGGTCAACTACGTTCAAACTACAGTCACAGTAGAGTATTGGCATCCAAGCTCACCGAAGAGATATTTTGAACATGTTGATTTATTTCGGCGATAGCTGTTTAACCTCAGTTTTGACGAAGATGTTAAACAAATTACCTAGATTGCAGACCAATCAAATGTTGTATTAATTGAATAATGTCGAAGGAATAAAGAAAGTGATTGGTTTATAGTTAAGTTGGCGTTCCTACGAGAGGCACTAATAAGAAAGTTTTAAAAATGAAATGTTCTGCATACTATCTTTTAATTGTTTTCCTTAAGAAATAAATTTCAGTGAACAAAATCTGTTAAAACGTATGAAATATAATATTTAAGAGCAAAATATTAATTATTTTTGAGTAATTTATGGGCTCGTGCAAACCAATGCATCTGCAAAATTGAATCGTTTGTCTTTCCAACGATTTCATTCGGTGAACCGATGCCAATTACTGAAAGTGTGTAAGTCTGTTATTACAAGTCACTGGCTCTGTTTGATTCAAACTTTGTGCTTGAAAAATGTTGAAAAGGATATTTCACGGTTTTATCGTAAAGGACTTGAACAAGTAATCCATCACTCCTGGTGATTGGATTTAGCAAAACGCTTCCATGGGTTAAACACTTACAATCATGAACTATGACCTGATATGGCATTACATGTATGGCATACCCTCAAAGATCTGATATGGCATTACATGTATGGCATACCCTCAAAGATCTGAAACAAACAATCCGTGCACGTGTTTTTAACTCTTTCAGCGCCGAATTGTTTAAAGTAGACTCTTCCTTGTTCAGAATCGGGCGTCTCCATTCTCATGTAATAAAAGGTTGAACTATTTTGATAACTAAAAGGCAAACGATGCTGTTTTCAGGTGAGTCGTTGCAAAAAACTCAATATTGCCTTTGGCGCTGAAAGGGTTAATGTCTTCTTCTTTTCCTTCTTATAGTTTCTCCTCCTCTTCTTCTTCTTTTTCTTTTTCGTATTGTTCGCCTTCTTATTTTTCTTCTCCCTCTTCGTCTTTCTTTTCATAATTGTTTTCGGTTTTCTTCTTCTCAAGAGGATCAATCCATGGCCGGGTTATACCAAAGACTTTAAAAATTATCGTAATTGCTGCCCTCCATTGCAGTCAGGGTTGCGGGGTTAGCATTACGACTGACTGGTTGTTGTCGAGATGGTCGTAATGGCTGTCCTCCATGGCACTCAATGTTGCGGGGTTAGCATTACGACTGACTGGTTGTTGTCGAGATAAATTCACCAGTTATACTGGTAACTTATCAAGGAAACGCCGTGATATAACAGAAACATTGTTGAAAGCGACGTGAAAAACCAAACCATCAATCAATCAATTCTCTTAAGAAAATGTAAATAATCGCATATTGCTACCTGTTTGATATGTATAAATATATATATGTAATTCCACTGAGTTTCTATACAATATCTGTTATAACGTAATATACATGTATTGGGTTATCTGTCCCAGTAGTACTACTTCTATTTCAATTTACAAACTATCATTACCAGCATATGGGCACGTCAAACGAAAACCGATCTTTGGGTTTTAGCGATCAGCGAAGATCCAGACCAGCTTGCCATCTCGAGTAGTCTAACCAAGATCTGCTCTGTTCGCCATCTTGTAGTATAAGGACAGGGAAAGTTGCTATGGAACGGACGTGACGTACAGTACATGAAACTATACAAACGTGCAATTTGATCCTTATCGACATTGATGTCAAAACCGCTGAAGGTCGGTTTTCGTGTGATTTGATACAACTGATGTCAAATATAAAACTATAATCTACGAAACTTCGATCAAATTCCTTTCCCTAAGAAACATGGATTTACTAAATTCCTTTTATAAAGATGGGTTATATCGTCTTTGGTCGTGAAGACCCGATGGTCGGTTTTCGTGTGACAAGGACCATAAGTTGGTTTATACAAACCGCCCTATATTCGTCATAGACTTAGATGATATTAGACCTGTATGGCATGAAACTGCTCAGGCTATTTTCATCTATAAATACTCAGTAATCAGCGACCTTACAATGTAGAATCATTTAGATACCATAGACCTTATTTAATCGAAATCTTGCGCTTTAGTCTCATGGGTATCATAATGAGATAGACCAATAGTATCGGTCAACGGCGTGCATGATAATAGGCACGGCAGTCCAAAAGGTTTCTAATAACTTTTCCTAAAACAGACGACTCTTGTCATTAGTGAAGCAAATTAATTTTGGACAAACATGTTGGGCTGAAATGTTAAAATACTCATAACGTATTTACAAAGTCGTTACGTGCATACAACGTTTGGTATTGTGTGTTTAACATGCACGGAACGACGTTCAACAGTTATACAGTTAGTCTTAGATGTACGGGAATCTACTCTCGTGAAGTTACCCGCTAGTATCAAATTCGTGCTAGCTCACTCGTCTATTAAGCGCGCATTTATCTCACTCTATATACAAATACACAGTTTATTATATACGAATTTGAATAATTGAATACGCCTGCGTTAAGGCTCTGTCACACACTACCGATGTACCTCGCCGGGTCTAAACCAGAGCACACAATTAACGACGGCGAGAAAATCGGCGGAGCTCCGTCGAGATATCAGTTGAAAAATCACAATTGACTGTAGCAATACCGATGTAGTGCTGTATCACATCGCTAAGGACGGTAGTACATCGTTAGTACGTCGACAGGACTACGGTATCACATATGTACAAGTGCAGTACAAATTGATGCCACCGGAGAGCCGCCGATCTATAACGGGCGCTACCGGTGCTCTACCGACATTAACGAAGCCATACCGGAGTACTGCCGTTGTAGTTCCGTTGCTCGCTCCAGAAGCGCAATGGCAGACATTTTTGAGCATGTTAAAAATTTATACCGTCGCCTGCCGTTGCTAATCTTCTCGCCGATGTTCTGACGATGTCCTGACGATGTATTACCGTTCTTAGCGATGTGATACCGTTGCGCTACCGAACTAGTACCGATACCCGGAAATCGACAAATTTGAGCTCCGGCGAGCCAAATCGGCTAGGTGTGACAGGCCCTTTACAAGACAAAAGGCCAATGAACTAGTAAATGTCCAAATAAAGAGACAATTTATGGGAAGGTTGTTCTTGTACCTCCAGAGATTTGATCGTTCAGATAGAAATATTTCCTCTAAGTATTAAAATATTTCATTCTCAGTTAATTAACGCAATAAACATTCTGGGAAATTTAAGTAACAAGGAAACTATCCTACTCTTTTTTGTGGGAATATGTACGCCATCGAAATGTCGGATGATGTTAAACTGAACCTTAGAGTCATGTGACACGTTCTATTATATACAGTGTAAACTGACATTAGAGAAATAGTTTATTGTTTAGCACTTGGGATGAAAATTAGATAACAAATATGGAAAATACACTTTACATAATCCAAAAGGAGTGGGGAAACAGTGTTGATAAGGGAAAACCATGCTCGTGAGGAACAATTTGTCAATTTCCCACAATATTTTCCAAAACTTGCCTGCATTCGAGGCGTCAAAATGCTTACCATGAGGAGAAGGGTGTAACCTCTCAAGAAGAGGAGAGGTTTCGCTATATACTCAGGTCTGTGACGTGACCGTATAGCAATCGGAACTTCTCGGGTAATTCCGTCATCCATCCAGTGGTGAAGCATTCATCACCCAGGTATTCCGATTAACCTTTTATTAGAGTTTTAAACATAGTCTACCCTTTCCCTCATATAGACGCTTTCTGACGCCTCTGCAGCAGACGACTTTTTGAAAACATAGTGACAAAAGATGAAATTGTACAAAACGAGCAATATCTCCTTTTGCCACAATGTTTTCCACTTTTTGTCATAGGTTATCCATTCATTTATGGAGACTTTCCAATTTTTGACAAATTATGTTCAAAGTCGTCTGCTGCAGAATTGTCGTATGAGGGAAAGGGTTAAACATAGTCTACCCTTTCCCTCATATAGACGCCTAAACAACAAACGACTTTTAAAAACTTCGTGGCAAAAGAAGAAATTGCTCATAATGTCCGTTTGCCATAATATTTTCAACTTCATTCAATTACTGTTCTTTCATTTATTGAAAGTTTCCATATTTTTAGTACATGTTTGCAAAGTGGTCAGCTGCAGATTTGTTGTATGTGGGAATGGGTTTATGAAGAATATTAATCGTCGTAGGTTCTCTACGTCAGACCCATTTCAATGAGTTTGTCGTACGATGCACCACGACGTCCTATAACGAACTTCGTACGAGTTTTGGAGAAAAGAGCCCTTCACAATCGTAAAAGACATGTTTACAAATGAGACGAACAAAGATGAAACATTCCTATTATATTTGCTTTGCCTAATGTTATGGGACGAGGTGATGTTTTAAGAAAGAATAAAGTAATGGTAGTTATTTTCCACCTTGGCGTTTAATATTGTGGGCATCACGACTGAAAGTCTGGTGTCCGGTTAACGCTCCAGTAGAAATGGTAACTTACTGAGGTAACACTCTGAAATTAACTGGAACATTGTTGAAAGCAGCGTAAAATAGTATGTACAAACAAAGTCAAAACGTCACAATCTTATAGAGCTATATTTTCTACGAAAGTTCTACTGTTACCCTCATTCAAACCCAGTATGAAGTCTGCTTGAACGCAACCTAAGATGAGTTTCATTTTCTTTTAGAGTATCCACTATGTATAACATAAAGCCCTCACTGGGAGAGTCAAAATCCCATTCAATAAATATCGTATGACAGTACTTGTTTGATTCTAGTCTTTCGCTCAAGTCTTTGTTACAACGCGGAAACAAAACAATGAAAATGACGTCACGTCAGCGGTTTCACGTTATACGGGTAAACAAATAGACGGCGTAGCCAGCGATTTTTCCCCGTCCATAGGTAATGTGTATGAACATAGCTATACCATGTATCCAAAAAGTCAGAGAGGATTTTGTGTTGCAGTCACGATATTCCTACTTTTGATTGGATGAAAAGCAAATTTCATAACAAAACCTATTTCTAGAGCAAAGAATTAAATAAGATAATACAGGTATTCTCGATAAAGAAATGAAAACAAGGAATCTGATATGTGATAAGTTGCGTGTAATTACACTCGTTTTCTACTTTAAAATGAGTTCAAATAAAACTGATACGGTCAAACCGGATGTCAACAAATCCAAATCTAAATTTCTATTGCATTTTGGATGTTGTAACATAAATACCCGTAAGGAAAACAATATAAATGGTAGGAAAGAATAAGTTGACTCGTCAAAAATGTAGTTCCGTAAATTATGATTTGTTTTCATTTGAAGTTCTTTATGAAGTGCAAGTATTTTTTGTAACTGTCATCTATTTTTCATGGATTTAAAGGACGATTGGACTCGTAAAAACTTAAAAACTCGTTTGTTTACCCGAAATAAGTATCACCTATAATCATATTAACGTTAGTCACTTTTGCGCAAAAACCGGCAAGTTTTATGATTATTTTTCCAAATACGCCTAATAAATTACTTAAGATCTATGTGATAAATAGAATATCTCATTCGTGTTTATTATTTATCACTTTTAATAAATAAACATTCATGAAATATCCTCTATATATGCATTATGCCGACTCTTTATCACGGAAATCAGTTCCATAGTAGACCTGTTGTCACGACAGACATCGGATACTTCCGGAAATCCGCCCAACACAGCACCTAATGCAAACAGCTTAACGGCATTAGCCAATAGTGATTACACGGACATGGTGACAGACTTCTCACAGCTTCGCGACACGAGGGTAGCATCCCTCTGTAAACCCCAGGAAACACGAAACGCCCCCAACCCAAACACTAATTCGAAACCTAAAACTATAAAATCCAGAAGGGACCAAAGAGTAAGGATGTATCCGACACTCCTAGATCAACAACCAGACAACGATCGGGCCCTCGCCGGGCACAATCAGATGAACGATTTCTGTATATATCGATTCGGGCTAGGAATGGCAGAAGAAGGTGAAACTTAAAATTGCTGTTCTAAACAACAGTATGTAGTGTCTAAATATTGTAATAAACTGCATTGTCCAGAAATTATGTCCATATTTGATAAAAAATGATATGGTGATGTTCACTGAGTCAAATGAATGTATTGATTTGTCAACAGTTTTGTTTACAAAGACAAAACATATGTTATGGATAAGGTTGAATGGTAATTTATTCTTTCTTGATAATGACTTATTTATTGGTTTATCTCATGTTGTACCACAGAGTAGCGGTTTATTTAATTTACAGGTACAAAACATTTTTGACATATTGTTAAACTCGATATTATTGATTCATAGCTATAAGGATGGTCATTGTAACATTGTATTGTCAGACGACTTTAATAGCCGTACATCGGATAATTCCGACTGTATTGACTCTGATTAAGAAAACGATTTGCTTTGACTACCTGATGATTATACAGATGACGTATCACGCCCACGATTTTCTCTGGATAATGCATTGATAGATTTTTGTAAAAAGACGAGTTGTGGAGACAATTCCGGTGTTGGCAAGGCATTTTGAATGGTTGTTGTGGAGACAATTCCGGTGTTGGCAAGGCATTTTAAATGGTTGTTGTGGAGACGATTTCGGTGTTGGCAAGGCATTTTGAATGTTCGTTGTGGAGACAATTCCGGTGTTGGCAAATTTACTTGTGTAGGATCAAAAGGATGCAGTTTGGTGGATTGTGTTTTACTGTCCGAATCAATTTGTGATCTTATGACTTCATTTAAAGTTAATGACCAGAACTCTTTATCTGATCATTATTTTATTGAGTATACATTTGAAAATAACATTAACCTTGACACTACATATTTAGCACGTGACGAGAATGATGAGATAAATTCTAAATTTAGATGGAGAAATAATCTAGCTAATAATTTTGTAAACACAATAAATACAGAAATATGTGTTGATGAACTACGCACATTGACTATTTTTTACCAATAACTGCTCGACGGACGGTGGCGTAGATTCCAGTTTAAACCAATTTTCCGAGCTTATGAATAATGTTACTGATGGTCTGTTTAAAACTATTATTCATAAAAATGATAATAATTATACCAAAACCAGGTCGGGTAATAATCCCTGGTTTACAGATGAATGTTGCCAGGAAAGAGATATGTTTTATGCTTTTTAAACAAATATCGTGTTTGTCCTTCAAATGAAAATAGATTGTTAATCGTAAAGGCCATATCTAAATATAAATGCACGATAAAATCCTGTAAACAAATATACCTAAACGATAGCACAAAAACGGAGTAATACAGACATAATAATGCTGAAACAGTCCTCCAGATATGACGGAATACCGTTAGGGCCATCGCCTGTGAATGTGTTCATCGGAAACGCGATACTCGAAAGTACGATGATGAAAACGCGACAGTACGATGATGATAACGCAACAGTACGATACTACAATATTACGATATCGTAATATCGTAGTATCGTACTGTCGCGTTATCATCATCATACTGTCGCGTTTTCATCATCGTACTGTCGCGTTTTCATCATCGTACTGTCGCGTTATCATCATCGTACTGTCGTGTTATCACCATCGTACTGTCGCGTTATCATCATCGTAATGTCGCGTTATCATCATCGTACTATCGCCTTCCGGTGCGCATGCGCATAGAAGAATTTTCCCTCCATGTGACAAAATGTCTTCTTTTATCTTTGCTGTATGATTCATAAATCCGCATAAATTTGTATTAGGTCTATGTTTTTAACGGAATAAACTTTGCCTTCTTTAAGAAAAATTATATATGATACCAGTATTCGCCAGACCAAGGTAGAATCTAGTTGCACGTTACACAACATAACATTATACAGCAAAGATGAAAGAAGGCAAAGTTAATTCCGTTAATAACATTTATGAATCATACAGCCAAGATGAAAGAAGACATTTTGTCACATGAAGGGGGAATTCTTCTATGGAAGGCGATAGCACGATGATGATAACGCGACATTACGATGATGATAACGCGACAGTACGATGGTGATAACACGACAGTACGATGATGATAACGCGACAGTACGATGATAATAACGCGACATTACGATGATGAAAACGCGACAGTACGATGATGATAACTCGACAGTACGATACTACGAAATTACGATGGTGAAAACGCGACAGTAGGATGGTGAGAATACGATGGTTTTCGTTATCGTACTGAGTATCGAGTTTCATATCAACACATTCACAGGCGATGGCCCTAACGGTATTCCGTAAGATATACCTTTGTCATCTTTTGACATGTGGATTTTACCCATTTTGAACTACTCTAGTGAAGTATGGGGTTTCCATAGAACATTCCAGGAACGGCCAAATATCCAGGCCAAATTTGCAACGATATACAAGAAAATTATAATAGTTGGGGATCCAAACTTCCATCTTGACATTCCCACGGACCGGGGTGCTGCAAAGTTTACAAGCACTCTTGAATCATGTGGCATGCGGCAACATGTTAATGAACCAACACATGTCGGCGGCCACACACTGCATGTTGTCATCCACAGAGATACAGATACTATAGTATCAAATTTAGCGGTCACAGATCCAGGACTTTCTGACAACATGGATAAAGTGGCATGAGACCATTTTGCTGTTACATTGACTGTTCAGGCTGCCAAACCTGCCCCTGTAAGGAAACCTGTTTCTTGTAAAAGAAACTGCGCTCAATCGACGTTGATTCTTTCAAGAAAGACATTATGGTATCACAGACATTCTCAGTGCCAGTTTGGATCCACTAATGCTGAAGAGCTTGTGAATACAAACACACATGAACTATCATCTTTAATTGATGAACATGCTCCTATGTGGACCAAAATGATCGTTTTACGACCTACACGATGCCAAACACTTAAGGCGAAAGCTAAAACGTAAATGGCTCGAAACTAAACTCAAGATTGACCATGAAATATACAGAAACCAATGTGTTTATGTAAATAAGTAACTCAGACAGGCTAGGGTTAGTTATTACTCGGACAAGGTAGAATCGTGTTGCAGGATCACAAGAGTATATTTAAGATAACCAAAAACTTATTGGGAGGTTCGAATGACAACTTCTTACCTTCCAACACACAGTCTAAGGAACTAGCTCAAGACTTTAGCGACCTGTTTATCAATAACATTGAAATTATACGTAGTGAAATAACCACCTATACCGATCAGTCCGACTCGCGGTTACACAAGTGGTAGATCAACCATCAACCGTATGTCAGCTTGTAGAATGTACGGCAGCTTCAAAACAAGAGGTGAAGAAAATCATTCAACGATCCCCAAATAAATCATGTGAAATAGACCCTCTTCCAACATGGCTTCTAAAGATGTGCATAGATGAACAATTACCTGTGTTGACAAAGATCATTAACGTGTCACTTGAAACTGCGAACGTACCAATATCCTTTAAAAGCTCACGAATAAGAGCCTGGACTTAATCAAAACACACTCAAGAATTACAGAACTGTTTCAAACATACCCTTTATTTCTAAGTTTTTGGAAAAGGTAGTTGAAGTGCGTCTAGAACAGTATCTGGTACTGAACAACCTTCACGAAGAACACCGGCCTGCCTATAGAAAGCTACACTCCACTGAGACCGCTTTACTGAAAGTCAAGAATGACATTCCCGAATCTCTTGACCAAACCAAAGTCACAGTACTTGTACTACTCGACTTGTCTGCCAGTTGGTGACATTCGCAGAAATCATAGACTTAATCATAATTTGTATGCCGATGATTCACAACTCTACTTATCTTTTGAACCAACCGATATGGATTCCCAGGTTGAGGCATTGCGTCGAGTTGAGGCTGTCTCAATGATAATGTGTCTTTGATATACGGCAGCATGTTAAAATTGAACGCTGACAAAACAGAAGTAATACTGTTTACGTTAAAACGCAATGCCAATCTCGTTTCTGATATATCTGTGAATGTTGGAGTTTGTGAGATAAAGCCAACCACCATCGTTAGAAACCTTGGAGCGATCCTTGATTCGAGGATATACTTGGAGCAGCATGTGAACTCGGTCTGTCGATCTTGCTATGTTCAATTACGGCAGATAGGTCATATCCGACGGTACCTTACTAGTGACGCCACGAAATATCTTGTGAACTCTCTAGTCACATCAGAAATGGACTACTGTAACGTGCTGCTGAATGGCATGCCTAATGTAAGATGTTCAGAACACAGACCCCAACGAGATCTAAGATACAAAAATTAACGCTACAACACTAGTAGTATCAAGATGTCGGACTGCAATGTCTGGTGACAGAAGTTATGTGACTGTTGCCCCAAAGCTATGGAATTCTATTCCAGCAGGAATAAGGGACTCTGACACGTTTGCTTCTTTTAAAAGAGCCCTGAATACTCACTTTTTTATTGAGATATATGGGAACTAAATGTCATTATAAACACAAGCCTTAATTTGTCAGTTTTATACGGGTTTTGTTTTTAACAGTTTTTAACATTCTGTAGATATACCACTGTCCGTACAGCTTTAGTGTTGCTTTTTATTGTATTTTAGGATGAAAGTGCTATATAAATGTGGTATAATAATAATAATAATAATAATAATTGTATCCGAATAAAGTGTCGTGGCTTTCTTTACTTAAGAAATTATTATAATCATTAGGCTTTTATGAAGTTTGGTTATCTCAGGGTGTTGGTAACTGCTTTTATGAGTCATTTTAAACAACATTTGCGGGATAATAATGTACATAACTGGAATGCAAGAATTGATGATTCACCACGCAGTACTTTCTTCAAATCCATTTTCCCCTTCAACTTTCAGTTTTATTTAAATTGTAATTTCAGTAATAATTTAATTGCTGCAATGTCAATGCTACTACTCTCATCACATAATCTTTCCATTGAAACTGGTAGGTGGCATCGCCAAAACTGTATCCCACGCGAAGATAGAAAATGTATTACATGTAATAAGATCGAAGACGAATACCATTTTATGATTGAATCCAATTTATATTCTGACCTCCGTAGAAGATATATTTTTAAGTATGATGCACTAATGTTTCTAAACTCATAAGTTGTTAATATAAATGTTTTGTTGTCTTTACAGTTTATGTACTGATATAATGTTCATTTATTGATATGTATGTGTCATACTTGTGTCAATATGCACCTTGTCTATATTGGACATATTATATTATATTATGTAATCTTATATTATATTATATTATATTATATTATATTATATTATATTATATTATATTATCTTGTGTTGTGTTGTGTTGTGTTGTATCATATCTTATCGTATCGTATCGTATTGTATCGTATCGTATCTTATCGTATCGTATCGTATCGTATCGTATGTATCGTATCGTATCGTATCGTATCAAATTATATTGTGTTATATTAAACTGCATTGCATGGTAAGCATGTATATATACAGTGGTGATGAGGATATGATATTACGTTTGAACAACACCTTCTCCGACTATGACGCGACATTTTACCTCTTTCGAATGTATGTACCTGTAAACTGACTAATGTGCTCCACTTTCTATGTCATTTGTAATATGTGTTGTGTATTTTGTTTTTCTCACGGGTCATGTGGCCTATTGAATTTATATTTGAAATAAACTTCTTCTATATAAAAGTAAAAATCAAAGAATATTCATAAAACTAAAATACTGGATGAGACCAACTATTTTGAAATTTATTGATCTTATAACATCGGAGAGTCCAAAAGTAAATTAGAGTTTGTCAATGTTTGTTTATAAATCATTTGAATTGCGAAATACTTTGTATTTCTTTAAAAAGGAAATGAACATTTACATCTCCACGCTTTAACAATACAGCTCCCATATGTATTCAAAGTTTATTCAGCATTTGTAAGATATTAACATTTTCAGTTTTAAAATTGAAGCTGTGTGTAAAATTGCATTTATCTTAATGCTTGCCGTTCTGTTTAATAAAAATATTTGTATGCTAGTATTTGTAATGTTTGTATTGCCGACACTGTCATATACTGTATACCAGTGATACTGTTCCCATTACTCTATGTTATACTCGATGTCATATATAAACAAGAGAAAGTTGATGCAAGGCATCAATGTCGCCGGAAAAGACTGCATTGATTTATTTTTAAACACACATGTATTCTTGACTTTCATTAGCCTAAACATACACATAATGTTTTCATAAGGACTAATTCCAGGATCTTTAAAATTCCACATAGATCTACATATTTCAGGATTTCTTTTGGTCAGGATTTTGGATGTTTTGTATTTTTCAATAAAACCACATTTAAATCTACATGCAATAAAAAGCTATTAAACCCTTACCATGTCTGAAGCAACAATGAAAACCTTTAAACGCTTAAAACATTGAGAAAACGGTTAAATTGCTGAAGACATCAACTTCCTCCTTTTTAATAATAATTATAATAAATATTTCACAGATGTTAAAATGTATCCTCATATGTTTAAAAAGTAGACCACACTTGAAACAACATATCAGCTAAATTGTTTATCTAAATCGTTGATGCATACAATGTATGTTTGGCGCAAGAGAAATGCCAGTTGCGAGTCCCATTACTATTTAATAGGTGGCAAGTATGAAATTAATTGGGTGCGAAAGAGAAGAGTTTGTTCTTCTCTTAATTTGTTTCAAGCCAAATAATTATTTAATATCACATATATTTAATAATTTAAGTGTGTAATATTAGCTATCTATCTGTAATAAGGTGTTTGAGCATTCTTTCGAAATGTTGACCCTCAAGATCGAGTCGTAGTGTCAGACATCGAAGAAAGTGAATACAAAATCAGGCAAAGCTTTAGTGCATGTTTTATTCCACTGCATTCGAGAGAAAAAAGCATTTATATAGTATCTGTCTTTCTCCTATATTCGACCCATGCACTCGTTTCGTGACGTTTAAGAAATCAATTTGTCGTGCGACATTTTTTGTCTGCATAAACAAGTCACTTTTTACTTCCGGTTACTTCGCTTTGTTTACATTTTGGCAATATGAAACTAGGTCACGAACTGAGGAAAATGCGTTTCGACATTCACAACCGATAAACAGGCTTATATTTGAGACATATTTTCCCAAGTAATACTTATTTTTGTTTCTGTTACCAGTTTATGTTGATACTTATCTATTAAAAGGAGAATTTGACGTGATTTTCATATCGATATTCTGCTGCGCTGGTGCGCGTATGTTAACAAATTAGACTGTGCGATGTAAAGGTTTGTAGTTATCGCCTTTTGATTACATAGTTTATGAAAATAAAGTATCCCAGTCTAGCTAATAGGGACTGTTTTGTCTTCGTAAATAAAACACAAAAACGTAAATGCCAGTCAAAATAAAGAAACTGCACATACTTAAAACATCGGAATATTTATTTCATTTTAGATGTGTCATAACTTAGTGTTTTTAAAAAAACGCAATTGTAATATATTCAAGACATTTAAAAAAAAAAAAAATCTAATAATAACCCCCCTCCCATGTCATTTCCGAAAACCTATTAAAAATAGAAGTCGCGGGCTTCTGCCCGGCGACTAATAATGTTCGCTGATAATCAGGGATGTAGCTCCATTTAGGCACTGTAGGCACGTGCCTACACATTCCGTCTTAGGGGGATAGATGTATAGAGTAGTTATTCCTGAAACAGAAAATCCACAGGAGGCGAAACGTGTCTATCCGGGTAGGCCTGTGTGGCATGCTTAGGCTGATCCGGGTCGATACTTTACGCAGAGTCCACAATGTTGATTTTCTCACGAGACGGCCTACACATTGATTATTGAGTATTCCCACACTACATGGTTATTTATTTTCATTACAAATCACAAATGCATCTTGATATTAACACCGACATCTATTTACATTAATATGTAGGCCTATATTAAACAGCATGCATCAGATGACATCTCGTGATCTCGTATGATTGTGCCATCAATTTAAGTACATTCTATTCTGTTCTATAGTTCTAAAGGAAAATATTTAACAAACCACTCCCAACTGAAGACAATGATTTTAATCATCTTTTAACAACTTCTAACCACTTTTAAACCAGTATGAAACTTACAGTAGCATATGTGAATCAAAGCACTGAAAGTGCTCACAGCAAGGGGCTAACTGCAGATAACATTTGGACATGGATTTACCGATCCCAAAAGTCTAACTTGAACACTTTACACTAGCAATTTGTTAGTTAGCACTTTATATCCATATATTAAATGATAAAGGAGTAAAGCAAAACACTGTAAACACAGTATGATGGTCTATCGATATACTAAAAGTTGGCATACACATGCGCATCTGCTATCTGGATAGTTTCTGCTTAGCACACCTCCTGGTTTATAATGGATTTTTAGCCGTGTCTTTTTTTAATGCAATTAACACATATACATTTCATATCAAAATCACAATAACCTTACAATGATAATTATATTGAGAGTCCAATTTTCAAAGCAGAAATAAAATCCTGCGTTATCTACATTTTCTTCAGCGTGCAATGACTGAAATATTGTTAAAAGCGACGTAAAACATCATACACACGATTTAATCATTTCTTAGTGTTTTACAACGCATAAGTGAATAGTTTTAAATGCATTGCTTTTGAATTCATTTTAAATCCCAACATTTTGAAAGAGTTTATTGCAGCGGTGTTAAATGACAATTGCACCACTGATATCGGTAATTTATAAGACAAAAAATATTATATTTTTCTTATAAAAAAAAGTATCTGCCCAGAGCGGGAATCGAACTCAAGTCTCCCGTTTCACGGCCGAACATGCGAACCGCTACGTTACGCGGCCACTTCGATGTATTTCATTTATAACATGATTATAAACCAATACACGAGTTAGCGAAATATTTAGTATTGAAACGTTTTATCTTGATAAAAAACAAATGTCATTTAAATAATTTGTTTTATAACTGGGACTTGACTATCTTGTTCCGTCTACTGGGGTTGTTCAGGTTAATTTTGGTTGAGAATTTGATGTATTTACATAGGAATCTAAAATTAAATACTCCTGATTATCGTTCCGCTGATAATAAATTTTATTCGAAAGGATTTTTGGAAATTACGACGCCTAGGCTCACTTGCACATTTATCGTATATATGTTATATTTTGTCAACTGTTTATTTTATTATCATTTAAATAATTTGAATGTTTGAGTATATATGTTATCATTGGGACTCATTTATCTTAATTTGTTTTCTAGTCGGAATCGAAAAGTTGCCTTTACTCCATTCGATTTACAATATTTAGGAATTACCAATGAACTTTACGAGCGATCAAGTATGTTGAAAGCGTAGAAATACATTTTAATTATTAATCATGTAATTCATATGTTTTAACATAAAATTTCTTTCGAGTTATTCCTTTTGGGTTAGTGATGTCGAATCAAATCAATTTTCGGCTTCATATGTCAACAAGTTACCGCATTTTGATTTTTAGACAGGAACTATTGGCGGTACAAGATGACCAACATGGAAATTAGCTGGCAACAGTCATTTCATTTTTAACAAAATATTCCACAAATCATCCACTTTCATTGACATTATGTACGATCTGCAACCACCAATACATCTATATGAAGTCGAGATGGTGTTCAGAAACGGAGAGCTGATGTAGAAAGACAGATGTGAAGTAATTCAATGCCGATATCGTAAAACGCCTGTCTAGATTCCAGTCTCAAAATGATGCGTCGTTTCGAAAATTAGCTACTATAGCAATTGGCTCTAAAGAGCCCCTTGCTAAAAATAAGACGGGTACCATTTTACCCTTTTCCACATACAGCAAATATGCAGAAAACATCTAGACGAAATATCTTTAATGAAGGTATAATAACTGAAAAAAGTTGAAAACATTTAGGCAAAAGAGGAAATTGCTCGTTTTGATCAATTTCTAATTTTGTCACAATTTTTTCAAAAGCCGTCTTCTGCAGCGGCGTCAGAATGCGTCTATATGTGGAGAAGGAATAATTAAGCTGAGTGGTTTCGTTTTGATAAAACTAATGACCAAAACTTGTTGTTGGTGGAGTGTTTAAACTCTTTCAGCGCTAATGGCAATATTAGTTTTTTTGCAAACAATACAGATTCAGTTGAAGCTCGAAAGAAGTTGTCTCCCCTGAAATCAGCATTATTTGAACTTAAACTATCAAATTATTCCACAAACTCTTATTGCATGACAATTGCAGTCGCCCGATGCTGTCGTATTAGGTAACACGGTTCCATATGCGTCTCTATGCATATGGTTCTCTATGCGTCGCTTCCGACTTTCGTATTAGATAACATGGATCTATGTGCGTCGCTTCCGACTGTCGTATAAGGTAACATGGTTCTATATGCGTCGCTTCCGACTGTCGTATGAGGTAACATGGTTCTTTGTGAGTCACTACCGACTGTCGTATTAGGTAACATGGTTCTATATGCGTCACTACCGACTGTCGTATTAGGTAACATGGTTCTATGTGCGTCGCTACCGACTGTCGTATTAGATAACATGGTTCTATATGCGTCGCTACCGACTGTCGTATTAGGTAACATGGTTCTATGTGCGTCGCTACCGACTGTCGTATTAGGTAACATGGTTATATGTGCGTCGCTACCGACTGTCGTATTAGGTAACATGGTTATATGTGCGTCGCTACCGACTGTCGTATTAGGTAACATGGTTATATGTGCGTCACTACCGACTGTCGTATTAGGTAACATGGTTATATGTGCGTCACTACCGACTGTCGTATTAGGCAACATGGTTATATGTGCGTCACTACCGACTGTCGTATTAGGTAACATGGTTATATTTGCGTCACTACCGACTGTCGTATTAGGTAACATGGTTATATGTGCGTCACTACCGACTGTCGTATTAGGTAACATGGTTATATGTGCGTCACTACCGACTGTCGTATTAAGTAACATGGTTCTATATGCGTCGCTATCGACTGTCGTATTAAGTAACATGGTTATATGTGCGTCGCTACCGACTGTCGTATTAGGTAACATGATTCTATATGCGTCACTACCGACTGTCGTATTAGGTAACATGGTTCTATGTGCGTCACTACCGACTGTCGTATTAGGTAACATGGTTCTATATGCTGCACTACCGACTGTCGTATTAAGTAGCATGGTTATATGTGCGTCACTACCGACTGTCGTATTAGGTAACATGGTTATATGTGCGTCACTACCGACTGTCGTATTAGGTAACATGGTTATATGTGCGTCACTACCGACTGTCGTATTAGGTAACATGGCTATATGTGCGTCGCTACCGACTGTCGTATTAAGTAACATGGTTAAACGTGCGTCGCTACCGACTGTCGTATTAGGTAACATGGTTCTGTTCGCGTCGCTGTCGACTGTTGTATAAGGTAACATGGTTCTATGTGCGTCGCTACCGACTGTCGTATTAGGTAGCATGGTTCTATGTGCGTCGCTACCGACTGTCGTATAAGGCAACATGGTTCTATTCGCGTCGCTGTCGAGTGTTGTATAAGGTAACATGGTTATATGTGTGTCGCTACCGACTAAGCGGTCCCGACCTTACATTGAGAGATATCTCTCTGACTTAAAGATGTATATTTCTATAATTTCGAGATATGCCTCACAGGATATCGACTGAAGTAACAAAATTGGGCACGGTTGGTGAAAACAATAAATACAATATATCGTGGATCATTTCCTACATAGAACAAATCTGCAGCAAACGACTAAGGTATAAACGTACGTAAAATATGGAAAATCATTATTAACGAAAATTATACATTGTTAGAGTAAATATATTGTATCAAAATGAGGAATGGCTCTTTTTGTCAAAGAAATGTCTAAAGTTCTCAGCTGTAGATGCGTCAAAAGGCGTCTGCATATTGGAGTGAGTTAATAAGGTTAATGACGTTAGGTACACTATACGTGCGAGACATACGGTTAACTTTAGAATTCATCTCAACATATTAGGCTCAAATGTCAAATTAAAGTGCACTCCTTTGAAAACTATTTCTGTGTAGATTGCGTTGTTCAAGAAAATTGAAATTATATCCATCCATTTTAATTTTCTTATAAAAAGAATGAAGACGACGCCCATGTTAAGTTTTTTTTTAGATAGTTATATAAATATAACAAAGAAAAATACTAAAAGAGATACCTATTCAGACATATCTGTTAAACCCTTCCCCATCATAGACGCATTTTGACGCACCTGCAAGAAACAACTTCTTAAAACATTGTGGCAAAGGAGAAATTGCTCACGTTCAGTATTTTTTTCTTTTGTTATATTTTTTTTGTTTACTCAATTCGACAGTAGATATTTTCTATAGTTTTGCCTTAATTTTTCAAAGCGAACTGCAGATTTGTTTTGTGTTTATGGACTATGACATATATCTCTAGTTAGATTTATTTTCAAATTACTTCCCTACGTATAGTTTGATGGCAACGTTATACATTCTAACATGTATAGGCATTTACTCCACAAGTACATGACAACTTACTACCTTCTAACATATATAGGCATTAACTCCATAGTTACATAGTTCCATAGTTACATGACAACTTATACTACCTTCTAACATATATAGGCATTAACTCCATTGTTAGATGACAACTTACTTCCTTCTAACATATATAGGCATTAACTCCATAGTTACATGACAACTTACTACATTATAACATATATAGGCCTTCACTCCATAGTTACATGACAACTTACTACCCTCTAACATATATAGGCCTTAACTCCATAGTTACATGACAACTTACTACATTCTAACATATATAGGCCTTCACTACATTGTTAGATGACAACTTACTTCCATCTAACATATATAGGCCTTAACTCTATAGTTACATGACAACTTACTATATTCTAACATATATAGGCATTAACTCCACAAGTACATGACAACTTACTACTTTCTAACATATATAGGCATTAACTCCATAGTTACATAGTTCCATAGTTACATGACAACTTACTACCTTCTAACATATATAGGCCTTCACTACATTGTTAGATGACAACTTACTTCCATCTAACATATATAGGCCTTAATTCTATAGTTACATGACAACTTACTATATCCTAACATACATAGGCCTTCACACCATTGTACGATGGAAACTTACTATCTTCTAACATATATAGGCATTAACTCCATAGTTACATGACAACTTACTACATTCTACCATATATATGCCTTCACTCCATAATTACATGACAACTTACTACCCTCTAACATATATAGGCCTTAACTCCATAGTTACATGACAACTTACTTACTTCTATCATATATAGGCCTTAACTCAATAGTTACATGACAACTTACTATATTCTAACATATATAGGCCTTCACACCATTGTACGATGGAAACTTACTATCTTCTAACATATATAGGCATTAACTCCATAGTTACATGACAACTTACTACATTCTACCATACATATGCCTTCACTCCATAATTACATGACAACTTACTACCCTCTAACATATATAGGCCTTAACTCCATAGTTACATGACATATTACTATCTTCTAACATATATAGGCCTTCACACCATTGTTAGATGACAACTTACTACCCTCTAATATATATAGGCCTTCACACCATTGTACGATGGAAACTTACTATCTTCTAACATATATAGACATTAACTCCATAGTTACATGACAACTTACTACATTCTACCATACATATGCCTTCACTCCATAATTACATGACAACTTACTACCCTCTAACATATATAGGCCTTAACTCCATAGTTACATGACAACTTACTATCTTCTAACATATATAGGCCTTAACTCCATTGTTAGATGACAACTTACTATCTTCTAACATATATAGGCCTTCACACAATTGTTAGATGACAACTTACTTCCTTCTAACATATATAGGCCTTAACTCCATAGTTACATGACAACTTACTATATCCTAACATATATAGGCCTTAACTCCATTGTTAGATGACAACTTACAATCTTCTAACATATATAGGCCTTCACACCATTGTTAGATGACAACTTACTTCCTTCTAACATATATAGGCCTTCACTCCATAGTTACATGACAACTTACTACCCTCTAACATATGTAGGCCTTAACTCCATAGTTACATGACAACTTACTATCTTCTAACATATATAGGCCTTAACTCCATAGTTACATGACAACTTACTATCTTCTAACATATATAGGCCTGAACTCCATGGTTACATGACAACTTACTATCTTCAAACATATATAGGCCTTAACTCCATAGTTACATGACAACTTACTATATTCTAACATATATAGGCCTTCACTCCACTGTTTGATGTAAACTTACTACCTTCTAATATATATAGGCCTTAACTCCAAAGTTACATGACAACGTACTTCCTTCTAACATATATAGGCCTTAACTCCAAAGTTACATGACAACGTACTTCCTTCTAACATATATAGGCCTTAACTCCAAAGTTACATGACAACGTACTTCCTTCTAACATATATAGGCCTTCACTCCATAGTTACATGACAACTTACTACATTCTAACATATATAGGCCTTCACTGCATAGTTACATGACAACATTGTACGATGGAAACTTACTACCTTCTAATATATATAGGCCTTAACTCCATAGTTACATGACAACTTACTACATTCTAACATATATAGGCCTTCACTCCATTGTTAGAAGACAACTTACTATCTTCTAACATATATAGGCCTTCACTCCATTGTACGATGGCAATTTATTCCTTCTAACATATATAGGCCTTCACTCCATTGTACGATGGCAATTTACTTCCTTCTAACATATATAGGCCTTAACTCCATAGTTACATGACAACTTACTATCGTCTAACATATATAGGCCTGAACTCCACTGTGTGATAGAAACTTACTACCTTCTAATATATATAGGCCTTCACTCCATAGTTACATGACAACTAACTACATTCTAACATATATAGGCCTTCACTGCATTGCTACATGACAACATTGTACGATGGAAACTTACTACCTTCTAATATATATAGGCCTTAACTCCATAGTTACATGACAACTTACTACATTCTAACATATATAGGCCTTCACTCCATTGTTAGAAGACAACTTACTATCTTCTAACATACATAGGCCTTCACTCCATTGTACGATGGCAATTTACTTCCTTCTAACATATATAGGCCTTAACTCCATAGTTACATGACAACTTACTATCTTCTAACATATATAGGCCTTCACTCCACTGTGTGATGGAAACTTACTACCTTCTAATATATATAGGCCTTAACTCCATAGTTACATGACAACTTACTACCTTCTAACATATATAGGCCTTAAATCCATAGCTACATGAAAACTTACTATCTTCTAACATATATAGGCCTTCACTCCACTGTGTGATGGAAACTTACTACCTTCTAATATATATAGGCCTTAACTCCATAGTTACATGACAACTTACTTCCTTCTAACATATATAGGCCTTCACTCCATTATTAGATGACAACTTACTATATTATAACATATATAGGCCTTCACTCCATTGTACGATGGCAAATTACTTCCTTCTAACATATATAGGCCTTCACACCATTATTAGATGACAACTTACTATATTCTAACATATAGAGGCATTAACTACATTGTTAGATGACAACTTACTACCTTCTAACATATATAGGCCTTAAATCCATAGTTACATGAAAACTTACTATTTTCTAACATATATAGGCCTTCACGCCATTGTATACGGAATCCGCTGTGGTCGAGTGGTTAGCGTCGGGGATTTCGAAACCGGGTGTCCCGGGTTCGATCCCCAGTCGTGGCACTACGGTCATGGTGGAGTGCCCTTGGGCAAGGCACATTTTCTAGCCTAGTACTGGTTTGTTTACCCAGGGATCATGAATAATTAAATTTAATTGCGCGCTAAATGACCTTAGCTGTCGATGCGCCATAAAACAATATACATTCATTCACGCCATTGTACGATGGCAACTTACTTCCTTCTAACATATATAGGCCTTCACTCCATAGTTACATGACAACTTACTACCATCTAACATATAAAGGCCTTCACTCCATTGTTAGATGACAACTTACTACCTTCTAACATATAGAGGCCTTCACTCCATTGTTAGATGACAACTTACTATCTTCTAACATATATAGGCCTTCACTCCATTGTTAGATGACAACTTACTATCTTCGAACATATATATGCCTTTACTCCGTTTTTAGAAGACAACTTACTACCATCTAATATATATAGGCCTTCACTCCATTGTTAGATGACAACTTACTATCTTCGAACATATAAATGCCTTTACTCCGTTGTTAGAAGACAACTTACTACCATCTAATATATATAGGCCTTCACTCCATTGTTAGATGACAACTTACTATCTTCTAACATATATAGGCCTTTACTCCATTGTTAGATGACAACTTACTATCTTCTAACATATATAGGCCTTCACTCCATTGTTAGATGACAACTTACTATCTTCGAACATATATATGCCTTTACTCCGTTGTTAGAAGACAACTTACTACCATCTAACATATATAGGCGTTCACTCAATTGTTAGATGACAACTTACTATCTTCGAACATATATAGGCCTTCACTCCATTGTTAGATGACAACTTACTATATTCTAACATATATAGGCCTTCACTCCATTGTTAGATGACAACTTACTATCTTCGAACATATATTTGCCTTTACTCCGTTGTTAGAAGACAACTTACTACCATCTAACATATATAGGCCTTCACTCCATTATTAGAAGACAACTTACTACCATCTAACATATATAGGCCTTCACTCCATTATTAGATGACAAATTACTACCCTCCCACATATGATGGGTTTCTCCTATGGTTAAAATCTAATGACAATTATTCTTGTCATTTTCTCCGAAGGAATGAATGGTGTGGACATAAAACATCATATTTCAATCGCACATTCTTCTGCATATGGAAATGCTTCGTATAATATAACCATGTTGAAGAAAGGTCGGGACTATGATATCACGTTTAAATGGTTATAACTGTAACGGGGAACCAGCAAAGTAGACTTAACACTTTAAGAAGATCTATCATATATAATACACGATCAGTCGAACTGGCGTGTACACCAATTGTCCTCCAAATATAATTGTAGCTACTCTCTCCATATGAATGGACAGGGGTCTCGTTGCATCTGCGAACTGTCTCATTAGCGTCTTCACTGTTTGTCAACACTTACTAGAGACATACATGTAGATGGAATTTGCGACGTACAGCTATAAGGATTAACCCTTAGCCACAGACAAACACTTTCTGACGCCTATACAGCAGACGACTTTCGAAAACAATCGTGTTCACAGTGTGTTTAACTGTATTCAATAAGTGTTCTTCCATTTATTGAGAGCTTTAATATTTTGAGTAAACATTGTTTGCTGAAGATTTTTTGTATGAAGGGAAAGGTAAATTGATTGGCAATCCAAACCATGCATTTTGTTTCATAATGGATTATCCAGCTCAGTGGTGGATGCGACGAAAAAGCTTCTGTGGGCACTGTGACAGTATTGTTAAGCCAAGTGATTTAGCCTAAATTTGAGCCAAGTCTAGCGGTAGGGGGGTCTTATTACATGTTCGTTTTTGTATCGTTTTAGTTGCATTGGTGTACAACCTATATAGCAGGAATCCGCCGTGGCAGAGAGGTTAGCGTCGGGGATTTGGACCGGTCGCCCCTGCTTCGATCCCAAGTCGCGGCGGTCATGGTGGGCTCCCCTTTGGCAATTGACATTTCATAGCCTAGTACTGGTCCTTTTACCCAGGGATCATTTTCCATCTTTATACATCAACATAAATAAATAAACAGTTTAGCCAGCTTCTAAACTCAATTATTAACTTCATTTGGAAACAATACACACCTATCAGCCTGTACATGCGTGCACTCTTATTTTGGTATACATTGCGCGCCACTCATTTATCAGTATCTAATGAAGATCCATGTGATAGTTTTAAAAAGAAGGTGATCATTATATATCTCCTATCCAGGAATTACTCGGGACAAAATATGTTTAACTCTAACAAAATTCCCTAAAATATCAGACAACTAAATTTGAAATTCTGAGACTGAAAATAAATCATCAGTAACTCGTCCATGCGGAAAGGTACACGTTGACTTATGTTAACAGTGAATATCCAGATCGGTATGTGCATCTGCATCTGCACATTCTGATCAAGATCTACACTTTTCACATATAACGTGTTCAAGTTTGTAAGAGGCGAATGGTTGTAGATACAGTCGTCTGCTTTACAATCATCAGACGAATAATTTCAACTATCTAGAAAACTGAACGATTTATATTGATAAAGAGTTGAAAATATTGCAATAAAAGGTGAAATTGCTCGTTTTGAGCAATTTCACCTTTTATTGCAATGTTTTCAAAAGTCGTCTGCAACAGCAGGCGTCAAATGTCGCCTGTGTGAAGTAATGGGTTAAAACAAATGAATTCGTCTGATACAGTTGTAATGTGCCAAAGTCGGTTTTATCAGATTGAGGTTTATATCCAACATTGCATTACAACCTTTTCGATTATTAATCGCATCGTGTTTGTTCTTGGCCCATCTAGAGATTCCTCTCCCGGTCTAGACAATCCATGCTCCTTTATATCAAATAGATTATTAATTAGACGATATAGTTCGGGCAATCCATTCTCGTTTATATCAAATAAATTATTACCTCTTTCAGCGCCGAATTGTTTAAAGTAGACTCTTCCATGTTCAAAATCTGGTGTGTCCTTTTCCCTTGTAATGAAAGTTTGGACTATTTTGATAAATAAAAGGCAAACAATGCTGATTTCAGGTGAGACAGCTCGCTCGAGCTGACTCGCCTGAATCGGTATTGTTTGAAAACCTCAATATTGCCTTTGGCGCTGAAAGAGTTAATTGAACGATATAGTTCGGGCAATCCATTCTCCTTTATATCAAATAGAGCATTAATAGAACGATATACATAGTTCAGGTACAATTCTGACTCAGCCAGCTAGAAGGTTAGTCGGTCGGGTCGGTCAGAAAATAAATTGTATTTAAAATAATTACCTGACACGAACAATTCATCATAAAAAACATACATTTTTACATTTAACCCTTTTCCTCCTATAATAAATCTGCAGCAGACGATTTTGAAATTATCAAATCCAAATTATCGAAAAACTCGTTAAAATGATGGTATGATTATTGAATAGAGTTAAAATCATTGTGGCAAGTGGATAAATTGTTCATCATGATCAATTTCTCCATTTGCCATAATGATTTCAAAAGTCTTCTGTTGCAGAGGCATCAGAAAGTGTGTACACGTGTGCCCTTTGTCAAGACACGTTTCCTAACCTACTGGTTTGTTTAACCAGGGAGCATGAATAAATAATATAACTGAAAATAATGTTGAAAATAAATTATCATATGGAAAGCCTTAGAAATTGTATATTAATTATAACTTATAATCACCTATTGATTGTAAGGTATAAGATGGGCACAACATTCCCATACCCTGCACGTGGCTAATAAAATTACACATTTAACCCTTTCCCTCATATAGACGCTTTCTGACGCCTCCGCAGCAGACGGCTTTTTGAAAACATAGTGAAAAAAGAAGAAATTGCACAAAACGTGCAATTTCTCCTTTTGCCACAATGTTTTCCACTGCTTGTCATATGTCATCCATTCAATTAAGGAGATTTTCTATTTTTTGACAAAACACTTTAAAAGTCGTCTGCTGCAGAATTGCCGTATGAGGGAAAAGGTTAAAGAAAAATGTCTTACGCACACATCGATATACAGATATCCGTGATCAGAGTTCGCTCCCCGGTCGAGTCATACCACATACTTTACAAATGGTAGTAATGGATCTCCTCCTCTGTGCTCAGTGTCGCGGAGTATTACGGCAGATGCATCTAGTCATGGTAAATAATAACGGTACCACTGGTTATATACGCCGTGATATAACTAACAGGCTGTTCAAAGTGGTGGCATAAAACAAACATAGATTCGTATCTTAACTCGCAAAGCGGCGACAAATAAACATGGTAACACTGGTAACTTCAATGTGTTACGGAGCCCCGCGTGTTAAAAGGTAAAAGTTTGTATTTGCTGCCCTATGTAGGTTCAACCCAGCCTGTACATCTACTCCGTCTGATCATAATCTACAAAAGTTGAAACAAGCTTCTTACACACACATGTACATAATGCATGAACAGTTTAGATAATGATCATACTGTGTTGACGAACATGCTGATCTGGATCTTCTCTGTTCACCAGAACAATCAAGTCCTTTTTCCCATGTATTGTTTAACCCTTTCCAACATAGAACAAATCTGCAGCAGACAATTTTATAAACTGCTAGGCAAAAATTTGGTACATATCTGAAAACATTATGATAATTGAATACAGTTGAAATCATCGTGGCAAAAGGAGAAATTACTCATTATGAGTAATTCTTTCTTTTGTTACATTGTTTTCAAAATCCGTCTGCCGCAGAGGCGTCAGAAAACATCTGTATGTGGGAAAGGGTTAAGTTGTTTTGGTAAAACATTGGAGTGTATTTCCAATCTGATTTAACATCAATTCATAATCAAGTTATACCAGATATGCTATGCAGTGTTGTTTGCCAGATTTTTGTTTATGTTTGATGTTGTTGAACTCCTCTCTCACCGACATTGCTTTTCTTCTTTTGAAAAGATTTCTTGGTGATTAGTCAGTTCTAGTATAAAATATGTATAGTTTTATTTTTTATGTATAGTTGAAGACAAAAGAAGGAAAAGGAAAGTGGGAAAACATATCTGCTGCAAAGGCGCCAACAGTTCCATATACATACATATAAATGTATAAGGGAACTTGATTATGTGTCAGATCTTGATTTGAATTTGTTTTTATATTATCGTCACTATCTGCTCACTTTTTTTATGTCGTTGTATAATGTATTATGGGCCGGTGGCCAAATAGAAATAAAGATGTCTGTGTCTAATATTCACACTGTCAACGATGCATAAGTCGTACTGCAATCCAAGACCCGAAAGTATCAAACTCTGAAAACGATGTCTGTGCTCAGAAAGGAACTCCAGGTTCCAAATAAAAAAAATGATTGGTAAATTTTGATAATTGATTTACTTCTGACCAATCACATACTTGAGTATGGGTAAATGTTTATCGGGTCGGGGGCCGAGTCCCTGTAGCTCAGTCGGTAGCGACGCGGGCTGTCAATCCAGGGGTTGTGAGTTCGAATCCCGGCTCGGCCAACTTTCTTTCCGACTAAGTATATGTGGAAAAGCAGCCCGTTGCTTGGGAAGATTGTTGTGTGGAGTACTGGTGTGAGAAAACCAGGAAATGCATGAGTAGGTGAACTGGCCGCCGTGATATAACTGAGAAATTGTTGAAAACGGCGTTAAACCCCAATCAATCAATTAATCAATTATCGGGTCGGGGCCTGCAGGACTGATTGGCGAACATTTTTGTTAAGGAAAAAGTCGTTTAATTATTCTACGTGATGCGTAGTACTTTGATCGAACACAATTGTATCAGTCGTTATCATTAAAGACAGGGCTTGGCAGGTTATTGTTTTATCAAAATCGCCAGTTTTACATTTTGATCTGAGCATCCCGTTACGTCACAAACGTGTGAAAGAATTCAGGTAACGCCTTTTTCTTTTTTTTCAATTATTTGATACTGTAAAATAGATTCGCTAAACCCTTTCTTTCCCTGATACAGATGACGTAAGACGCCTGTGAAGCAGGTAAAACATTGTGAGAAAAAGGAAAAAGTCATGATCTTCATCATTATCACGGATATGTTGAAGTTGTAGTAGTAGTAGTAGTAGTAGTAGTAGTAGTAGTAGAAATAGTAGTAGTAGCGGAAGTAGTAGTAGTAGAAGTAGTTTAGTAGTAGTAGTAGTAGTAGTAGTAGTAGTAGTAGTAGTAGTAGTAGTAGTAGTAGTAGTAGTAGTAGTAGCGGAAGTAGTAGTAGTAGTAGAAGTAGTAGTAGTAGTAGTAGTAGTAGTAGTTGTAGTAGTAGTAGTAGTAGTAGTAGTAGTAGTAGTAGTAGTAGTAGTAGTAGTAGTAGTAGTAGTTGTAGTAGTAGTAGTAGTAGTAGTAGTAGTAGTAGTAGTAGTAGTAGTAGTAGTAGTAGTAGTAGTAGTAGTAGTAGTAGTAGTCGCGGAAGTAGTAGTAGTAATAGTAGTAGTAGTATAGTAGTAGTAGTATAGTAGTAATAGTGGTATAAGTACTAGTAGTAGTAGTAGTAGTAGTAGTAGTAGTAGTTGTAGTAGTAGTAGTAGTAGTTGTAGTAGTAGTAGTAGTAGTAGTAGTAGTAGTAGTAGTAGTAGTAGTAGTAGTAGTAGTAGTAGTAGTAGTAGTAATAGTAGTAGTAGTAGTAATAGTTGTAGTAGTAGTAGTAGTAGTAGTAGTAGTAGTAAGTATTTATTTATTTATTTATTTATTCATTTTAATTCCTCCTAGTGGAGATTGATAAATAACAAATAATCACAAGTTTAAGTTAAATTAACAAATAGTTTGGATATAGAGCATCGTTATGCAGTTCATGTACAAATAATAATAGGAATATATACACTGTTGAATAGTGAGATTTACTGCTTTCCTTCATTGATATGTGCTTTATGACCGTGTTTCATCTTTAAAGTTCGAGCACAGAACGCAGTTAAGTGCATTTTTGGAACTATGTGTGATTTCCGACTCACAGAGATCACACTAGGTTCCTAAGGCAGCTATAGGCATACACCAATGAGCGCTTGAGCATTAGTCTTTCTGTTTCATGTGAAATATCGGTTTCCAGTTTTGAGCCTAGAATTTTCAACATGAAACTTTCAGATGAGTCCGAGCTAAGTTCTTCCGCAATACCAGCATTAACCTCATGTTGTATGCTTAGTATGAACGACGTTTTCTGCGACGTCAAACATGGACACTCACAAAGAACGTGTTTGATACTATCGCTGGTAAACGCATAGCACAGTTTACAATACAGATTGTCAGCATCAGGAATGTTTACCCATATTTTAGCAATTGTTCTTGCAATATTTGGCTTAACCTCTGTAAACACATCGTAAATAACACTTGGGTAGATGGCAGTGTGCAACCGTTCAAATCTAGAGAAATCTTGGTCGACACTTATTCTCAATTTCCAGTTGTCGGATTCATATGCATTGACAACAGTATTTACTGTTAATTTCCAGCTAATCTTAGACGGCAGAAGTCCTGCATTGTTCAAATATGCATTGATCATATTTGAGAGACCATACAATTTCAATATTCTAAAAATATCAGGGATAAAGCCCTTTAAGACCATTCTAGGATTTTGTATAAAAGCCAAAGCTTTTTTGAGTAGCAAGTTTTTACTCAGTGAACCGTTTCTTAAACTGAGTAGTTTGTGTAAGAACTTTAGTTTTCTTATGTCGATTCTAGATGACAGACGATAAGTGCCGACCATAGATTCGCACATGTCGGATCTTGTTCTGGTTTTAAAACCCTGGATGGATTTTACAACATAGTGCTGTAACTTATTGACTGCATCTATATCAGACTGTGACATGTTGTTCCACAGTTCACTACCGTATAGTATTGTTGGAACTACGATACTATTGTATAGTTTCACTGACGTAATAGGATTAAGTGCATCAGATCGCATACCTACATCGGCTAATGCAAAGAATGCATTTTTACCTTTTTGACATCTTTCTTTTATTCTATTAGACAATTTAAGTGATGCGTCTTGCCTGATTCCCAAGTGTATCGCATGGTCATGTTCGTGAATATATGTGTTCCCGATGAGAAGTGAAATTGGAGCGTCATATTTTAACCTATTAAATACAACGATGCTTGATTTACTCGCGCTTACTTCAAACTTCCATTTTGTCGCGTATCGGTATACAATGTCTAGTAAGACTTGCAAATTGTTGGGGGATAAGGCGATAATAGACAGGTCATCAGCAAATGAAGGGTTACCACATCTGAGATTATGTCCTAGATTTAAACTGTAATCGGAGTCCTCTAATTGATGTAAAAGTTCGTCTATATAAACTAGGTAATAAAACGTTGAAGCAACTCCTCCCTGCCGTACGCCTCTCTTAATCCGTACAGGACTTGATATGCTACCGCTACTGCGTACATTGCACGTTAAATTATCATAAGAATCGACAATGAGTCGAAGGATTTTACCGTATAACCCTAGTTGTGCCAGTTTAAGGAATAGCCCGTTATGCCAGACAGAGTCAAACGCTGCCTTAAAGTCAAGAAACGCGGTATATGTACGGCTATTCTTTTCTGACAGATCATATACTGTTTCCTGTAAGTTAAAAGCTGCCGATATACAGCTTAGTTCTTTCTGGAACCCTTGCTGCTGGACATGAGGGAATGTAATCGATTTCGATGAAAGGAATGATTGGATTCTGCATAGTAAGAGTTTTTCAAAAACTTTACAAAAGCACGGGATTAATGATATTGGCCTATAACTAGATGGGTCACTTTTACTCTTCCCCTTCCCTTTGAAGATAGGAATGATGAGGCTCTTCCTCCAGCTTTCCGGAATAATTTCTTGAATTAGAACGCCATTAAATAACTCAGTAAGACATGTGTATAAGACTTTACCTCCATGTATGATATGCTCATTAAGGATAAGGTCATGTGACGGGCTTTTACCGCGTTTTAAATCTTTTACAATATGTTCAACGTTGTCGCGGGTAAATGGGGCTATCATACCCTTGTAAAACGTATCATTTTGTTCGGCTGAGTTGTCATTCATGAACTGTTTAACCAGTGAATTGACCTTGTCTGTAAAGCCAAATGGGTAATCTTCTGAGGTTTCTGGGAAATCAAAGGTATCTTTGAAGAATTCTGAAAAACCGTTTGATACATTTTCTTCTGCATATGTTATATTCTTGTATATAATTTCAGCACATACGTTCGGTACATTTTTCTTTTTCCTTTTAACTAGTTTCCAAAACAGGTTTACGTCTAAATGAGCAGCCTTATCAAGTTCTTCGAATGTTTTATTTAGAAAGAGATTACAAGCAATGCGCTGTTTTCGCCTGAAATTGCGTTTTGCAGATTTGTATCTCTGATATGACTCATACTCGACCCCTCTTGGGCGGCCAATGTTTATCCAGATACGCCTAAGTCGCCTTGATTCAGCGTGGGCTTGTCTTAGGTCATGCGACCAATACGGTTTCGTATGTTTGTTAAATTTACCTTTCGGTAGGCAATTTTCAGCTGATTTTAAGGTCGAACTTACAATAAAATCAGACAACTGATTTGGATCCATTTTTGAGGTGAATGTTAGCGAGGACAGGTATTGAGATAATGTATTTTCAAATGAATTCAATTCGCATGCATTACATTTATCCCAGGCGATACACTTTCGATCAGTTAAGTTTACTTGCTTCTGTTTAGTTACATTAAGCGATGCAATTAAAGGTAAATGGTCTGATGTAAATACGTCCTTTTCTGGTAACGTTTTATACTGTTCTATTTTGTTTATAAGTGTCTGTTCTATCAGTATATGATCAAGCTTGGACCTATTTCTAACGTATGTGAACTCTTGATCACTGTGATGAAGTGCTATAAGTCTATTGTTCGCCATGAACTGTTGTAGTGATGACGATTTGTCACTGGTGACGTCATCATGCATTTTGCCAATAGCTCGAAGACGCGCATTAAAATCACCAAGTATTAACACTTTACCTTTTAATGAACACGTGTGCGTAATAGCCTCAAGTTCTGTAATTGTTTCGTGATAGTGTTTAATGTAACTGTCCGACGGCATATATACTCCGATTATATAGATTCTCTCAGCAGTATTAGTAGTAGCAGAAGTTATGGTAGTAGTAATAGTAGTAGTAGTATATTAGTAGTAGTAGCGGAAGTAGTAGTAGTAGAAGTAGTTTAGTAGTAGTAGTAGTAGTAGTAGTAGTAGTAGTAGTAATAGTTGTAGAAGAAGTGGTTGTTGCAGCAAAAGAAGGGATAGTAGTAAAAAAAGTATTCCATATAAAATATATAACAATACTTCGAGTAAGTGCACACGCTTTTCACTTTTATTACGAAGTATTTCTAGAAATAGTAGTAGTAGTAGTAGTAGTAGTAGCAGTATTAGTAGTAGCGGAATTTATGGTAGTAGTAATAGTAGTAGTAGTATAGTAGTAGTGGTAGAAGTACTACTACTACTAGTAGTAGTAGTAGTAGTAGTATTAGTATTAGTAGTAGTAGTAGTAGTAGAAGTAATAGTAGTAGTAGTTGTAGAAGAAGTGGTAGTTGCAGCAAAAGAAGTGATAGTAGTAAAAGAAGTATTCAATATAAAATATGAACAAATATTTCGAGTAAGTGCACACGCTATTCACTTTTATTTCACAGCTACAATGTATTCGTAAAGTTCGCCATGCAAATTAAACGTAAAGAATCTAACGAATTTTCGGTATCAAAGCCTCACGTAAACAGAGAAAGTATACAGGGAGTAATATGATAGTGTTAAAGAAGTAGTCATTCACAGATAATTACGAAATAAACTGTTCGGTTCGCTTCATTTATATCGGCTAAGATAAGACAAATAATCGACTCTTAAGGTTCCCTTGAACACTTCAAACCGAAAAAGCAGGGTATCCATGTCAGAATTCAATTTGCATTAAACACTAAGGCATGATCTATTGTAACTTACATATTCCCTACAACTAGGATACTACGTGTAAAGTGTTCATCGTTGATTGATTATCTGGTGGCTTTCAACATTTGTTCTGTTCTATCACGGCACTTCTTGACTAAGTTACCAGTACTACTGCTCCATTTATCCTGACGCCAGTCAGTCAGTCGTAATGCTAACCCCGCAACCCTGAGAGCAAAGGAGGACAGCCATTACTACCATTGTTAAAGTATTTGGTATGAACCGGCCGGGGATATACCACTATATGACCCAGGCTGTTTATCGTTTATCGTTTATCGTTTATCATTTAACGAACTATGAAAAGCAGTATTGAGCCAGAAAGGGAGGAATATCAGAGGAAAAAAATGAAATTAATTTTAAATGTTTTACTTCAATTCGCGAATAACTTAACATTTGAGCCCGTCAAAGCGAAAAACTACATTCTGGCTTTTGTGAACAGTATAGATCCAGACGATAATAACGAGGGTCATCAACTCATGGGTCGTGAAGTTCGAACCTTAGTTCAGCCATTTATTCTTTACTAAGCCGTTGAGTCATTGATATTCAACCAATGGGCTTAAATAGTCGATATGGGAAGGTAGCCAGTTGACTCAGAAGCAATACTGGTTAGGGAAAGCCAGTATGGTAAGGTGAACCGGCTGCATAGCTTAATAACTGTCGGACAGAGCGTAATACTTCAATAATTCAAACATTCTGAAGCGTTTAGAAGAACCTTAAACGTGTATGCTGATTCCCGCCAAACAGTTTTAATTGAAATAAACAGTTTCAACGGTTTTGTATTTAATGTTCGATATTCAAGTTGAACTTGCCACACCCTGAACCAGCTGTCAAATGTTCTGTTGTTGTTGAACTGTATTATCATTTATCTGATACGGACACTTAAAGTCAAATGACACCTATGCAGCTGTAAACTTTTCAGAACTTTGTATAGCGTATCATATTCCAGTCCTATCTACACTAAATGTTGTTATTGCAGTTGTTGGTGTTTTTTTTCTTTTTTTTTCTTCTTCTTCTTCTTCTTCTTCTTCTTCTTCTTCTTCTTCTTCTTCTTCTTCTTCTTCTTCTTCTTCTTCTTCTTCGTATTCGTATTCTTCTTCGTATTCGTATTCTTCTTCATCGTATTCTTCTCTTCTTCTTTTTTTCGTCGTATTCTTCTTCTTCTTCTTCTTCTTCTTCTTCTTCTTCTTCTTCTTCTTCTTCTTCTTCTTCTTCTTCTTCTTCTTCTTCTTCTTCTTCTTCTTCTTCTTCTTCTTCTTCCTTTTCATCTTCTTCTTCTTCTTCTTCTTCCTTTTCATTTTGTTTTCCTTCTTCTTCTTCTTCTTCTTCGTCGTCGTCGTATTCTTCGTCGTTTTCTTCGTCGTATTCTTCGTCGTTTTCTTCTTCTTCTTCTTCTTCTTCTTCTTCTTCTTCTTCTTCTTCTTCTTCTTCTTCTTCTTCTTCTTCTTCTTCTTCTTCGTCGTCGTCGTATTCTTCGTCGTCGTATTCTTCTTCGTCGTATTCTTCTTCTTCTTCTTCTTCTTCTTCTTCTTCTTCTTCTTCTTCTTCTTCTTCTTCTTCTTCTTCTTCTTCTTCCTTTTCGTCTTCTTCTTCTTCTTCTTCCTTTTCGTCTTCTTCTTTTTCTTCTTTTTCTTTGTCTTCTTCTTCTTCTTTTTTTCTTCTTCTTCTTCTTATTTTTTTTCCTTGTTCTTGTTCTTCTTCTTCTTCCTTTTCGTCTTCTTCTTCTTCTTCTTCTTCTTCTTCTTCTTTTTCTTTGTCTTCTTCTTCTTCTTTTTTTCTTCTTCTTCTTCTTCTTATTTTTTTTCTTCTTCTTCTTGTTCTTCTTCTTCTTCTTGTTGTTCTTGTTATTCTTGTTCTTGTTCTTCTTCTTCTTTTTCTTTCTCTGCTTCTTCTTCTTCTTCTTCTTCTTTTTCTTCTTCTTCTTCTTCGTCGTATTCTTCTTCTTTTTCTTCTTCGTCGTATTCTTCTTCTTCTTCTTCTTCTTCCTTTTCATCTTCTTCTTTTTCTTTTTCTTCTTCTTCTTCTTCTTATTATTCTTTTTTTTCTTCTTCTTCTTCTTCTTCTTCTTCTTGTTCTTTTTCTTCTTTTTCTTCTTCTTCTTTCAGCCGATCCCGGTAGCTCAATCGGTAACTACGCGAGCTATCAATCCAAGGGTTGTGAGCTAGCACCCCAACATTCTTTACGACGTTTGACAAAAGTCACTGTCACAAGCCTCATTCGTCTTCCACCACTGGGCTTACAGTTTATGTGTAAAAGCAGAAAGACTGGTAGGAGTACTGGTGTGAGAAAGTCAGAAACACACGAGTAGGTGGTCTGGCCGCCGTGATGTGACTAAAGATTTGTTAAAAACGGCGTAAAACCCAAACAAATCAATCTTTGTTTTCTTCTTCTTCATCTCTTAATCTTCTTCTCAGTTTTCTTCTTCCATTTTTGTTCTCTTCCTCCTCAGCCTATTTCAATATGAATTCTGTTTCATTTCATAGAATCATAAGTTATGGTGTTTTTTTTAATTTTAAAACAATCGCTGTCTGCAGGATCTTCGATATTAATTCTTCTTTCAACGCAACATCGCTGCAACCATTCAAAATGTCAAATTACGCTTGTAATAAGCATGCCAGTCTTTCTCTAAGAGAACTTTTTTGTACCTTTCTGTCATCCGATTATCGATTATACATCTTTCTGTCATCAGATTATCGATTATACATCAAATCAGTTTCGCTAATCTTAATCCTTTCTAACATGTATCCGCATTTGGACGCCTCTGCAGCAGACGACGATTACAAGTGTGGATCTACACTGATCGCAAGTGCCTAGCAGTTGATTTACGCACTTCGCCGCTCCATTGTATTAGTGGGCTATACGGGGAACAGAGAGTGTTAACGAAGATTGAAATGAACGATTGTACAGCCTGATCTAGATCTGCATTATTCCCAGTCCTTGTTTAAATGTGTGTGTGGAATGATAAGTTGATAATATTTCGCAGTCATGTACAGCAAGATAAAAAAATGTCCTTTAAGTACGCTTATTATTTTCACAGATACAAACGTAACATGTTGTCCCCTTGCAGCAGAAGGCAGTTGAAAAAAATACTAAATCAACATTAATCGACCATAAACAATAATAAAAAAAAAGAATCATATTTCATATACTCTTTATAAACATTATGATTCAGAAATGCAGACGTAACTTTTTTTTCCTCAGATACTGTAGAATCAGACGAAAAAATCGCTTATCAGCAAAAATGTTATAACCCAAAAAAATACTAATCGACATAAAAATGTTATACGCCAAAAAAATACTAATCGAAAGAAAATGGCCAAATAAATGTTAAATGGTGATATCTGACTGGCTTTGATCCGAACCGTTATAAACTGCATCTTTAACGCTTTCCGACATACTGCAATTATCCAGCTTTGTAAACATCTTCGCTAAACTATGCAAACTTCCTGTAAATGAATGAATACTTGAAATTAATAGAGTTGAAATCATTGTGATAAAAGGGGAAACTGCTCATCATGAGCAATTTCTCCTTTTGTCACATGTTTATCAAAAACCTTCCTGACCTCAGAAAGCGTCCGTATGAGGGGGAGTTGGAAACAATATGTGCCGCGGCCGCCTTAAAGTTGCCCCCATTACATTTGCTATGGGGAAGACTCAAAATATCTGAATGATTCGTGTGATATGGCTCAAATTATGTTAATTATGAAAACCAAGTCAGCTACAAAATCATTTTAAGAAAAGGAACTACTGCTTCACTGTTTTCATGGTTTATGCAACTTTAGTAAATAGTTTACCAATATAATCAATATCAAGTAAGAGCGTATATTGGGTCTGCCGACGCAACATAAAAGGTCATCTCAAATTAACCCTATACATTTAAATTAGGGATGGGAACGAATACTGAAAACGATATTCGAATATTCGTTTTTCGAATTATAAATCTGTATCCGATTTCAGCTTTATCCGAATACTGGTATTTCAAGTTCTTTTTCCAAATAATGCCAATTTTACAAGTATAAGTATAAGCTATTGTTTACGTATATATTGCATGTTTTCAACTGAACTTCATCTCTTTTTTTCTCAACAGATATATTTGAATTTAAAAATTCCCCTCGAAACGATAAACGGAATCGCAACATGTTCATGGACAGTTCTAAATTATGGAACGCTCGGCTATCACCGCTTCTCTATTTCTTTTACTGAGTTGGTTTAGCACCCCTGTTGATACCTTCATATTGTGTAGGAGATATTTTGGGTTGAAACATACGAGCTTTAACTACTGTCTGGTTTTAAAGAGATTGTCAGTTTAGCTACCTAGAATCTCTCTTGTAGCAAACTTCTTGCATAGTTTAGCCAAGTGTTACATTTACTTGTACTTTACGCAACTTACATCAAACATTATACAGATAGGCATAGACATAGGTACAATTTTATATAACGTATACACAGACATTCATTATGCAATACGGCAAATAAAAAACAATTGCAAGGTCATTTAAAAAAAAAAGAGTTTTGGGGAAAATATTTTACGATTCGAAATTTACTAAGATAATGAACGTGCACAATAAAACAACGTTTTACGAAATCGTTGTTTATCAGTCGAACTTGATTTAATTGTCAATTATTACATTAAGTCAATTTTCGAATAGATGAACCCTGGATTTAAGTCCGTCGTGTTTACAGACTATGTATACCACAAGTGATGGGGATGGGGAACTAGTCTGGAGTACCTTCCCTTTGATACTATTATAGGTTAGAATACACCAAATATAAATTCCTTCTTTATTTCCATGTTAGTCCACAATTGTCACACTTTCTAAGCGTTTCTCATGTAGAACACCGGATATCATTGAAAGGAGTTACCTCTAAGCTTTAAAACGTTCCAAAGAAAATGGGGGTTCATGAATTATGCAAGAAAAATTCACCAGGCGAAAATGGTTACCATAGCATTCTCTAATTTCACTTTCAAACAAGGTCAAAATACTAACTCGAAAACCTTCCCGCATGCAGACGTTTTTTGACGCAATCGCTACATACGATGTTTGAAAACATTAAGACAAAAGAAGAAATTGCTCATATGAACAATTTCTTCTTTTATCTAAATATTTTCAATGTTATTTAATAACTTTAGTTCTATTTAAGTTTTTTCCGTATTTATTCTTTTATATTGTCAAAGTTTCATTTGCTGAAGTTCGTCTGCAGCAGACAGTGTTTTTAATTCGTTATATGAAAGGTGACAACAAGATACCCATGAGTATACGTCAGTTAACTGAATTGATAATTTATGTTATAGTCTGCCGTAGAAAATAAATAAATAGGGGAAATACCACATCAGGAAAATTGGAGGTAGTATTTAAATATATATAGTTTAATTGCTTATTTGAGCAAGTTAATCTAATCTCACAGGATTTTGAATGGTTCTAATTTTCAAAATAAGACAGCCGCAGCGTAAATGATTCATATGGCACAATGCTCGTCATGCTATAAACAGGGGAGACAATGTACAACTGTTTAAGCCGTACTAATCATTGACTAATTAGACTGTTATCTGCTCTTGTTATCATTTTGCTAATTAACGGAAATTACCGGACATTTATGTAATATTCGGTATGTATACATCGATAGTGATGCCGGAGGGCAGTGGAGAGATACACAGGAGACTTCATCATTTAGATCAAGCCTAATAGCCAATCTACCATACTTTAACCATATTCTGGCGTATACTTTTAATAATACAGATTCTTTAGTTTCTTCCTTTTTCCAACATATTCACGAATGTAGCAGATCCTCTTTTTAAGAAAATGTCACGTATATCAAATTGTTTCGAGGACCGATACAAACATTTAGACAAGAAATGGTTTGATACTGAGTGTAAATCGGCTCGACACAAATATAACACTACTTTACGTAATTATAACATGGATAAATCAGCTACGAACCACCAGTTATTAATTAAGGAACGTAGAAATTATAAGGGTTTGTTAAGAAAAAAAACAGCGGCGTCATATATACAACCAATCTGCAGCATTCGAAAATCTAAAGAAAAGTAACCCTCGCCAATTCTGGAGAATTTTTAAAACTCAGACTAATCCTGTTGATCGCAACATTTCACAGGAAGAGTTTAACAAATATGTTACCGGTCTGTTTCAAGCAGACGTATCGTGTTGTGTATTGTATTGTGTTTCCCACGATCTTAACAATGAGGAATTGGACCGTCCAATCACTTACACGGACGTACTCACTTGTATCAAGTCACTGCAGCGTAACAAATCATGTGGAAGTGATGGACTTTTTAAAGAGTATTTTTTAGAGTCATGTGACATATTAGCGGGCCATATTACCGAAGTCATTAACATAATATTAAATACAGGCTCATTTACTGAATCATGGACGAAAGGTATTATAGTACCGATCCACAAGAAAGGATCAAGATCAGACGTTAATAATTATAGAGGCATCACCCTTCTCAGCAATTTCGGCAAGTTATTCACGAGCATATTAAATACACGTCTAACTGAATGGTGTTCAGAGTACGGGAAATTATCAGACGCTCAATTCGGGTTTCGTAAAGGGCGATCAACTGTCGATCCAATGTTTATACTCCACTGTTTGGTACAGAAATATTTGAGTAAAGGTAATCGTTTATATGCCGCGTTCGTTGACTTTCGTAAATTTTTTGATAGTATTTATAGGAATGGGCTGTGGCTTAAATTGTTCAATATGGGAGTAGATGGTAAACTTTTGCACATTATTCGTTCGATGTATAGGTCTGTTAAATCGTGCGTGCGACACTGTAACGAATACTCAGAGTACTTTGATATAGCGGTGGGCCTTAGGCAAGGGGATACAATTTCACCAATATTATTCAGTCTCTTTATCCAAGACTTGTGTATAATCACTCTGTTATTTGCTGATGATATGATAATTGTTGCCGAAAATGAGATTGATTTACAACGCTCATTAAATAATTTAAACCAGTACTGCGATAACTTGAAACTCGACGTGAATACAGACAAGACCAAGATCGTGGTTTTTAGAAAACGTGGTAAATTAAAATCCAATGAACAGTGGGTGTACGCAGATAACCCAATTGAAATAGTCAACGATTTTAATTACGTAGGATATACTTTTAATTTCACGGGTTCTTTCACACTTAATAACCAGATGTTGTACGGGAAAGGTATTAAAGCTATCTATGAATGTTTTACTTTCAAACCTGAAACGTTATAACACATCTCCAAAAGTAGCGCTACAGTTATTCGATGCTTTTGTTACCCCTATACTCTATTATGGTTGCGAAGTCTCTGGGATTACAAATGCAAACACTCTGGAAAAACTACATTTAATTTTTTGTAAAACGACTCTTGGGGTAAGACAGTCTACATGTAACGCGGCAGTGTACGGGGAGTTAGGTAGATATCCTCTTTATATTAATCGCTATGTAAGAATTTCACAATACTGGTTTAAACTTAAACTTATACATACCGATAATCTAATACTATCGTCAATTGCTCAGGATGCCATGCTCGAAAACAATAATTGGTTCACTAAAGTACGTAATCTTTTAAGTAGCCGTGGCTTTGTTTACGTTTGAGACAACCCGTGCTCAGTGAACGCTAAACATTTTACTAATATATTTAAACAAAGGTTAATCGACACATTTTTACAAAAATGGTATCAAGATATTGAGACTGGGCGCACTCTTAGTACATTATATATGCATTTAAAATCCGATTTTGGTCTGGAAAACTATCTAAACTTAAGTATTAGTAGAAATTTACGCGTTGGTCTCGCCAGAATTCGAACATCAGTCCATAAATTACGAATAGATACCGGTAGGTTTGCAGGTGAAAGGGTAGATCGACATGAACGTGTATGCACGTACTGCCAAATGGGCGAAATGGAAGATGAATTCCATTTTATCCTACAATGTCCATACTATTTAGATATTAGATTCAAATTTGTAAAAAAGAAATATTGGAAAAACCCAAATATGTTAAAGTTAGTTGAGCTTTTAAAAACCAATACTAAAGGTGACCTTATCAACCTTTGTAAATTTATTACCTTTTCTTTTCATAAACGCAACAATGATGTGCTTTGATATATATGTATTGTATGTATGTTGATATGTTTAATTTCCTTTCTATACCAAACTATACACGATGAAATATAGAAACGTATGTACATGGTATACTTTAGTTTCTGTACGTCTTTGACATTGTTTGGATATGATAATACGATATGTGGCAGCATGCATATGTGTATGTAAATAAAGTGATATGATATGCCATATGTCTTTTACTACATATTCATCTGCATGGTATAGTTGGCTATTACCTTTTTAAAGCTTCTAATATGACAAAGCAGTTTGTCCTCCAAAACTATATTGAGACCATTCTTTCCTTGATACACACATATATAATTTTTTCTTGTATATTTGTAAATGACCATAAACTTTGTAAAGTTTGAGTCAATAAAATATTCATCATGATGGGATTATAGGGTAATAAAACTCGGGTTTTAAGATTTCGATATTGTTTAATCAATTTATCGAACCCCGATGCTAACCACGTAGAAGATTCTTGAAAACACAATGTTTTCAACTTTATTCAATTGTTATAAAGTTTCATATGCTTTTTTTAAATTTATTTTTAGATCAACTGAACTGAAGACTCAAGTCTGTCTTTCTGAATATTGGGTGTATTTTCAATGGTAAAATGACTTCAATTGCACAACTGCCTATAATCAATAACGATGAACGGCTGGAGTTTTGGAGACTTTTTATAATTAAAGAACATTCACAACTTCGTAGTCAATAGAAATGTAATTTATGATTATGTTAACTTGGCTCCTGTTTTTAGCAAGGGGCTCGTTAGAGCCAATTGCTATAGTAGGCGATTTTCGAAACGACGCATCATTTTGAGACTGGAATCTAGACAGGCGTTTTACGATATCGGCATTGAATTACTTCACATCTGTCTTTCTACATCAGCTCTCCGTTTCTGAACACCATCTCGACTTCATATAGATGTATTGGCGGTTGCGGATTGTACATACTGTCAATGAAAGTGGATGATTTGTGAAATATTTTGTAAAAAATGAAATGACTGTTGCCATCTTATACCCATGTTGGTCATCTCGTACCGCCAATAATTCCTGTCTAAAAATCAAAATGCGGTAACTTGTTGACATATGAAGCCGAAAATTTATTTGATTCGACATCACTAATCCAAAAGAAATAACTCGAAAGAAATTTTATGTTAAAATATATGAATTACATGATTAATAATTAAAATGTATTTCTACGCTTTCAACATACTTGATCGCGCGAAAAGTTCATTAGTAATTCATAAATATTGTAAATCGAATTGAGTAATGGCAACTTTTCGATTCCGACTCAAAAACAAATTCAGATAATCGAGTCCCAATGATAACATATATACTCAAACATTCAAATTATTTAAATGATAATAAAATAAATAGTTGACAAAATATAACATATACGGTAAATGTGCAAGTGAGCCTAGGCGTCGGAATTTCCAAACATCCTTTCGAATAAAATGTAATTTCAGCGGTAACGTTAATCAGGAATCTAAGTATTAGAGTATTTCATTTTAGATTCCTGCGTAAATACCTCAAATTCTCAACCAAAATTAACCTGAACAAACCCAGCAGACGGAATAAGATTGTCAAGTCCCAGTTATAAAATAAATGATTTAAATGACATTTGTTTTTTATCATGATAAAACGCTTCAATACTAAATAATTCGCTAACTCGTGTATCGGTTTATAATTATGTTATAAACTGCATCTTCAACGCTTTCCGACATACTGCAATTATCCAGCTTTGTAAACATCTTCGCTAAACTATGCAAACTCCTTGTAAATGAATGAATACTTGAAATGGATAGAGTTGAAATCATTGTGATAAAAGGGGAAACTGCTCATCATGAGCAATTTCTCCTTTTGTCACATGTTTATCAAAAACCTTCCTGACCTCAGAAAGCGTCCGTATGGGGGGGGGGGGGGGGGGGGGGGGGGGGGGGAAGTTGGAAACAATATGTGCCGCGACCGCTTTAAAGTTGCCCCCATTACATTTGCTATGGGGAAGACTCAAAATATCTGAATGATTCGTGTGATATGGCTCAAATTATGTTAATTATGAAAACCAAGTCAGCTCCAAAATCATTTTAAGAAAGAGAACTACTGCTTCACTGTTTTCATGGTTTATGCAACTTTAGTAAATAGTTTACCAATATAATCAATATCAAGTAAGAGCGTATTTGGGTCTGCCGACACAACATAAAAGGTCGTCTCAAATTAACCCTATACATTTAAATGTTCATAAACAGTTCTAAATTATGCAAGGCTCGGCTATCACCGTCTCTATTTCTTTTACTGAGTTGGTTTAGCACCCCTGTTGATACCTTCATATTGTGTATGAGATATTTTGGGTTGAAACATACGAGCTTTAACTACTGTCTGGTTTTAAAGAGATTGTCAGTTTAGCTACCTAGAATCTCTCTTGTAGCAAACTTCTTGCATAGTTTAGCCAAGTGTTATATTTACTTGTACTTTACGCAACTTACATCAAACATTATACAGATAGGCATAGACATAGGTACATTTTTATATGACGTATACACAAACATTCGTTATGCAATACGGCCAAAAACAACAATTGTAAGGTCATTTAAAAAAAAAAGAGTTTTGGGTGAAATATTTTACGATTCGAAATGTACTAAGTTAATGAACGTGCAGAAAAAACAATGTTTGACGAAATCTTTGTTTTCAGTCGAACTTGATTTAATTGTCAATGATAAGATTAAGTCGAGTTTCGAATCGATGAACCCTGGATTTAAGTCCGTCGTTATGCAATACGGCAAAAAAAAAAAATTGCAAGGTCATTTAAAAAAAAAAGTTTTGGGTGAAATATTTTACGATTCGAAATGTACTAAGTTAATGAACGTGCAGAAAAAACAATGTTTTACAAAATCTTTGTTTTCAGTCGAACTTGATTTAATTGTCAATGATAAGATTAAGTCGAGTTTCGAATCGATGAACCCTGGATTTAAGTCCGTCGTCTTTACAGACTGTGTATGCCACAAGGGATGGGGAATTAGTCTGGAGTACCTTCCCTTTGATACCATATAGGTTAGAATACATCAAATAAATTCCTTCTTTGTTTCCGTGTTAGTCCACAATTGTCACACTTTCTAAGCGTTTCTCGTGAAGAACACCAGATATCATTGAAAAGAGTTACCTCTAAGCTTTAAAACAATCCATAGAAAATGAGGGTCCATCCATGCATTAGGCAAGAAAAAACCAACAGGCGAAAATGGTTACAGTCATTTTAAAAAAAATCGGAGGTGTTACCAACATATACAATTGTAAGGAAAATTAGTTGAACAAATCGTTAAATGTCACCTTCTACGGAGTCGAGGGAAACAAGGTATAACAAAATATATAGACATGAACCGAGGGAGTATTCGAAAACGTTCATGTCCTTCACTTCTGAGTACTAACTCGGAAACCTTCCCGCACGCAGACGTATTTTGACGCGTCCGCTACAGACGATGTTTGAACACATAATTGCAAAAGAAGAAATTGCTCATATGAACAATTTCTTCTTTTATCTTAATGTTTTCAATGTTATTTAATAACTTTAGGTCTATTTTTTCCGTATTTATTCTTTTATATTGTCAAAGTTTTATATACTTAATTGCGTCTGCAGCAGACAGTGTTTTAAATTCGTTATCGGAAAGGTGACAAAAAATACCCATACGTCAGTTAACTGATTTGATAATTTATTTTATTGTCTGCCGTAAAAAATAAATAAATAGGGGAAAAATTGGAGGTAGTATTTAAATATATAGTTGAATTGCTTATTTCAGAAAGTTTATCTAATCTCACAGGATTTTGAATGGTTCTAATTTACAAAATAAGACAGCCGCAGCGTAAAATGATCAATGAGTCCTTTTGCTACAATGATTTGCTCTATAAACAATATAGAGTGATACATTTACAGAGATTTTCCATGTTTATATTTAGATATTTTCAAAGGCGTCTTCTGAAAGTGTTTTGTATGAGGGACAGGGTTAAGAGAATAAGACAATTATTGATGCCGCGTGGTATGGGATAGGTTTTAATTTTGTACCATGGGGTGACGTAATCGAAAAGGGGAGCAACCAATATTATTATTGTTAAGAAAAAGTCTGTTATATGTTTGAAAAAACAACCTTTATGAATAAATAAATTGTATAAAATGATTTAAGAAACAGAAAGATACAAAATACGTATGTCTTCGACCGCTATTACAAAACTTTAGACGTAATGGGTATTTAATAACTTTCACCTAACTTCCTAGGCTACGCTTTTTTATAGTTTGGTTTACGACCCGATTCATCAAAGCTCAGAAAAAAGTTTCTGGCGATGGTTTTGCCTATTTACGATATTGAGATTTTTAAATAAATGGGTAATCTTTAAAAAATCAATGATGATTCATTTTAATTACTACATATTACAGTATAATTCTAGAAACTGTAAAAACAACGCTAACCCAACTATGCAATACGCATGGCCGTAACGTGACCCGTTCTATTATTTGTAAATGCAGCATGTCATCGTTTGGGATTTTGGTCATTCTTATTTAAAAGACGACAATGTTTGATCGGTTCCCATAGAGTAATTAAGTTGTATCTGCTTCTTTCTGCTATGAATACTTCGCTGTTTTCACGATTTCATCCGATTTCTAAGATTCATTAGATTCGTACCCGTTTTTCATGTTTCGTTCGAGATGAACGATTCGTACCAACTGGTTTTCGCTCTTTGCACTTGCGGAACTGACTTCACCATTTTCTTTTGTTTATTTTTCTGTTTTCTACTGGCATGTTCAAAACGATTAAAGTGACATTACAAACAAACAAACAGACTTAATAATTCTTGCTATATGTTGACTATACATGTGAACTTTCATAATGCTCAATGTTGATCATACATATCTTTCTTTTCTTTTTTAATTACTTCGTATTTTTTGTTTATATACTCCCGTTTGCTATCATACTTCTGCTAAACTGGAAGGAGAATAGACTTCCACCTCTCCTCCCTAAGATTGTGTCACACTTATCTTATAATTAGAGGCAATACACCTTAATATATGTTAATATTTAAGCACCTATGGTTTTTTTTATCTAATGGATCTAGTAAGAGGATTTAAAACAGTTTATTGGTAAAAAAACCACTTGAGAAATTTCAGCTTGTATGACACATTATAGTTGCAGTGAATGTTAAGCAAACCGTAAACCAAATGGTTTCAGGACTAAACTTGTCATTTCACGACTAAACTTCACATGCTGAATATACATAGATCGTAACATGTAAAACGTTTAATCCCTACGTCAATATTGACCCTTTCTGCTCTTGGTAACCTTTTTATATAGGCTATGGTAGCAATATAGGCACATCTTGGCCTTCTTGTTTGAAATAAAGGGACATTAGGCCTTCTTGTTCGAAATATTTACATCCTGTCTGCTTGCACGGGTTATCTAAATGTACTGAACTGCATCTGCTTCCTTCAAGTCATGCTTCAAAAGCATGCGTGGCGTCTTTGATGCTTTGCATCAAAATTCTTCTTGTTACAACTAACGCAGTTTTATTTTAGGGTCTTTGTAATATTTTTCTGAAATAATTAAAAGCTCGTAAAAATTACCTCAATGAACACACCATCAGCGAGCTATTACACACCATCAACGAGCTATAAAAGTCCTGTCTCGCACGTTCAGTTAAGTAAATCTGAGCCGTTCCACGATAAAACCGACATTGTGGACTCTGCGTAAAGTATCGATCCGAAGCAGCCTAATCATGCCGATCAGGGTCATCCGGATAGACACTTTTCGCCTTCTGTGGATTTTCTGTTTCAGGAATCATTATTCTATAACTCTTTTCGCCTTAGACGGGATGTATCGGCCCGTATCAGTCTGCGCGGATTGCGCAGGCTGATCTTGGTTGATACATTACGCAGAGGCCATAATGTTGGTTTTCTCGCGGGACGGCTCATCTGCTATAAAGAGAGTGTAATTCAATTTTATAACGCTTATTCTATCACAGACGATCCGGTTCTGACTTTAAATTACTTGAACGGAATGTCAATGGTTTTGTATTATTAATGCACACATTATTTTTTAAAAATATGTCAAACGATTCCTTTTATGTTTCACCTATTCTACGTTTTAAAAGATTAGTAGAACTACTACTTCTACTTTGTCTTTTATTTATTTATATTTTTTTTGGGGGGGGGGGGGGGGGGGGGTTCTTGGTGATTTAAATCGTATAACCCACGGTGACTTGACATAATGTATCTGGATTCGTCTGAAAGCATTGAGGAATGGAATTTGCTTTTTAACCGATTGCTCCTGTTCCCACAATGGTTATAAATATGTTCTGCCTTTGAGAGGCGTCTAAACTCACTGATATAATTGGAAAGGTTCGGAGGCTTTCTTGATATCACTATCGATACGTTTTCCTTTGTGGACAAAATGTTGTGCATGAATGAGAACGGAAAACACACAGAATATCGAGAAAAACAGTTTTATTTAGATTTTTTTTTTAAATTATAATTATTTTTTTTGTATATTTCTTTTATTAATTTATTGATGCAGATTAAGCATTACTTGATTGATTGTTTTGTGGGGTTTTCTTTCAGTAAGGCTTATATCACGACGTTTCCCGGTTAAGTTACCAGTTTTCTTGGTCAATTTATCCTGACATAAGCCATAGAGTCGTAATTGCTATCCGCGTAACCCTGAAATGCCAAGTATGATAAACACATTTTTAAAGTCTTTGGTATGACCTGACTAGGGATTGACCCCATGACCTCTCGCGCCCGCTCTACCATCACATTGAACATTACAATTACAAAAGTTCCATCTTGGGAGATTGAAGACACGATTAAAGAAGTCATTTAATTTTACCGTTTGAAGGTAGATTTCTCTTACGTTATAACAATGTTTTATACGAAAAAAAAACATAAATGGGTTTTTTCGCTTATAGGTAACAGGTGTGAGATTTTTTTTTTTTCAATAACCCATGAAGCTTTCTGAAATGAAACTGAAAAAATCCATGGGGGACGCCATTTTGGATATGTATAAAAAGCAGACGTAAAACACAGATTGAAAATTATTGTCGGCTTTTTAATCTTTTTTTTTTAAATCGGTATTTTGGGTATGTATAAAATGAGCAGAAAAACACGGATTGAAAATTATTGTCGTCTTTTTAATCATTTTTTTTAAATCGATATTTAAGATCATTTAAGTGCTGTGTTATATGGGAATTAACATTTGTACGAACAGTTAAAAATAAATGGAAATCTGGAAGAAATATGTTTTCCCGTTCGTCAAAAAAACGACAGCATTAGCCTTCTATGCCCGAAGCTACATTTTGACTGTATCGTAGCCAAAGAAGGACGTGACGTCATTTCCGTTACACTTCATCTTGGCGTAACGTCAATGGAGCGACGTCGTTTCCCGCAAAAAAGTGGTATCAACATGAAAGACCCCAAATTCCTATACATGAACTATTGACTCACTCATTCAAAGTATAATTATTTATCAAACATTGTGGCAAAAGGATAACTTTCTCATAAGAAGCAATTGTTCTTGTGGCGACAATCTTATCCTAAATCGTCTGTTGCATAGGCCTCAGAAACCGTCTCTAATAGGGAAAGGGTTTAGCAGAAATGTGACCCCTTACATAATTTGTTCCAGTCATATTGACTGGTTGAAAAAGGCAGTCGCCAGGTGGCATCAGAAAAGGGCTGATCTATTTGCTTCTTTGCCATAATGCAGGTGATCGATAAAGGATCATCTTGGCCATCATGTTTTAACCTCGTTCATTATAAATGTATTCCTTGATTTTCTGAAAGTCTTCACTTTATTATTTTCTGTTCAAATAATAGACAACAGCAATACGAATTCCAAATATGTTTTGATAATGCAAGAAACATGACATTAACATAATTATTGTCTAGTCAATTACTTATAAATCCTTTTTTATGGCCAAAGTATGCTCTTTAATTTTTGTTTATAATTATCTTGCGTTTTTTTCGTAAATAGGTAGCACCTATAGATATATTATTATATTGTATTTCATGACATTACCGACAACTATCGTATTTGTGTTTTAGATATACACTAGACTCGCGTTAACATCAAGTCGAAAGGGACTTATAAATCATATCAAATAAACAGAGCATCAGCAGTTCTAATTGCTCGTCAGTGTCCAATACGTGTTCGATTTAGCATTATAATGTACAAAGTCAAAAGGTTATAAGTTATTACATTGTTGTGTCTAGGGTTGAATAGTTGTTAGTTCTATCAATAGTCAAATAATCAAATAAATGCAGTCATAATTTCTTAAAATCAAGATGGTCAATGACAACAAGTTTGCAGTTCTAATATTACAATGTCCAGTGTCAAATTAGTGTTTATTATAACTTAAAACTGCCGAGGTAAAAGGATGGCAGCTACTAGTCCTTACATACCGATGTCTAGTTTCAAGTAATGTTTAGTTCTAACAGTGTAATGGTTATGATCAGATATTTGTTAGTAATAACATCATAATGTCCAATATCAAATACATGTAGCTGTTAGATCTAACATCACAATGCCCAATATCAAATACATTGTACATGTGGCTGTTAGATCTAACATCATAGTTTCCAATGACAAGATGCTTTACAGATTAACATAATAATTAAAGTCAAATAGTTGTAAGAAGGTCAAGATCAAATAGTTGTCAGTTCTAACATAAGAAAAGGTCAAGGTCAAATAGTTGTGAGTTCTAACATTATAATGGTGAAGGGGATGTAGTTGTGAGTTCTAACATATAATGGTGAAGGTGAAGTAGTTGTGAGTTCTAACATTATAATGGTGAAGGTGATGTAGTTGTGAGTTCTAACATATAATGGTGAAGGTGAGGTAGTTGTGAGTTCTAACATACAATGGTGAAGGTGAAGTAGTTGTGAGTTCTAACATTATATTGGTGAAGGTGAAGTTGTTGCGAGTTCTAACATATAATGGTGAAGGTGATGTAGTTGTGAGTTCTAACATATAATGGTGAAGGTGAGGTAGTTGTGAGTTCTAACATTATAATGGTGAAGGTGAAGTTGTTGCGAGTTCTAACATATAATGGTGAAGGTGAAGTAGTTGTGAGTTCTAACATTATAATGGTGAAGGTGATGTAGTTGTGAGTTCTAACATATAATGGTGAAGGTGATGTAGTTGTGAGTTCTAACATACAATGGTGAAGGTGAAGTAGTTGTGAGTTCTAACATTATAATGGTGAAGGTGAAGTTGTTGCGAGTTCTAACATATAATGGTCTTGGTGAAATAGTTGTCAGACATATTGTAACGCCCCGGTCCTCAGCCACGAATAAGTAATGACGCTAATTTCTGTTTGAATGAGATCAATTCAGGTTATAACTCACGAATGTTAACTCTTTATGAATAATTCTTTACTACAAACATTCCCTTTATGATCTACTTACGATGACTATTTGGTGTTATTATGTATTGTTGCTGTGTATTCCCCACAAACTACTTTGTTTTGATCGCTTGTGCTTGGTCAGAGCCACCACATTGTTTGCTGTTGTTGCAGGTACCCACATTGCATCATGGGGTAGTTCTGATGACGCAATACAGGTGCCCGCATTGCACTATGGGATATTTCTGATGACGTCACCATGACTAATCTTTTTTCGTTTAATCGTTTTTTTCACTAAACTTGTATTCATCTACACCGAGTGCCAACTTTCAAATCCTAGTCCAATCTTAATACTATGTATTACCGACTCGAAGGTACGGGTCGTGTGTATTATTCAAGTATCTACATATTTTTAGTTTCAAAACAGTATCAAGGTTAAAAAACGCATTTATAACGGGCTACTGTTCCTTGTTGAAGCCTTTCCGACAGATTTGTCGGACGCTTTCCGACATAATAGCTTGTTGAAAATTCAACAATTATTCTTTTGGAAACGTCACTATATAAGCGAGCGTTCCGACCAGTGTCGGGACTCCACGCCTAATTTTCTTAGGTACAACTTAGGTTTATCATCGTCTTATTTTTATTCTAATTTTAACTTAGTCTGTTTTATTTATTTGTATTATCCGGTATCTGAAGTAATTCAAAGCATCTTTCGGAATTAAATGATCTAAAAGGATAGAAATTGCAGCTGTTTATGTAATCTTTTAAATTCGTTACAAGTAGAACTACTGTCTGCAGTTTAAGGATTTAAAATATAATTTTACTTTGGCATTCTCTTCAAAGTAAACCTGGGTCGCTGTCAGACAAACTTCATTTTTCATATTATCAAGGTAACTTGTGTATAACTCTCTGTATTTTGTTAGGAACTATTCTTGCATATATTCATTCAATAATCATTATTAACCTGGTGCATACTTGGTATGCTATAGATATATATAAAAAATGAAACGTTTAACTGTGAATTAGACTAGTTGATATTTATTTTTCCAAACGTGTATATCAGGGTTAGCCTGCGTGGCATGCTTCGTCTGATCCGGGTTTCGATACATTACGTAGAGTCCACACTCTTGGTTTTCTCGCGGGACGGCTCAAATATTAAATTGCCATAAAGTTACATAGTTGTTTGTTCTAAAATAAAATAGCCAAGGTCAAAGAGCTGTTTAAAAAGAGGCCAGTCATTACATCATGGGGCCAATAGTTTAGATTTTAATCACAGATCTTCCAAAAGACAAGCTTTGACCTCATTTGTTAATAACAGGGAAATATATCTCATCACTGATTGTCCAAAGGTCAAGCAAGACAAGACATTTTAAACCCCGTATGTATACCATTGGTTAAGTTTTCATCACATATCTGCCTAAGGACAAGCCAAGACTTATAAAATCATTTACCGCTTATTAGTGTTTTACAAGGGCTTAGATTTTATCACATATATGCAAAGGGGACAGTCAAAGACTAGTACAATCTCACCTACACAACTGTTGATTACCATATCAGCTAAACGACGGAAAGGGGGAAGAAAGTTATGTTATGTTTACTTTGAATAATCGTAACTTGATATAAATGATTAGCGTTTCGATAGTCTAGTGACCAGAGTGTCGTTTTAAAGCACACGGATCGTTGATTTGATCCCTCGGACTTTATTCGCCAACCATTCTCAATTAGTTCATACCCTCAATATGAAGAATATTCTCAGATTATGTTACTCTGTAAATTCATAATTAGAATGAGAATGGCATTAAGTTTGATTTGTGAGAATATGTTACATGTTCTTATCACCAAAACAACTTAAAATAAAAGTAAAACTAGTGCACACGGTTTCTTTCATGACTACGAAGGTATGTTTATAATAAATGCATCCCCAAATCAACAAGAAAGTAAGCAACACTTTCGATTAATCAGCTGGTTGTAGCATCTGTCGTTTATTTTTGATTCAGCACTGAACTCAATGTTATTTATCTGGTAAATAGATCTAACATATCACACTTACTATGCAATTAATTTCAATGTGTTATCCTTATTCTAGATGGATGTAACTATATCTTGTTATGTAAATGTCAGTTTTCACAGGCTTTCCTAATTATTCACTGTACGCAGATGCAACAAGAACCGTAATTCATATTTCCCAGAGGTACAAACGTTACCGCCCCTGGCGGCCATTATGATAGGCATATGTTTTATATAATGAAACAGGAAAGATTAATTGTACTAACCAGAAAATAACTACATGTACACACATAACTAAACCATGAAGCTGTTCTAATCAGACTTAACAAAATCTTTCACAACAATATGGTCGTCAAACTCAAATGCCTTTCGTTACTAATTGTTATCCTATTTAACAATACACAATTAACGCTTGTCATTTCACCTAACAAAATGGCCGACAAGGGAGCAAATTAGTGTAGTTCTGGGAACTGTGTAAGCCATATTAGACGCGGTTCAAATGCATGTCTGTCTTTCTGGCTGTCTATCAGATTGATATATCTGATGACAATTACATAAACAAACATTTAGACGCGTCGTACGTGGGGCATACATATTTGGCATTGAAATTCGTAAAATGTATCATTCTCAAATAATAGTGCAGCATATGCTTCGCCATGGGTAACTTCAAGTAAGTAAATACTGGATGAATCCAACTACGTAAATATTAGCTAATATTGTATTGTTTGGGGAGTTGGTCAAGGTAGATTTAGTCAGATATGCTTCAAAAATACCGTAACACAACACTTTCAGGAAATAATGAAACCATCATAGAACAATTTGTATAGTTTGAATATTCAACAGGTATATGCATTTATTGAACCGTTTCCAGGAACTAGCGCTGCGTATTGTTTAAACATAAACGAACTAGATTGTAACAAGGTATTTTTTAGAATAATTCATAAATTCGCATTTTCGCAAATATGAATTCAAGTGCTTGTGATACTTTTTAGGCCTCCAAACAGCTATTGGGTATCAATTTTACACATCATCTTGGAACTAACTTAGTCGAATGATGTCTCTTAACAATGTAGGGCCGTACCAATTGTATGGCGTTTTACGCAGCTTCAACAGTTTACCAGTTATATTATTGTGTTTCCTGGTAAGTTACCAGTATTTCTGGCCCATGTGACCTCAATCTTGAACCCCAAAGGGGGGGGGGGGGGGGGGGGGGGTTACATGTTCTACCATTTTTAGAGTCATTGGTATGGCCGAATCGGCTATCCACACCGTGTCCTTCCTTACCCGTAGCGGATGCTCTACTGCTGGACCACCGAGATGTGGCTTATAAATTAATAAGAAAGGGTTAACATGACGTGCATGTACCTGAAGATCACCAGCTGTGCGCTACACAAATCAACATCGTTCTATCGAAATGAAGTCGGGTTTCACGGTAACACACTGCATATTAAAAACAAGGCATTTCTTTCGGTACATTCCTAAAACCTACTCGTATCTACGGTGGCATAGAGGTGACATGTGTGTGTTTTTATTTTTATTTTACTAAGTCGTGCGCACGACTTAGTAACTCGTGCGCACGACTTAGTAACTCGTGCGCACGACATAGTATCTCGTGCGCACGACTTAGTATCTCGTGCGCACGACTTAGTAACTCGTGCGCACGACTTAGTAACTCGTGCGCACGACTTAGTAACTCGTGCGCACGACTGAGTAACTCGTGCGCACGACATAGTATCTCGTGCGCACGACTTAAGTATCTCGTGCGCACGACATAGTAACTCGTGCGCACGACTTACTATGTCGTGCGCACGACGTAGTAAAATAAAAATAAAAACATACACATGTCACCTCTGTGCCACAGTACGGTGGCATAGAGGTGACATGTGTATGTTTTTATTTATCTCGTGCGCACTACTTACTATGTCGTGCGCACGAGATAAATAAAAACATACACATGTCACCTCTGTGTACGGCAGCTCTAAAGGGACACACACATTTTTATAAATTACATACGAATTTTTTTTTATCTCGTGCGCACGAGATAGTATCTCGTTCGCACGACTTAGTATCTCGTTCGCACGACATAGTATCTCGTGCGCACGAGATAAAAGAAAAATCGTGTGTGTCCTTTTAGAGCTGCCTACGGCAACTCTAAAGGGACACACACATTTTTATAAATTACATACGAATTTTTTTTATCTCGTGCGCACGAGATAGTATCTCGTTCGCACGACTTAGTATCTCGTTCGCACGAGATACTTATCTCGTTCGCACGAGATAAAAAAAAAATCGTGTGTGTCCCTTTAGAGCTGCTGTATCTGTGCCACCGTACGTATCAGTGTTTATTGAACACACGACCAGCCGATTCATCATGCAAGAAAGAGTTTACCGGGCGAAACTGGTTACCGTCACTAAATCGGGCCCGGACAAAACCGGTGTTTCACATTTTTTACTTTTTCTTTCAAACTAGGTCATAATACTAAAATCGATCAAATCAACCATTTCCAATGCATCCTATACACTTTTACAATGAATTTAAACTCAATGTCATATATTCAATGCATTCTGATGACATACACTCATTTCTACGCAAACAAAGTTTTTTAGGGACTATTTGTCTGTAGTTCAGCATGACCGCGGATGTATTTGGCGTAATTTGACCTATAGGACTGAACAACTGTTGAATGAGGCTTTTATTAGACTAATGAATATTCGTATTATATTGCATAGTTATTGAGTCATATTTGGTCGTAAAAGATTTACAGACACGAGTATGATGCTTGTACGAAAAGTCGGCATTCTGCATACTTGTTTTGTCGCTTGCATTGTGTCGGTTTTCGCATAGCGTGATTTAAATGTAAGCTTTACATCACCATTGTAGACTTATTTCTATTTCGTGAACCTAAAACTCGAAAACCGATTGATTAAAAAAGGCATTAACATTGTCTGCTGCAAGATTCAATTTGTTATTTAGTGTTTTTGTTTGTTTTAAACCATCCGAGTTAATATTATGAAAATGTTAACACCTACAAAAACGAAAAGAATAATATCAAATATATGTGCAAGTATACAAGTAAACGTAGATAGTCAGACGGAATCTTTCCTTTCGCTGTCGTTTATTTCATACGTTTTATAAGTATCTCTTTATAAGAGATAATGCAACTTTTGCATAGACTGATCTAGATATACACGGTTCACTAAATACATCCCGTAATTGTTCCAATTATCGGTCTCATTTGATAAAGGTATGCGTACATAATAATTTTAAGAACCTGACAGCTTGTTTAAAAGTATATCCTTAAACCTGCAATAGCTATGTCGGTAAAGGCGAATTATATCATGCAATGGGGTGGTGTGTTCGAACCCCAGCGCGGTCATTGATTCTTTCGGAAAATTGGCGAAACTGATTTGCGGAACTGGTGCGAGAAAGTCATGAAACGCATGGTAATGTGAAATGACGGCCGCGATGTACATTGGCAAACTGATGAAAACGACGTAAATCAAAGCACTGGAGTGCTGGTGGCATGGGGGCTGCAGGAAGGTTGGAGAAGTAGGGAAAATGTGAAAGGAAATAACAATTGCAGCTTATGTTTATGTATTTATTGTTTAGAAGTTGAAAGATCTTATCAAAAATAGTAAATATTATGAAACTGCAAATTTGAAAACAGGAGGACATTGTTGGCACTATATCGCTCACGTGAGTGCAAGAGCTCACAAGTATACACATTTAAGACATGAGAATCAAAGGAAAATTATACAGCAGGTTTAGGAGAAAATTTTAAAGTTTCTGCCTTATTATATTGAAAAATATGTCAATGTTAAATCACATCACATCAAGGAGAACTAATTATCTAAACCATGTACTAGAAGAAAGAGTTTGAACAATGCAAAACTCATCAAGACAATTATTATGACAAAGATTCAAAATGCAACATCCAGTGTGTTATCAAGATTTTCCTTCATTTGGCCTAGTGACCTATTTTTGTTTACCATATATAACATGGACTAGATATCATCAATACAAACATTCTGACAAAGTTTCAAGATGTTGTAGCAAAAAATGCGGCCTCCAGAGTATTAACAAGATTTTCCTCCAATTTGGCCTAATTTGTTTTTAACCTGGCATGACCCATATTCGGCCTAAACATTCTGACCAAATTTTGAAAAATGTGGCTTCTCCAGTGTTGACAAGATTTTCCTTCAATTTGGCCTAGTTACTTAGTTTTTTAACAGACATGACCAATATTCAAACTTACCTACATATCATCAATACAAACATTCTGATACAGTTTCAACGTGCTCAAGTTAAAAAAGCAGCCTCCTGAATGTTACAAAATGTCCCTTCAATTTGACCTAGTGACTTTGATTTTATCCAATATGACCCATATCCGAACTTGACCTAGTTATCATCAAGACAAACATTCTAACGAGAATGCCGTTGATACCTCCACAGCGTCTGCGGGCACCTGCACAGCGCGATCGGGTCGCCAGGTTGAGGGAAAGGTTTGCGTTTGCACGCTACTGCTACAACTTATTTATTGGTGCATTGGTGGCTAAATAGGAGAGGCAAGGTCTCATTCACTTCACTGCCACTCTCCCTCTCTTGTGGGTACTGCACTCTCCTTCTCCTTTAGTCCTCCCTCCTTTTCTAGGGCATCTTGTAGTACTGTTAGTCTGACACTTTTGTGATAAGCTGTGTGTTAAATTGTTACCTTCTGTGAAGAGCGCTACTGGATAATCTGATAAATCACCGATGCGATGAGTCGGCTTTTATAACCTGCGAGCCACAGTGGATGGTCGGCCGGACGCCGGTCTGTCCCCGATCAATGTCTACCCGATTTCCGGTCGGGCTCTGAGCGGCGAATTTGGCCCGACGATCCCCCAATATGTAAGATAATCCGGGTCCGGGTGTCGTGGGGGGAGTCGGGAATGGGCCCCCGCTAAATCCGCTACTGCATTTGACACGCGACTTCTTTGTTTACCATTATTTTTGCCATTGGCAGGCTGCCAACTCCGAAAAAATTGTACTACTACTATGACCAGGGGCTTAAGCCCCAGGCCAAAAAACCACCATCAATCCAATAAAACAAGGATCATTGAAGGAGCCTCAGTATCTACACATACGAGGTAGGTAGCAAAATACAGTGGACTCGGGATAACTCAAATATGCAATAAATCGAATGCATCGAACCAACTCCTGGAACGGATCTGTCTTTTGAAAACATCATAGCAGCAGTTCCGATTGCTCAGACGAGTAATCAGATCTACGCTGTTTAATTGATATGATTTTATCACCGAATTGTTATCATAATGCACATTTAAGTTGAACCGAAAACCGCAGCTAAGCAATACGTAAATAGAGGGATAACTCGAACACATCGATAACTCGAACACATATATAACTCGAACTCATCGATAACTCGAACTCATCTATAACTCGAACATATCGATAACTCGAACACATCTATAACTCGAACTCATCTATAACTCGAACACATCTATAACTCGAACACATCTATAACTCGAACACATCTATAACTCGTACACATCTATAACTCGAACACATCTATAACTCGAACTCATCTATAACACGAACTCATCGATAACTCGAACCTATCAATAACTCGAACACATCTATAACTCGAACTCATCGATAGCTCGAACTCATATATAACTCGAACTCATATATAACTCGAACACATCTATAACTCGAACTCATCTATAACTCGAACACATATATAACTCTAACACATCTATAACTCGAACTCATCGATAACTCGAACTCATCTATAACTCGAACACATCGATAACTCGAACACATATATAACTCGAACTCATCTATAACACGGACACATCTATAACTCGAACTCATCTATAACTCGAACACATCTATAACTCGAACATATCTATAACTCGAACTCATCGATAACTCGAACTCATCTATAACTCGAACACATCGATAACTCTCGAACACATCGATAACTCGAACACATCTATAACTCGAACTCATCTATAACACGAACACATCTATAACTCGAACTCATATATAACTCGAACACATATATAACTCGAACACATCTATAACTCGAACTCATCGATAACTCGAACTCATCGATAACTCGAACTCATCGATAACTCGAACTCATCGATAACTCGAACACATCGATAACTCGAACACATATATAACTCGAACTCATCGATAACTTGAACATTTCTATAACTCGAACATATCGATAACTCGAACATAGCGATAACTCGAACACATCGATAACTCGAACACATCGATAAGTTAGTTATTGGTCCATTTTCGACTTCAAGTTATGGCTTGTCCACTGTATGTAACGTATGACAATACGCTAGATATGTTGCCCAATGGCTCATGTCCATGTTCTTGACTGTGACGCCGCCATTTTTGAATCCTTTCAGGTTTTCTTGTTGCATTTACATTCAGGAATTGTAACGGTGAGGTAAGCATACTGATCAATGATTATCTCATTAAATTTAAAACAAAATACTTCGCTATGCGTATGTGAGCGTCGGCTTTTGTGCAGCCGATGTGTCGGTCCGGTTTTAATGAGATTGTGATAGGTGCAGTTCTGGCCTAATCGGTTTTTGTTTAGTTTGAAAAACATTTATATTGCTAAGCGATCTTTTCTCCTAACCCTTTCACTGCCGAAATTCACAAAGTCTGCTCTTCCATGTAGAAATTGAACCGCTACATTTTTCGTCCAACAGGAAATTTGGTAAAATCTGGGACGACTACTTTATAGTCGTCCCAGGTAAAATGTAATGTCTAAGTGGCAAACAATGCAGATTTCCGGAGGGACAGTTCGTTACGAGTTGTTTCACCTGAATCTGCATTTTTGCAAAAGTCTTTAATTGCTTTTTCAGCTAGAAAGTAAAAGGAAATTTAGGAACACGGTCTCCCCGATTTTAATTAAATGAGCTGTCAATTTCCGTGATGAGTAGAAACCTAACGTGACTGCATCGGCGTTTAAGACATGTTTTATTAGATCGTGTACCAATGAAGCGAATATACTAGACAGAACAGTACGTGTATCACGTCCCACTGACATACTCACTCTTAAACTCAAGATGAATTCAACCTGAGAATAGAGTTGAAAAAGTAACAGCCGCTATCTTTGTAAATCTGTTCTTAATATATTCTCCTGATAATTTGACATTTCAGGTCGTCGTTTGATAAAGATCTCGTCATATCGCCTTTTTTTGGTTTTGGTCTTGACATATTATTCCTCCATGCTGAGTGAAAACGAAAATTGCGCAAACTTATACAAACCGGTACAATGATTATATATATTACATATTACACGTAAGTGGAATTTACTCGGCAGAAACCAAGATGCGGTGGGTGGAAACGTTCGTAGCAGTCGATTCTAAAATTATTTTATGATGTAAACAATAAGTATTTGTTTGTCCTCCTGTCTTTCTTAATTACTTTGGTCAAACATTACGAATCGGTAAATTCTGAATGAGCGGGTATTGAAAGCGACAGACAATATCCAATGGAATGGGTGTGCCCTTCGCTGATACAAACCAACTTGCAGACAAACCTTTGAAGACATTGTAGACGGAAATGAGAAATTGCCAATAGCGAACTATTGCACTTTTTTTCGAGAATGATTTCACTTTTAGATTTTAATTAAACTGCATATTTTCTAGTTCCTCAAATGGTTTCAAATATGACGTTTCTAAAAAATACCATTTCATGCAAATTAATTATTTTAAATAGTAGGCGCATACACAACAAGTAACAAAAAGTAGTTCCGTCGATATGGTATCAAATAATTCATAAGTTAGAGTCGTATTGTCTGTCAAACAAAACGGTAAACAATTGAATTACACTCTCCTTATAACAGATCTACAGAAACTAACGTGCCAGACAAGACTTTTATAGCTCGTTCGGGTAAATGTTACGAGCATGTAATTCTTACCGGCAGATCCTTAACAAAGAACGTAAATCAAAAATTGGATTGAGATGCTTTGAGTAAGTGAGACATTTTCTTAAACTTCTGAAATGGTTTAGTTAGGGCGGCTTCAAATATATATGAGAAGTAAAAAATGAAGAATGAATAGAAAGGATCTAACTATGTCCTTGATATATGCGACAGTTAACGCCTCTCCATAAAAAAAACATGAGAACATTTGCTATCTCTACTTTTCTTACAATCATTTCAATCATTATCAAAGCTGAACTTCTAACTTTCCAGGTGTTAAAGTGGGTTTTGAAAACATAGTGATAAAAGAAGAAATTGCACAGAACGTGCAATTTCTCCTTTTGCCACTATGTTTTCCTCCGAGGTTTATAATGCAGACGACACTATAGTATAAGTATCTTATAAGGTAAACGATACACTCGGGAATTTAAACCGCGTCGAGCTCTCATTTCCCATGATTGGCAAAAGTCATTGTGACTACCTTCATTCGTCATTCCGCCAATAGACTAAAAAGTCTATGTTAGAATGTAGCCAGATATTAAATAGTCTATGTTAGAAGGGAGCCAGATACTAAAATGTCTATGTTGCAAGGTAGCCAGATACAAAATAGTCTGTGTTAGAAGATAGCCAGTTACTAAATAGTATAGGTTGGAAAGTAGCCAGATACTAAATAGTCTATGTTGGAAAGTAGCAAGATACTAAATAGTATAGGTTGGAAAGTAGCCAGATACTAAATAGTATGAGATGGAAAGTAGCCAGATACTAGATAGTGTATGTTAGAAGGTAGCCAGATACTAAATAGTCTTATTAGAAGGTAGCCAGATACTTAATAGTATATGTTAGAAAGTAGCCAGATACTTAATAGTATATGTTAGAAGGTAGCCAGATAATAAATAGTCTTATTAGACGGTAGCCAGATACTTCATAGTATATGTTAGAAAGTAGCCATATACTAAATAATATATGTTAGATGGCAGCCAGATACGAAATAGTATATGTTAGAAAGTATCCAGATACTTAATAATCTATGTTAAAAGGTAGCCAGATACTTAATAGTATATGTTGGAAAGTATCCAGATACTAAATAGTCTATGTTAGAAAGTAGCCAGATACTTAATAGTATATGTTAGATGGCAGCCAGATACGAAATAGTATATGTTAGAAAGTATCCAGATACTTAATAATCTATGTTAGAAGGTAGCCAGATACTTAATAGTATATGTTAGAAAGTATCCAGATACTAAATTAGTATATGTTAGAAAGTAGCCAGATACTAAATAATCCATGTTGGAAGATAGCCAGATACTAAATAGTCTATGTTCGAAGGTAGCCAGATACTTGTGAGAAATTCGTGAAATACACCTGACATGAACTGACCACCGTGATATAACTGAAATGCCTTTGCTAAACGGCGATAAACTTCAATCAACACATTTAGGAAGCAATTGTTTCTTACTGCTGCAGACACACCCAAACTTCCTTCTATAACCCCGGTATAAAAAATTTGAGCCCCGCCAGACGAAACCCGGTCTTTGGGACAAGGAGACCAGCGAAATTTCCATAGTTTTGCCTATAATATGTTTAATAGTCGTCTAATGCAGGTGTGTCGTATATGGAAAATGGTTAAAAAGATGTTCATGACCATCAGAAGTTTAAAATGTAACATTAAAGCTCTTATATACATGTAGTAGTTTCTAACATGGACTCGCGATAGCTCGAAGTATAAGTAGATCCACAAGTAACTTCGAGTTATCGACGAGTTCGAGTGATCGCTGGGTCATTTATGTATTGTTAATTTCGTAATTCATTTATGTATTGTTATGTATTGTTAATTTCGTAATTCATTTATATATTGAAGTCTTTATCTAAGCAAGTCAGTGATAAAATCGAATAAAAAAAAAACAGCGGAGCAGCAATTCTGATTTCAAAAGAATAATTTGTTAGACGAAATGGTTCGAGTTAAACGGTTTATTCGAATGTTCACATATTCCAGTTATAACATGTCCACTGTATCATGTATATAATCTTATTTTAATTAAAATTTAGAAACTTCTCCCACATTTAACAAATTTGTATCAGATATAGGAACATCGAAATATGAAAGTAAATTTAATGGAGAGAGATGAAAACATTGTAGCAATGTGGAACCGTGCAATATTCTTTTAGCCGCCGAGTGCTCAAGATTCGCACATTCAAAACTCACCTTGATGGGGGAAAGGGTTTAAACGAATTCGAAGATCGGTGTTTGCGATACTAGTCTCAAACGGTTGTTTGTTTATTGTTGAGATTGGTGTGTTCTTTCTATTTCCCCCGTCTTGTTGAGAAGCTGGCATTCAAAGACCAGTTTATTACCCAGTTGTGTTTACTTTATGTATACTTAACTTAGGTGTGGGGAACACCTCCTCCACCTACACTTATTCCCATAATTATTGCGATCTAGGCTATCAAGCCTACGTAATAAACCCATTCCCACGTACACCAAACATGCAGCTGACGACTTTGAAAATGAATAGACAAAATATAGAATCACCTCTTTAAATGACAATAGATTATTGATTACAGTTTATCTACCGTTGTGTACGGTGTACCCTTAGGGCCATCGTGCTATCGTGCACACGCGATGCCACGATAGCACGATGACACGATGGTGATGACACGATGACATGATGGGGATGGTACGATGACACGATAGCACGATGACGATGGCGCGATGACACGATGGTGATGACACGATGACACGATGACACGATGCCGATGACGCGATATTACATCGCGGGGTTCGATCCCTGGCCGTGTCATACCAAATACTTTAAAAATGGTAGTAGTGGCGCCTAGGGTTGTAGGGTTAGCATTACGACTGACTGAATATAGTCAGGACAAATGGTCCAGTGGTAGTTGTAACCTGCCCATAAACCGTTAGGAAATAACGGAATAATTGTTGAAAACGGCGTTAAACGACAAACAATCAATCAATCAATCTAATCGTAAACCAACATGTATCGTGTATTAAGAATGCATTTACAGTATAACAATCTCATTCCCTGTAGCTTCACAAAGGTCAATTCGACATGAGTCATTTATCTTCCATTAATAACCTAAAGGTCTGGGAAAAAGCAGCCATTTTTAATTGGAAAGATTGTTAAGTTGTGTACTTGTATGCGAAAGTCAGGACACATATTTGTTGGTGAACTGGCCGCCTAACTATGTCTGAAACATTGTTACAGGTTGTATATAACCCAAATCAATCAATCAATTAACCAATTAAAAAACAGTATAACCTTTCAAAACGGCGCAACTGTAGAGAGCAAATGCGTCAATGGTAGATTGTGGAACAGTGGTAGAGCATCGGCCCTACCGTACCAAAGTTCCGGGATTCAAATCCCGGGATAAGCGGGTTCTGCCTTAGGGATTTTCCACACAAACAGGCGAGTACTGATTATATCTCAAAGAAACAGACATCGAGCGTGATTGATATAAGCTTAAAGCTTGTTTCGCAATCGATGTGAATACATTAGTTTAAACTTAACATACATCTTTGAAACAAAACTAAAATGGTTTCCCCTAGTAGGAAATAAATCTCTGCAGAGTTCTCCAGAACAATGGTATACCGGTATTTATGAACCTGCACCTAATCCGACTCGAGAAAGTCTGCACAATCTTGCAATGCATTTATTATATTATCTCACATTCGTGTTTAATTAGACGGGTTGAAGTGAGCGTGTTCTGTTCTGTTTTCTCTAAATACAGATTAAACAGTCACGAAGTTGTGCTGGCACCGTCAATCATTCTAAAATAGCCATAAATCTCGGTCACGTGGTGTAGACTTGTTTAGTTTTCAAGTCAGTAACACAATGTAATTATGGGTAAAATTAATTGAACCAGTCAGTTTTATCACATGTGTCTTTATTAATGATAACCTCCCTTCTCAGGCTTAGAAGTGTTAACCGTTTACATGATACCATTGATATTTAAACGTTGTGAGGCAGACTGTTATTTTTAGATAGTAGTGGTAAAAGAAGTAATCGGACATTATGAGGAAATTCGCAATATCTCAAAAAAGTTCATTTATGTTTCAAATTAAATGTCTAAATTCCAGACAATAACATTCTAACCACGAATAGTTTCAAAATAAGCTCTGAACTATTATAAGGTAAATGGAAGGTTAGGGTATAACATCCCTACTGGGCTCGCAGATTTTCCTACAACACATATGAACGAGGGCTTTTTTGGTCATTTCCATCGGAAATGAACGACAAGTTCACGAACAAAGCAGATTTTGCACGACTTCGGACTGAAATTGCCGAGCATACATACTATTATATAAATACCGACGTCATACGGAAATATCGAACCAATTAAGTGTGTTGTACCTTACATAAGTAAGGAGAGAATACTCCTGTTATTCAAAATGTGATTTCATCCCAAACACTATTCCTCGAAAAACGTATTTCAGAGCAATTAACAAAATAGATTTTGTTATAGATTGCAGTAAAAGATGAATGTGGCTTACAGAAACGTAAGCTCTGCTGAGACTGCATGTAAGTGCATGGTCACCTGGTTCTTCACTGTGTGAATGCAACAAAGACCCCTTTGTGGCCAGACGTAGTTGAAGTATGACTTTGAGACGTTGTATACAGCCATGTTGACGAAATACTGAATTACCCCTTAACCATTATGTTCAGTCTTTACTTTTTCCAACTACATTTCGAATGCAAAGTGTGCTGTAACGTCACCAAAACAAAAACATATTCAATTACGCAGGTAACATATATAGTGTTATTATTTTTATTGTATCATATTTTCAGTATAGGTGAAAAGCAATACATACAAATGCGAACATGTGGGAAATATTCAAATGAGCTGCATCCAGCATCCTCACAGTCACACTAGAGTATTTACCGTCCGCATATATGTTAAGGACCACATTGGAATAGCAATTCCCTGTCTATACCGACCGCACTTTACTTTCACAATTACTCATTTTCTGCATAAATTACCCTGCAATTAAAGACCAATAACCGATTTTTACATCCCACGGGTGGTCTTTAAACACAGGTTTGACTGCATATATAATCGCATTTTCTGACAATAAACTGGAAGTATAGCCCCATTAGTTATATGCCAGTTTAACACAAACCCTTTCCCACATACAGACGCTTACTGATGCATCGCAGCAGACGACTATTTTCAGCTCTATATATTTATACTTCTCTTTCTGGAGACTTTCCATGTGTTTGCGGGCATGTTTTCAAAGTTGTATGCTGCGGATGTCAAAGCGGGGTGTCATGAAGACTCCAGATCGCCAGGCGCGTCTCAAATGAGAGCATGCCGCGCAGGCTAACCCGGACAGACACTTTTCGCCTCCTGTGGATTTTCTGTTTCAGGAATCATTACTTTATACCTCTATCCCCGTGAGACGGAATGTGTCGGCCCGGATCAGTCAGCGCGAACTGCGCAGGCTGATCTGGATCGATACATTACGCAGAGGCCATAATGTTAGTTTTCTCGCGGGATGGCTCAAATTTAGATATTATACAGTTTGTTGATCGCATAGTTGGCGATAGTTGGTGCATATGCAGTAGACATTTTGAAAAACAGTATGACAAAAGAAAAAAAGTCAAAATGTGTTTATCTCTTGTCAATGATCATGCTTTCGATTTGATAAACTTCCCGTAGTTTATCCAAAGGTTTTTAAAAACGTCTCCCGCAGAAATATGTGGGAAGCTATAAAATGTATTGCGTACTTTATAATCGAAGTATATTAAGTATCAAACGTTCTTTTATTAATAATATTTTCAATGAATATGGCAAAAAAAAAATTAAGATTAAACCCAAAGACAATTGATCATAGCACTCCTCTTGGAGGAAATCCGAGAACATGGTTTACGAGACGCGTTTTGTAAACATTAAACCAAAAGTTACGTAAATCATGTAAAAAAACAAAAGTCACGTTAATCATATAAAAAAAACCACACACAGGTTTTTTGTTTCACCTGACCCAACATTTTAATAATTGTATAGGTGAGATATTACTCTGAATAGGGGTTTCGCACCTGTAACAATTGAAGCGATGTGACAGTTTATGGTTGATTGTTGTCGATTTACATGGAATTAAGCAGGAATTTGATTGGTAAATTTTGACCTTATCAGAGCTCTAGACAAGGGGCGTTTTGCATGTTCTAAAATGCTTATTTGACCCTCGAACCCTATGTTGTGGGTACTCAAAGCATCGTCTCAGTGACACGATTATTTTGAGTACCCACAAGATAGGGTTTGCTTTAATTATAACAGAGAAATTGTTTGAAAAAAGAGCTGAATTATCTGGACCTCTGCCTGATAAACAGCAAAGCGATGGTCTAGGTAAACTACCGATTACCTAATTATCCAAATGGATATTACTCAAAAACAGTTGGTTCTTGAACCATTTTATGACTTATTGGCGAATATTGTTAACCCAGATCAGAGTTGGCGGATGCATTGGCTGATCTGGCTCTTCAATTATCTCAAATGTCATACCCGATTAGTTGTTCAACGTAAAGATCGCCCACTTGCCCATGATATATCCAACTTTTTTAAATAAAGCGATTTCTCTAGAATTTCCATAGAAAAATTCAAAGATCGTTTTAAAATGTGTTTCATCATCAGCATTACTTTGTATTCTTTTTGCTGAATTAAACCAGAAGATGAAATCGATTCATAAAAACAGGAATCATAATCTCCTTTGAAACGCCTAGCAGACGTCTGTATACGACAAAACGCACTCAAAATAGATTGTTGGTGACAATTTGATAGTATCACTTTGATTTCAAATGAATCTCATTTATCTGCACCGCGTCAGATGAGTTGGGGTCTTATCCCTTTCCCATATATAGACGCTTTCTGACGCCTCTGTAGCAGACGGCTTTTTGAAAACATAGTGACAAAAGAAGAAATTTTCAAAAAACGTGCAATTTCTCCTTTTGCCACAATGTTTTCCACTTTTTGTCATAGGTTATCCATTCAATTATGGAGATTTTCTATTTTTTGACAAAATACATTCAAAGTCGTCTGCTGCAGAATTGCCGTATGAGGGAAAGGGTTATCACATCTGCGTATAGAGAATAACCAGACGAGTACAAGCATACGCACGGTCTGATCGGAATCTTCGCCGTCCGACTACATTGATTGATTGTTTCACGGCGTTTCCTTGGTAAGTTAATAGTTCTTCTGGTCAATTTATCCTGACACCAACCAGTAAGTCGTAATGATAACCCCGCATTCCTTACCGCTAAGTAGGGCAGCCATTACTACCAGTGTTAAGGTCTTTAATAGACCCATTACATTTCTACAAAACTATTTGAGAATCGGTTTCATACTTTCTGAGAAGAAGATTTCTCTACAGCCTTATAAGGCAAAACTGGCGGACATCTTTTTTTACCAATCAGCATGGCTTGAAGGCATTTCAGAGAGATCGAATCAACAAGGCTAACAAGAGGGTCATGATGACCAAAAATCATATGAGTTATGCAATGTGATTTGTCATGCCAACCACATTAACTTATTTTGTTTTTCGACCGATCAAGTTATCTAGTAGAGAGTCACCCCAGGAATATTTCTACAAGTATATTTGCAAATCTGCCAGATACTTTCGGAGGAGAAGATTTTTAAAGTTTTCAGTATAGCCATATAAGGCAAAACAGCCCCGCCTTCTGGTGGCTATGTTTTTCAACCAATCAGCATAGCGTGAAGTAATCTGATAGAGGGTCGCCCGAGGAACATTTCTACAATAGTATATGGTAATCGGCCAAATACTTTCGAAGAAGATTTTTTTGAACTTTTCACTAAAGCCATATACGGCAAAACAGCCCCGCACCCTGGTGGCCATGTTTTTCTACACATAAACATCGCTTGGTGGAATCTGATAGAGGGTCACCTATTTCTACAAAATTATTTGAAAATCGACCATCAGGTTTGGGATGAGATCATTTTTAAAGTGCGTTCCCTTCCATTGCCAAGGAAACCAACATTCTGCATGGATCCAAAAAAAATGGTAAAAATTGAGAGTACATTAAGAGGATGCTACCTATGAAGATGCATGCCAATTCGTTTAGCGGTTACAGAGGATAAGTGGTTTGAAGCAAAAGGTTGACGCACGCACGTACGACGGACAATTCGCCATGGCATAAGCTCGACTGGCTTTCAGATAACAATGAATTTTGCCACAATAGATATCTCTACATCACATAGCTATGCTTCGATATGTTCACAATCTTTGTCTTAACACTTTCCCAACAAACAGACGCTTTCTGACGCCTCTGCAGTAGACGTCATATAAAAACTGTGTTACAAAACGAGAAATTGCTACAACTTTATTACTTAAATGTACCGAAAGTTGTCGTCTTTATTACCAACACTCAATGCTATAACAATCAGGTTTTAATTATCCGTCTCAAAATAAAAGGAAAATATTTAACCCTTTCCCACATTAGACAAATCTGCAGCAGACGACTTTGATAGTGTCTAGGCAAAAACACGGAAAATCTCTATAGATGACGATTATATAACTGAACAATTTCTCCTTTTGTCACAATCTTTTCAAAAGTCGTCTGCTGCAAGCGGCTTCAGAAAGTGTCTTTATGTGGGAAAGGACAATTATAACATCTTCATGTAATTAAGCATGATAGGCAAATTTGCAATCAATGTTAAAGTTAAAGTAAACTAAATATATCTTTCACTACTGTTACGCTTTCGTCCACATATGATAATACAGTTCTATTCCTGTCACTTCACCGATGTCAAGGTATAAAATCACACAACGCATAGTCATGTCTGAGAAGGTTAAAAGATAATTAATCCATTGTATGTTTCTTATAATGAAATGAAGAGAAACCGGTATCATAAATGTAATGTTGATTGAAATGAAATCTTACCGTAACATTGTCTTTCTGTGTTTATTAAAAGCCACAGCTTTCTCATTAATGTGAGATGATATTGATTTGATAGGAGTTTGAGAGCTCATATTCATATGCAGCTTTGAAAACATAATGTAAGAAACAGTGGTATAACAGTAAGCAATTTTGGCAGTTACACTTGTCACATTATAATTAATATTCTAGTTTTCCTGAATGAAAACAAGTGTATAGGAACTGCCATTCGTTGTCAGGACGACCAGTTCACCCTATGTGTCTGCTGGGTATTTCTTACACAAGTACACAACGTACCATTTTCCCGAGGCAACTGACTTCATTCCCACCCAGAAAGTCCGTTTAGCCTTTTAGTGACAGACGAATGACGCTTGCCTTGGTGACTTTCGCAATCATCAGAAATAATGAATGGTCAATTCGAGATTCGAACTGTTATTCCACTGCGTCGATACATCTCATCATTACGGACTGATATATTCCGGCTCGACACTCTATTTTAAAGTAATTTCCATATCGGTGTGTTCAAATGTTTATTAGAAATGTGTCAAGGGAAGCAACTCCTCATACACTAACGGTACTAATTTTCCATTCACTTGACCACAAGGTATTTGTGAAGTCGGTCGTTATACTAATTTTACATTCACTTAACCACAAGGTTTTTGTGAAGTTGTCGTTATACTAATTTCATATTCACTTGACCACAAGGTTTTTGTGAAGTTGGTCGTTATACTAATTTTACATTAAATGTGCAGCTCTAGAAGAAAAGATGTCGTTTGATATATTTGTATCATTATATTTATATCACTTGATACCATTATATAAGGTTTAATGAAAACAACCTGTGAAGCCTCTTTTGTTTCGTATTTTAAAACGCAGATGTAATGTCTTTAAGAGCGGTGCTGCATGGGTTTTTTTCAGGTATGTGTGAATTCAGATCAGCCTGCACATTCCTGCAGTCTGAAATGAATCTGTACATTTCGCTGACAATTCTTATAAAGTGTGTATGAGGCCTTTTGTGTGTAGTTTGTATATTTAGATCATGTTGTATAGATATGAGCGATGCTCCAGGATTATAGACCAGTGTAGATTCAGATTAGACTGCGCGGATGCATAATGCACGAGATACGACTTCCTTCTAGAGAACAGCATTACGAATAGTCATGACTTATAGAATTTAACGCGAGGCTAAGGTAGGTCATAAATAATATTTAAGAATAGAGTATAGATAAATATTTGTCATACATGTAGCGAGAAGTGCCGGCATGCTCCGGTGATGTTATTTGCGTATGCACAGCCCCACCTGAGTCTTCACTGTCCGCAGGTACAACAAGTTCGTTAACAGCTTGACGTGACGTGCTTGTGTACATGAGCTTTCATCTTTACAAATTACTAATAAAGATTCAACGTCACGATTGACATTTCAATGAACATGACACCGTTCCGTTCTTCTTGACTTAGTCTATTGTTCTGTATAGTATCTATTCAAAACATATCATATTCCAAACAGGTGTGTCACATTCATCAATCTATACCACATTTGTAGGACTTTCATAATTAGTTCCTGAACCTACAGGGGTAATTTAAGATTCAACAACACGTACAGATCATGTTGATACAAATCAAGAAGTAACCATTCAAAGAGTTAATTTTAAACACTCATGCCTGAGCGATCATTTTGCAGGTTTTGTAATCGAAAGGTTCATTCAAACATTGGCGAAAATACATAACAATACAATTACTTACAGGTCATTGAAACGTTTCCATTGGAAATGCTTTGGATTTTAGACTCTGTTGACGAGGTTGTATTTGAATGGACAGCTTCTGAAAATGTTAGATAGACCATCCTCGGTACCCAGGCTTTTCATAAAATAGTTTATGATTAGCCTTGGTAGCGAGGATGTAGATAGACATGCACTTATCAAACGTCATCGCATTAAGACAATGGCTTACACCTGAAATAAAGACTGCATGAAAAAGAAAGAAATTATAGTGAATAGAATATACAAGAATGTATAGACGTCTACGTCATACAGTATTTAGCTTAATCGAGGCTGCTGGGCAAGAGTACATTCGCACACAAATATAAGAACGAAAATCTGATCCATGGCCTGTTTGGAAAACATTTAAAAGAAATTGTTACAAATCGGAAGGGTAATTCAAACGAATCAAATACTGGTATGAAAGCGAAAAATAAATGAAACTAATTTAACTTAACTATTAAATAGTTATTGTTTCAGTGTATCCTAGTGTGTATGTAAAATGCTATTATCGTAATATAATATATAATCCATTTTCGACTTTATATGAACAAGTATATAAATATCAACTTGTTATTATTTTTTCCACAGTGACATGCGTATTTATTATTAACACCACATGTTTGTTTCATCCATTTTTCATCAAAGCAATTTAAAGTTCACTGTTATTAACTTATTGTATCGTAAATCATATTTGTTTTAAGAGAGCCCCAGGAAAGATTGGTATAACCAAGTGGGTTAACCTCTATACATAAAGAATTTACTGTTTTACTTACCGAGACACAACATTGCTTTTGAGTCATAATACATGTTTCTAATTGTCATTTTATAAAATGAGCCGTCCCACGAGAAAACCAACATTGTGGACTCTGCGTAAAGTATCGACCGGGATCAGCCTAAGCATGCCGCGCAGGCTAATCCAGGCAGACTCTTCGCCTGCCGTGGATTTTCTGTTTCAGGAATCATTACTCTAAACCTCTATCCCCCTTTGACGAAAAGTGTCGGCCCGTATTAGCCTGAGTGAACTGCGCAGGCTTATCTGGGTCAATACATTGCGCAAAGTCCATAGTGTTGGTTTTCTCGTGGAAGATTTGCAAAGTATCGTGCGTCGTTGAAGAATGTCAATCTAAAAGCATGTTGAATTAAAAAGACCAGTCGATCATTAAACTAGAAACATGAGTATGTTACATTCGACGGAATTAATCCTTTCCCACATTGAATCTGCTTCAGACGAGTTTAAACAAGTCTAAATTCTCTCTTAATACAGGTGTCATTATTGAAAAGATTTGAAAGCATTTCGGCAGAAGGAGAAATTGTTCATTATTAGCGTTTTTTCCATTGGCACCAACGGTGTTTTTTTAAGTCGTCTGCTGCGTAGGCTTTATAAAGCGTTCTTATGTGGGAAAGGTTTAATTGACAAAACCTTCGTATTTGAATATATGGTGCAACAGTTCCGTATTCGTGGATTTATGCCTGACATTTCAGAATGAGGAAACTGAGAACCTTTATGATGTAAACATTATTTTTAAATGATATCGTATTTCTACGCCAATACATGCTGTATTTTGTTGGTTCCCCCGTCAAACGGGCATTCGTGATAATGGACAAGCTGAAGGTGTGCCAAGACTACTTCTTCACAAGATGCTTTACCTTGTTAAGTACCAGATAACCTTTAAAGGTGCTGAACTCCAGATGGAGATAAAAAAAAAATGAAATGTTAAAGTTTCTGCAAATATTGCTAATGGTGACAACAAAGTAAGTACATTTTAATGAATAGTTCAAAACTATTTTGGCAGTAAATGTTGAAAAACCGTTAATTGAAAGTCATGAAAATGTACAAATTTGGCTTACTCGATATGTCTACCCATCTGAATGTGTCCATGTTTTACAATGTAGTCTTCCTTTTAGATTCATGCTAGACGTACTGATTTACTATAATAAGCCGGGTACCAGACTAGCTCTTGAATTTGTCCATGTTTTACAGACCTTTCAGAACAACACTTACTTCTTCAATATGCTGATTGTGTGCGGCAATCAAATGCTTAAGCACACAGTTTGAGTACAGAGTATAGATTTTCAATTTTCAGGTCTGATATTTATCACATGCTATTTTGGAAGATCATGCCTTGGTCTTGTAAAACTGATATTTTTTTCATTTTTCCGTGGATGCAAACATGTTTTTAAACGATGTAGAAAAATGCGCGTCGCTTTGTCGAAACAAACCGTGGGGCATTTGCGACCATTGCAGGTCCAGTTCAGTCAGGGCTGCCTGATCGGGCTTTACAAAGTTCACCAATAAGGCACAGAAGATTCCACGATACTTCTGTAAAGCAGTATTCACTTTTAGCTTTTATCATGAATGCGCACACATGTCTTTTTACACACGAGTAAGGTTGATTTACGCACAGCACCGCTCAAACGATGTTACGTTACTTTGTGATCATAATTACTCATTTTTAGTTAGGACGTTTACAGTTTCCGTATTATGTAAAGGGAGGAAAGGGGGGATGGAGGAATAAATAATATATCTGAACACAGCTGAGTTTGCGGTCTTGTTGACCCTCTAGTTTGGCATCATTTAATGTTACGTTGGGTAAAAAGCTAGTGGGGTTTCACTTCTCGTTTGTCGTCAAAGGTTACAACCGAGGCTATGTTACACGTAAACGAAAAGTGAAGACTCTTGTAAGATTGGCTGAATTCACAGGTTCAGCCGAATGTTCACTCTTCACAGATGCAATACAACCCTTTCCAAATATAATTAATTTGAAGCAGACGACTTTAAAAACATTTAGGCAAAAACTTAACTAGATGCCCGCAGACAACATGTCGACCCTGCTCCAAAGGTGTTGTCACATACATAGTGCTCTTCCATGCAACTGACAAATAGTTGACCTGATAGCAAGTTATTAACGGCCTTATGCGATACTGAAGGGGTTGCAAAATGTCAAAAGTACATTAACCAAACATTTTGTTTTTATTTTTGAGATACCATATTATTCTGAAGTTTAACATACATCTTTTTAGTATGTTTTGTGTATGAAAGGTTCAGGCATATCTAAAATAGGAATAATTTTACACACCGACACATGTATTGAAAGACACATGTACTTATTAAATAATAAATCCTTAAACTGAATATCTTCTGGAATAATGGAATATTTTACGTTTTGGTACTTTAATTCCACTGTTGGTATGTGGACGTTAATCATGTAGAGACGTGTAGTCATTAGTGGACAAAAACATAGGACAGTAAGTTTTTGTTTAGATCTTATTGAGAAGTTTACCAAACAAATAATTGAAGCTGACACAGCATCCAACTTTCGAACAGTAATGACAACAATTGTCTGCTGCATATGCGTTAAAACGCGATTACAAATGGGAAAGGATTAAAAGAGAACAGTCTCTCTTTTTGCAAAATTTGTTTTCACTTCCGCCATCATCACCTCATCATGGTGAAAATGTGTGTCCAGTTACTTGGGAATCCTATGATGCATGATTGAGATGTGGGCCGGACAAAGTACAGTCCTATCAAACAGAACTCATTTTGATATTTGAATTATAAGTGTGACCTTGACATTTGTGTTACAGGCCGGGGTCTTGTAAGCGACACGCCGCCTCATCATGGTGAACGTTTGTGAAGGTTCGAATAGACGGTCGCACGGATTCACGGACGCACACTCGTACGTTCATACATCAAACCGCAATTGTGACAGCTATGTAGAGCTCACCGCAAGGGAGTTCGACAAAAAATCACCATGAAAGTGTAGATTTTTAATATATTTGTTAACTTTGTGACAAAAGGATGTATTGCTATATTAGAGTAATTTCTCCCTTTGTCACAATGCTTTTTGAAATGTCGTCTGCTGCAGAGGCGTCAGAAAGCATCTGCATGTCGAAATGTGTTAATCGTCAGGGGCGGCTTAATTGATAAAACAACACGACAAATTGTTATGGTAAATTTCAGAAAACAATTTGTTTTATTAGATGTCATGCTCCAATAGATAACAATATAATGATAACTCGTCTTTTGTTCCTACATTGTTTTTATAAGAAAACAATGTTGGGGTTCAATAAGATATCATTGATTCATTTTGACGTTTGTAGAATCGATTGTCGTTTAGTAAACAAAAATTACGAACATAAAGAAAAGTTGAAAATCAGGTGGGTGGGAAAAAATTAATAATCGATAACAATTCATCCTTTTTTCCAACATTGGTCGTTAAATTGTGTCCGTCGATGTTTCTATTCAGACGGAATACCTGTGATTGAAAAGCGTTAACCCTTTCCCAATTGTATACGTATTTTGACGCATATGCAACAGACGATATTTGAAAACATAGTGACAAAAGGAGAAATTGCTCAAAACAAGCAATTTCTCCTTTAGCCACAATGTTTTCAACTTTTTTCAGTAATTATACCTACCGACATTTTGAAAGTCGTCTGCTGCAGAGATGTCATATGTGGGAAAGGGTTAATTAAACTATGTATTGCGCAAATCGATATCTTTAATTAAATGTTATGATAAATCATACAATATGTGGAATGTCTGTGTGGTCTGTTGTGAGTAATTGTTTCAACAACATTCGTTTATTTCAGTTATGTTAACCAAGTGTCTCATATGGACGCTTTCTGACGCCTCTGCAGCAGACGACTTTTTGAAAACATAGTGACAAAATAAGAAATTGCACAAAACGTGCAATTTCTCCTTTTGCCACAATGTTTTTCACTTTTTGTCATAGGTTATCCATTCAATTATGGAGATTTTCTATGTTTTGACAAAATACGTCGTCTGCTGCAGAATTGTCGTATGAGGGAAAGGGTTAACCAAGTGTCTCATATGCTATTTTACAATCTCCTAAACATGTTAAAGAAATATTAAAGAAACAATAAAAATCTATATAAAAAAGAAATAATTTCAGGAAATGTTTGAAATGATCTCTCCTTTTTCAACAAAGTGAAACCTTATCTAAATGTCTTTCCATTGTTGGGATATAAAATAAGGTCAGTATATACCCTTTCCGATAAACAGACGTATTTTGACGCATCTGCAGCAGATTACTTTGAAAACAATGTGGCAACAGGAGAAATTGCTCACAGTGTTACCAACTTAACTCAATAATTATAATCACATTTACAGAGATTTCTCTTATTTTGCCCCCATATGCTTTCAAAGTTGTCTGCTGCAGGTTCTTCATGTTGGGGACGAAGGTTATATGACTTGCATGACCTTTGCTGGATAAAGATCAAGACACAATGCGAAAAGACGAGGATCACGTGTATACCATGGTTCAAAAGATATAACCGCTTTATGCATGAGTACTTATAATGATTCTATTCATATAGCGTCAGTGTTAATCCCCATCAAACTATTTCATAGCAAAAACAGAAGTGCGTACTTTTAAATACCGATTCACATTTGACCCACGAGACGCTAAAACGACCCGTAAGGCACATGTGATCAGTGTAGACCCAGATCGGCCAGCGCATCCATGCAGTATGACCTGACTCTGCACTGTTCGCTTGATTATTCATGGAATGCATAGAAACTTCCCTAAATCAGCATCCATGTAGATTCCATTGATACTCACATGATAAAAACATATGAGCTGTCCCGCGAGAAAACCAACATTATGGCCTCTGCGTAATGTATTGACCCAGATCAGCCTGCGCACTCCGCGCAGACTGATCTGGATCTACACATTCCGTCGCAGGGGAATAGAGGTGATTCTTGAAACAGACAATCCACGGGGGTGAACAATATATATCCGGGTAAGCCTGCGCGGCATGCTTAAGCTGATCCGGGTCGATACTTTAAGCAGAATCAGTAATGTTGTTTTTCTCGCGGCACGGCTCAATTATTTTGAAACTACACCGGGAAAACAATTATATTCAATGTAATTGTGCCTCACATATTGAAAATATATTTCAATATTTCACTGGAAAAACAAACATTATATTTTATGAAATTGTAAGAGCGGTGATTAACTTTAGGCGCTGTGTATACATATATGACAAATGACGCTGTTTTCTTGTTTAGAAAAAGGGCCTAGTAAAGTCCCAGTCCCACCGACCTCCCGGACTGTCCCGGAGCGTCCCGGACAGAAATATGGCCGATCCGGGGTCAGATCCGTGTTGGACCCGGGCTAATCCGGGATAGTCCGAGAGCGTCCGGGATGAACTGGATGGTCCATGGTCCCGGACACTATCCCGGCAATTTTAAACTTGTTGTGGTTATCCGGGACCTCCCGGGAGGATTTTTCAATCAGGGGTAGTCCGAGACCGTTCATGTAGCGGTCCGTGTTGGGTCAGGGAAGGTCATGTAGCGGTTCGTGTTGGGTCCGGGGCGGTCCGTGTTGGGTCCGGGGTGATCCGGGTCATTCCGGGACGGTCCGTGTCGCTGCCGTGGTGGTACCGGGGTGACCATGTTGTGTGACTCAATTTCATCAAGGATCATCCCGGATCAATATATCTCTTGATCCGGGTTGTTCCGTGTTAATCCGGGGTGCTCCGAGTTTGGTGCGGCTTCAGTGTGACTGTGGCTTAATGGAGAAAGATAGAAGAAAGCTTTGAAGGCGCTGTACAACGTTGCAAGTCCATTTTGAAGAGCGATCTGTCCTATCGCCGAGGATTGAAGTCACTGTTATAGGAAAAGTTTAGTCTGAAAAGAGAAAATAAACATCAATTGGTTGATTGATTGCTTGATTGATTGATTGATTGGGGTTTAACGCCGTTTTCAACAATCGTTCAGTCATATCACGGCGGCCAGTTCACCTACTCATGTGTTTCCTAGCTTGTTCACACCAGTAATCCACACAACATACTTTCCAAGCAACTGGCTGATTTTCCACATAGACTGTAAGCCCATTGGTGAAAGACGAATGACGCTTGTCACAGCGCCTTTGTCAAAGGTCGGAAAGAATGTTAACCGAGCTGGAATTCGAACGCACAACCCCTGGATTGACAGCCCGTGTCGCTACCGACTAAACTACCGGGGCTCGGCAAATATCAATTGGACGGTGCTCCGGGGAAACCAACCTTAGCGTAAATATTAGTCCTTTGAACTAATATCTTCCTGCGCATTTATATTATCGGTTCCAAATTAGAACTCAGACTTGATGTTTCATTCTCTCCGATATTTGACAAACGCAATTTACTAAATTGAATATGAGCCGTTCAACGAGTAAACCAACATTATGGATGCTGCGTAATATATCGACCCGACACATTCCTTCTCAACGGAATAGAGGTATAAAGTAATACTAAAAAAATCCACAGGAGGCGAAAAATGTTTATCCGGATTAATCTGCGCGACATGCTCAGGATGATCTAGGTCGATTACGCAGAGTCCACAATGTTGGTTTTCTCCGAGATGGCTCATATGTGGAAAGGTAACTATTTGTCTGTTTCACAGAACGCCGCCCACTAACACCCATGACATAGCCGATAATATAATATAACAAACCAATTTTACATCTTTTCTGATTCGTTGGTTTACCAGACATACTTTACAATATTGTTTGTGTAAAATAATTTAATTATAAAAGAAAAACTGCCTTCAGTAATTCGAATATATCTTTTTGAAATATGAAACTCATCAAGTGACAAAGACCGATGACGTACTTTCTTATTGCCGTAATTGTCCAAAGAAAGCCAAAATATATGAACATTGTGAGTATTTTTATCCGGATATACTGGTAGCTCCTTTTAAATTATTTTATTTAAATTTCTTTCAAAAGGCTGAATGCATCATAAATTAATGTAATATTCTACAGAAAACATCCGGATGAAAGATTACACATGTATGCATTATGTGTGACCTATACGTTGTAATGATGGAGCGAGAAGTAATATTTGGAGTTATCTTTATTTAGAAATTCTTTACAAATCACCAGATAATTAATTTTGAATTAGTAGAGTTTGATTATGTTAACTTCGATCGAATTCTACATTGCCTATCAACATGTATTTATTAGTTTATTTATGTATAAAAGTCTCACTCATGTTCAATCATATAAAAACATATATTATTTAAAAATATAAAGTCATACAAATAAAAGCGCATGACCTTTCATGAAACTGTAATACTTAAAGTCTGTATAACATCAATGTCTGATAATCTAAGGACTCGTATGCCCTTTTCGTAATATAATTTCAGCCGTTCCACAAGAAAACCAACAGTATGGACTCTGCGTAATTTATCAACCTAGACCAGCCTGCGCAGTCCACGCATTCTAATCTGGGCCGACACATTCCGTCTCAGGGAGATAGAGGTATAGAGTAATGATTCCTGAAACAGAAAATCCACAAGAGGCGAAAAATGACTGTTCGAGGTACGTGCCTACACATGTTTTCTCAAAATGCCCCAAAATGCATCTGCGGCGATAGACATATGCGTAATGTATCGACCAGATCAGCCTGCGCTGTCCGCGCAGACTGATCCGGCCGACACATTACGTCTTAGTGGGATAGATGTATAGAGTAGTGATTCTTGATACAGAAAATCCACAGGATGCGAAAAGTGACTATCTGGGTAAGCCAGCGCGGCATGTTTAGGCTGATCCGGATCGATACTTTACGCAGAGTCCACAATGTTGGTTTTCTCGTGGAACGGCTCATAATATTAAAAGAATATGAAGTCACACAAATAAAAGCGCATAACCTTTCATGAAACCATAAAACTTAAAGTCTGTATAACATCAATGTCTCATTATCAAAGCATGGAACACACAAGACTTCTGCTGCAGAGGCGTCATAAAGCGTCTATATGAAGGAAAGTGTTAATTAACAGATTCCCGTATGCAACGTAACAGCAGCAGACAACGATCAAAACATGTATGCAAATAAGTATATACATATAAATCTCTGTAACTAAACGTATAGATTCGAGTTGAAAACCTTGCCGCGAATGTTGGAAACTGTTAAAGGATTGGTATTTAATGTCGGCAAAATATAGAATGGCGATTAAAATTAGAAATAATGCTGCACAAATATGATAGCTTTTGTTGATATAAAAACCCATTTATTCCCTGATGTCGTTTCATATTGAAATATCATCAGTGATATAATTAGTAATACAGGCGTCTTTTCAACTTTAGTTTCTTTAGAAATTGAATTCGTGCCGCAGATTGTTTACCTTCGATGTTTTACTAATTGAATATGAAATGTGATAACAACGCCTTAACAACAAGAGGAGCATGATGGTCCTATATCGCTCACCTTTTTCTAACTCTATAAATATAAGGAAGACGAGCAACGCCCTCTGATCGGAATTATTTTAAAAATCTTGGTAGATAGTTATCAGAGAACATTTGTTCCAAATTATTTTCAAATCGGGCCTATACGCTTGAACAAAAGATTTTTCCATTTAATTCACATAGAAGCTAGCACTATATATATATAGTTATATAGTTATATATATTTAAGGAAAACAAGTCCCGTTCCTGGTGGCCATATTATTCAATGGATCAGAATAAGTTTAACAATCTTTACTTTCAAATCGGATCTATTAATGAGGCAGTTAGATAAAAAAAACTATTCTTTTTAAATTCTGCAAACAAATACTAGGGGTAAGGTCACAAGCTTAAAATATTTTCGTTTCTGGAGTACTTGGTATATATCCACTGAAAGTTAAGCTATTAATTAGAGAAGTAACATTTCTAGGTTAATAAATTGAAAATATATAAAACATGTGTATGATGAATGTTCAATGAATGAAAGGTATGTTGAATGATCTTCAAATGTTTTTTCAGACAAGAACTCTTGGTCTAAGTCGATTGAACTTATTTTAAAAACCGTATATTTAATATTGTATTGTTAAACAAGTCAATACGGCTACAATTATAAAAGAAGCTTTGGAAAAGAGAGATTTAAGTTCAGAGTTTTTCAGCAGTATATGTATATATTTTGACTAATGTACGTACAGAATGTAAATACTTAAGATGGTCATATGTTTATGTATTTATTGTTTATGGCCAATGGCATGTTTATTTGCCGAATGCTTAATACATATTAGTTAAGTTGAATTAAACCATGGTGTCAAAAAAGTGAAAATTACTTCTGTCTTGTTTAAACAATGACTTGGTGATAATTGTTTTCAGATATGGAATGCTGATTTACAAACATCTTCAAGAGCTGGAACATATATACTTTTTTTCTGATCTCGTTATCGAACCATATTTACATTCAATTTTAATTTCGATAAATTTAGGTAAAAATATGGAAATCTCTATAACCCTTCCCCACATCAAATTATTGAAAACAAGAGTACCGCAAACGGTACATAATACGCCCGTCGGAAACTTCTTTGTAAGTTTCCTGTTTGTTTTGATATATTGTTTGTTTGTAAAAAGTTAATAAAGTCGTTCAGAAATAAGTTGTTAAAGAATAATGGGAAACTATGAAAAATGCATAACTCATGCAGAAATTGACAAATATTCTAAGGCCAAAAAGGGGCACAACTCATTCAAAAATTGACGAAATACCAGGAAATGTGAACTTGATCTGTGACACATGATTACAAAGCCTTATACAAAATTTCAGGTCAATAGCTCAAAGTATGTAGGAGAAAAGTGCGGAAAACCAATATTCTAAGTCAAAAAGGGGCATAACTCATTACAAAATTGACGAAATTCGAGGAAATGTGAACTTGATCTGTGACACTTGATTACAAAGCCGTATACATAATTTCAGCTCAATACATACAAGCATGTAGAAAAAAAGTGCGGAAAACCAATATTCTAAGTCCAAAAAGGGGCATAACTCATTCAAAGATTGACGAAATCCCAGGAAATGTGAACTTGATCTGTAACACATCACTACAAAGTCGTATACAAAATTTCAGCTCAATAGCTCAAAGTATGTAAGAAAAAAGTGCGGAAAACCCGAACGGACGGATGGACGGACGGAGGGAGGGACGGAGGGACGGAGGGACGGAGGGACGGAGGGACGGAGGGACATGACCATACCATAATACGTACCGTTTTTAAGAAACGGTCGTATAAAAATTGAAGCCATTGTGACAAATGGAAAAATTGCTCACGATAAACAATTTATACTTTGTAATTTATAACATGTAATGGTTTTATATTACTATTTCTACGTTTTGTTGCCAAAGATATATATAATTAGCTAGTTTATTCATTGTTTTCTTTGTAGTTGATGTAAGAAGTTTGGTGAGTTTAAACATATTTGGAAGGGTGATATAATACATGTCAATACATTGTACTCGGACATTAAAATAGAAATTACATTTGAAAATAAAACTGGACCTCATCTTCAATGTCTCCCGCTCCACACAAAATACACACTCTATCTATCCTTTCTTTCCGCTCTCGTCCATAACATAGTGTTTCATTAAATAAATTGTGAGAAGAAACACGAATAGTTGTAATTTGTTTTCTAAGAATACATGAACTTATTTGAGAAAGATATTTAACATAACCAAAATCAGTTTTGATGTGTATATATAAAGAGTTTAATATAGAGTTGTTTAATAAATCAGGCTGCCACTTTTGAAGAAATATGTACATTAGTCTCTGCTTGAATAAGGATTAACTGTCTATTGATCCTGGATTGTCAAAGAAATTTGCAAAACCATATCATATAAATGGTTTATTGCGATTACATGACCAATAATACTGAAGGCGATCCGATTTCTCAAGTGTATTTGTTACCCTCTGTACATTTTAACAATTTTATATGAGGTTATATTAAAAACAGATATTAATTGTGTAATATGGGAAGGAACCAATAGTGACATGAATAAATGATCGGTAAATGAAAACGTGATGTGCAGTGAGCCCCTCTTGTTATCGGCACTTTCAGTGTACATGTACTTTGAAATTACCTAATATGTCAATCTATATTACCGTACGGCATATTGCTAAATGATAATGTAGCCGTGTCAATAAATCATAGGAACATGTTCCGTATCTTCAAAGCATATTTGTTTGATTATATTAATCATGTCTACCTTTGAAAACATAGTGACAAAAGAAGAAATTGCACAAAACGTGCAATTTCTCCTTTTGCCACAATGTTTTCCATTTTCATGAATTCTAAAGAAGATCTCTGGGAAAAGGTTTTACTCTTTCTTAAATAAATGTTTAAACTGGATGCATTTCTATCTTAATGTTTGCATAATTTGCATTCATATATATATATATATATATATAACTGTGATGTTAATCCCAAATAAGTGAAACAGGTGACCGACCGGCCTTTCCACTCATCCCAGCGGTATCGCCAAATATAACTTTCGGTGCTTTGATTAAGATTTGTATTGAGTTTTATTTGTAGGGCTGATAAGATCAATTCAATTTTATTCAGGCAAGTCGGCACATAAGTACCATTGGCCATTAACAAGTATATACACGTGAAGAATTTGGCTCAATGACGTAAAATACATTACATTTACATTATTTATATACACGAATACAAAAAGAAATCCATTATAATATTTCAGATAAGTACTATTAGGTTTAGATAACCAAGAATCATTGTTAATGAATAACATTGGCAAATGATTCTTAGTTATTACTAAACACCATATTTTGATTAATATAGTATTTTCAGACGCTTTTGAAATATAATTTGCAATATTCATTTGAGGGTTTTTTACTTTTTGAAGATAATAAGTTAATAAATCGAGAAATAGAAGGCCATGAAGTTGATATATAGTGTGTACGTATGTTTCTATAATTCAAACATACAAGAAGAAAATGATATTCGGATTCTAAAACCTTTTGCGAAGAAAAAATGCACGTTCTATTGCTCCGATAGATTCCTAAATATCTACAGGTTTCGATGGCTGCTTTATGTCCAGATAGCTTTATGAATATTTAGTAGATATGATTCAAGTTCAAAAGTAATCTTAGATTTGCGGTAATAATCAAGTTTTGGAGATGAATCAATTACTGCATGCCAATTTTGGACAAAGTTGTCTCGATTTCTCTGTTTAACTAATGGTATTGTTCCTGCAGATATGTACTGTTCTAACCATAAGTTGCTCATACCTAATCTGTCTGTATACCATTTCATGTTGGTCGACCACAAAGTAGTATTGCTATTTGAAATAGAGCATTGCTTAAGGAAAACATCATGTAGTATTGAATTTTGATTATTTTTTATTTTTGACCAGAACTTAAGTGCACGTTCGATGCCTATAATAGATAACGGAAATCTCCCTAATTCTCCTAGAACTGCTGCATTTGTTGTTTGTTGTTTAACGCCAAGGATATATTTGCAAAACCTAATATGTAACTTATCAATTTCAGAAAATTGATAAATACCTAAGACTTCGGGAAGCATAAAGAAGAATAGGTGTCACCATACTGTCAAAAAGAAGTAATTTAGTTTTGATGTCGAACCTTATACGCTTAAATAGAATAAAAAGACCGTTCATTGCTTTTAAGGCTTGTTCAGAAAGGGCTTTTGCAGCGCTATTGAAATTTCCATTCTTTGTAAATTTGATCCCAAGATAAGTGAGACTGTCCACTACTTCAACTATTTCATTATTGATAAACCAATCATAATTTAAAATTCATAAAATTTCAGTCTTTTTCACATTTATGGTTAAGCCCCATTTTGTACAAACTATCTAAAAGGGACTGTTAACTAGACTTATCAGTCGTAAAAATGGCAATATCGTCCGCAAACATCAACATATATATAGATAGAAGATTTAAATCAGATTCAGTGAGATTATTAAAATTCATATTCTCGCTTATGTCATTAACAAATAAAATATATAAAATAGGTGAAAGAGGTTCACCTTGTTTCAAACCTATCGAAACACCAAAGAACTCGGACAAATTAAAATCTGTAGATCTTACACATGAAGACAATTTATTATATATTGATTTTATAATGTTTACAAACTTGTTACTAATACCAGGGACACTATATGTAATATAGTGTCCCTGCTAATACCAAGTTTCAGTAGTTTTTGCAATAGATAGCTATAAGGAACAGTATCGAAACATCTTTTGTAGTCCACAAAAGCGCAAAATAATTTTCTTTTACTTGCTAGGATGTTCTGTATGATGCTATGAAGAATAAAAATGCAATCAACTGTGCTCTTTTTATCTCTGAAACCAAACTGGCAATCATTGATTATAGCTTCATTTTCATAAAAAGCATTAAGTCTATTCCTCAAACATAATGAGAATATTTTACCGAGAGCACATGTTAATGTTATTCCCCTATAGTTACAAGGGTCACCTTTCGTCCATAATTCTGGATGTTCTCCGCTTTCATAAATATGGTTAAATATGGTTACTAATAAAGGTGAAATAAATTCATTTGCATCTATAAAAAAATCTGGAACAATTTTGTCGTATCCACTACTCTTATAACGCGCAAGATGCTTAATGGTATTCATAATCTCTGTTTGGTAAAATGGTTTATCTAAAAGATCTATGTTCATTTCAAAATCAGACGAATTATCATCACAAGAAGAGACGCCCTCATTCAAATTCATTTCGCTAAAATACTTTACAAAATCCTCTGCTGTTGGACCTGATGTAGATGATTTGCTATTTCGAAGTTTTTTAAGATGTTTCCAAAACTTTTTCGGATTTGTTTTACATATAGAAGAGAAAAGATCGATAGTGCTTATATGTAAATGTCGATTTCTTAATTGAATAATAGTTTTATATTGTAATACAGATCGACAGGGCTTATACGTAAATGTCGATTTCTTAATTGAATGATAGTCACTTTTTATAATTATACAATTCAATTCAATTCAATACTTTATTGACTTTTTTTGCGGCAAAGCATTTTTCTTTGGCCATTTACAAATTATATAAATATGGCACACATGGATACATAGAAAAACATATAACGTATACACAAGGATTTTTTATAAACATATCATATGTATAGAACAAAAAACACCTATATTCAAACATGTTGTATATATCATTTATATTAGTTGTGCATAACAGACAATTCTTCATTTCTTAGGCTCATTGCGTTCTTTATGTATTTCATTAAATTAATTAGTTTCCCTTTATTTTGTTTTCATTATAGAATAACTGGGCCATTGATATAGATTAAACCTTTACTTGCAAAAATATGGCCGCATAATAGCGAACAATTTCTGAACATATTTCATTTTCGAATAAACAGACACTGAACTGTGACATTTTGGCATTTTTTTAATCGGGCTCGGCTCGAAAATTTACGAATACTAAATTTGGACTGCTTTTTCAAAACAAATTTTTGCGGGTTTTCCATTTTGCTATATAATATAGGCAGTACCAACCAATTACGCCAAATCCAAATACCGCCATTATAAATCATCGTATAATTATCACAGTAAAGGATATACCATATTAATTATTATATTTTGTTTTTCCAAATCACGACATTGCAAAGTTAAAACACTTCATGAAGCACCATTTTAATGTACCAAATAGCCAGGTCGTACGGAACCCGGTAGCTTAGTCGGTAGCGACTTGGGCTGTCAATCCAGGGCTTTTGAGTTCGAACCCCAGCTCGGCCAACATTCTTTCCGACGTTTGACAAAAGTCAATTTAACAAGCGTCATTCGTTCGTCTTTCATCAATGGGCTACAGTTTATGAGGAAAAGCAACCAGTTGCTTGGAAAGTTTGTTGTGTGGAGTACTGGTTTCTGAAAGTCAGGAAACACACGAGTAGGTGAACTGACCGCCGTGATTTGACGGAATATTGTTGAAAATGGCGTTAAACCCAAATCAATTAATTGGTTGTTACCCAATATTCTGGACTTTGCCAAGTCAAATCAGGACCTCCCTGTTTGTCACCTCATCATACAAGAAAAGCATCCTAGAAGCCTCTGGGGAATCATTACGTTCAGAGATCGACAATACATGGCTACAGCAAGACCGTAATTAAAATCAATCTCACAATCTCCGAAGGTCGGTTTTCGTGTGACGTGTCTCGGCATATGAGCCGTTCTACGAGAAAACCAACATTATGGAATCATTACCCTATACCCCTGAGACGGAATGTGTCGGCCCGAATTAGCCTGCGCGGACTGCTTAGGCTGATCTATGCAGAGTCCATAATGTTGGTTTTCTCGTGGAACGGCTCATATGTAGCATTGTATCGAATTATACCTGAAAGGTTCGTTTTCCGTAGGTCGGTATTTTACACGATGAGCATTGTCCCGTTCTGAGACAGGTCCTGAGTCGTAAGACGCATGAAACTGGGCAACCACATTCTGAAATAAAGAGTAAATACGCTTTAGGTGAACTGGGTCGTGTAACATAACAGGCGTCCGAGTTTTCATTTAAGAAAACAATGGAAAAAGACACACAATACCTCGTTAAGATACTACATACGGTCTCTCTTGATGCTGTAATAATAATGACCGTAATGTTATCGTATGAGGAAATCCGGGAAATCTCACAAAGAACCGTGTTACTATAAATAGCCTCTCTATATGGTATTATTGCGCGGGTGCATCAGCACCAGTGCATATATTGGTTGTGTTTAGAACTACCACTGGTGCAATGGACTTGCGCATGTGCCGTGTAAATCGTCTTGAGTGCGCATGCGCCGCATTTTACCGTCAGCTGTCAGATATTTCCGTAGCAGTTCGTCACTAGACTGGTTCTCGTTCGAGTTTGCAATAGATGATTAAGATAAGTGAACCAGTCTATTTATATGCGAGTAGTTCTTTATAATTTAAATGTAAATTAAAACCGTAGTGTAACGTGAACCGGCGTTGCCATCGCGGGTTACCCATCCAGACACTAACCGCGATGAACGTTGCGGAAATTGACGAAAAGGTCAACCACTCTACCAACGTCGTTATAAAAGCCGGCTAGCTTATATAGTGATAGTTATACCTTTACCCCGTTCCCGTTACATTTCTCCCTCTTTTCTCTTGACTTCGACCCGAAGTTACTCAACTGAACACAAGCAATATACCAGAGCAGAGTCTATGTCACATAATTGGGAACCACCGCGGTTTTAATAACAGGAAAATGGGAATATTTTATATCATAGAAAATTAAGATTAGTGAACCAGTATATTAATATGCGAGTAGTTTTTTTATAATTAAAATATAAATTAAAATCATAGTTTTTTTAATAACACCCACCGCTGCCAACAAATGTGTAACGTGTACTGGCGTTAAGCCATCGCGGGTCACCCATCCAGGTACTAACCGCTATGAACGTTGCTTAACTTTACGCAAAGGTCAACCACTCCACCCACGTCGCTATAAAAGCCGGCTTTCACAGGGAGGCTGTAGAAGTGATAGTTATACCTATACATATACCCCGTTCCCGTTACATTAGGAAAATGGAAAATTTTCATAAATGCGAAGTAATTGTTCTAAATTTTTAGATTTTAAGAATATATTAAGGGGGAAATAAAAGTACGCGCATGCGCAGACAAATGTTTACAATAATTTTGGGAGATCGAGGTCAACACGTTGGGAAAAGGTATTTTTGTATTCGTTTTACGTATTTAACTAAAAAACTATTGTTATCATATATTTATATCGTATATTTAAAAGCGTGTTTCGTGTTTCTTTAATCAATGGTATTTCTTAAGCCATAAAATGCTGATTCCCGCTTCAATTGCTGCATCTTGCAGCAACTCTTGTAATACTATATGAACCATATAGACTCTATTTATAGTAACACGATACAGGATGAGATTCTTTAAATTTTCTCATACGAAATCATTAGGGTCATTAAGGTCAATATCTTTATAGAATATAGCAAAAATAGAGAGACTACTTGTAGTATCTCAACAAGGTATTGTGTGTTTTCCCCCAATTTTTTCTCAAATGAAAACCTGGACGTCTGTGGTTACATGTGCGTACAGTGAACCGGTCGGACGCACAGCGTGGTCTCATACGAAGTTTCGTCTATACCCGTCTACTTTGAGAAGAGACCTATATTCACTACGCCTGGCAATTATATACAGTAAAGACGCGTTATGTGAACAGGGACGTGTAACATGTGCGTACAGTGAACCGGTCGGAGGCACAGCACGATCTCATACGAAGTTTCGTCTATACCCGCCTACTTTGAGAAGAGACCTATATCCACTACGCCTGGCGATTATATATAGTAAAGACGCGTAATGTGAACAGGGTCGTGTAAAATGTGCGTACAGTGAACCGGTCGGACGCACAGCGTGGTCTCATACGAAGTTTCGTCTATACCCGTCTACTTTGAGAAGAGACATATATTCACTACGCCTGGCAATTATATACAGTAAAGACGCGTTATGTGAACAGGGACGTGTAACATGTGCGTACAGTGCACCGGTCGGAGGCACAGCATGATCTCATACGAAGTTACGTCTATACCCGCCTACATTGAGAAGAGAAATATATTCATCACGTCTAGCAATTATCATGCTGTCGTTAATATGGTGTTATTGACGCCGGGTGGAAGCGCGGCGTCAGTATGGGATAGGTTTTAATTGTGTACCATGGGGTGACGTAATCAAAAAGGGAGCAACCAACATTATTATTGTTAAGAAAAACTCTTGTTATATGTTAAAAAAAAAAACTTTATGAATAAATAAATTGTATAAAATGATTTAAGAAACAGCAACATACAAAATACGTATGTCTTCTTCCATTATTACAACACTTTAGACACATGTTATGGGTATTTAATAACTTTCCCCTAACTTCCTAGGCTACGCTTTTTTTATAGTTTGGTTTACGACCCGATTCATCAAAGCTCAGAAAAAAGTTTCTGGCGATGTTTTTGCCTGTTTACAATATTGAAATTTTTAAATAAAAGGGTAATCTTTTAAAATTCAATGATGATTCATTTTAATTATTACATATTACAGTATAATTCTAGAAATTGTAAAAACAACGTTAACCCAACTATGCAATACGCATGGCCGTAACGTGACCCGTTCTATTATTTGTAAATGCAGCATGTCATCACTTGGCGATTTTGGTCATTCTTATTTAATAGGTTCCCATAGAGTAATTAAGTTGTCTCTGCTTCCTCCCGTTATGAATACTTCGATGTTTTCACAATTTCATCCGATTTCTAAAATTCATTGGTTTTCATGTTTCGTTCGAGATGAACGATTCGTACCAACTGGTTTTCGCTCTTTGCTCTCGGGGAACTGACTTGACCATTTTCTATTGTTTATTTTTCTGTTTTCTACTGGCATGTTCAAAACGATTAAAGTGACATTAGAAACAAACAAAACAGGCATAATAATTCTTGCTATATGTTGAATATACATGTGAACTTTCATAATGCTCAATCTAGATCATAAATATCTTCTTTTTTTTTTATTACTTCGTTTTTTTATATATATATATATATATATACTCCCGTTTTCGCTATAATACTTCTGCTAAACTGGAAGGAGAATAGACTTCCTCCCTCTCCTTCCAAAGCTTGTGTCACACTTAACTTATAACTAGAGGCAATAAACCTTAATATGTGTTAATAATTAAGCACCTATAGTTTGTTTTATCTAATGTATCTTGTTAGAGGATTTAAAACAGTTTATTGGTAAAAAAAAAAAAAAATGAGAAAATTCAGCTTGTATGACACATTATAGTTGCAGTGAATGTTAAGCAAACCGTAAACTTGTCATTTCACGACTAAACTTCACATGCTGAATATCACATAGATCGTAGCATATAAAACGTTTAATCCCTACGTCAATATTGACCCTTTCTGCTCTCGGTAACCTTTTTATATAGGCTATGGTAGCCAGGTGAACAATATAGGCACATCTTGGCCTTCTTGTTTAAAATAAAGGGATATTTGGCCTTCTTGTTTACATCCTGTCTGCTTGCACAGGTTATTTAAATGTACTAAACTGTATCTGCTTCCTTTAAGTCATGCATCAAAATCATGCGCGGCGTCTTTGATGCTTCTTGTACGAGTTTTACATGCATTTGTAGCAAGTAAAACTCAAAAACTATTCAAGATATGAAAATTTAAAAAAATATTTTCTGGAAGTTTAAACATTCTTCTATTGCAGTAGATAAAACTATTTTAATATATTACAGGTTTTGATAATATGTTATCCGTATTAAAAATGTCAGTCTATTAATTCTTTGAAAAAAATAATATAATTCAGAAATCTCAATATCGGTGTCTTTTAAAACAGTCATTGTTCAAAATACCAAGAAATTCCAGTTATTCATTGTATCTCTAACGTTAGTTGAAATGTTAAGCTTTCAGAATATGTATTTTTTGTTTATGTGCGAAATGTGACTTCAAAGTTTTATTTTCTACAAAATGTGAACATTTGGACAATTTTATTTCTATGTGTGATATTTTAACCAGATAACCAATATAGGTGTACAGGGTGGTGTTGTTGCCTTTCCCTCTTATCTACGTCCCTGTATCATCTAATGAAATGTACATTTTTTCACTAATTGTTTCGTTATATCACGGTGACCACTTTACTTGACAATGTGTTTCCTGGCCTTCTCACACCGGTACTCAAAGACAATCCGTTGTAAACTACCGGAACTTGGCAATTAAATGAACAACTCTCTACATAAAAAGAGTTGAAAACATTGTGGCAAAAATAAGAAAATTGTTCGTTTTGAACAATTTCCACTGTTGTCAAAATGTTTTCAAAAGGCGTCTATTGTAGAGGCGTCAGAAAGCGTCTGTATGTGGGAAAGGGTAAGAGTAACTCGCATATCTTTTACAAATGACTCCTCTGTCAGGCATTTGTTTTATAACATGCTTTTCGGAGTACTAAAGCGAAATAAGATCAGTTGACTTTAACTAGATTTACTCACTGTTTCAAACAGTGAATTTCATAAAGTGTTAATTTTCACTCTAACCCTTTCCCACGTACGGACGCTTTCTAGCGCCTATACAACAGACGACTTTTGAAAACATTGTGACAAAATAAAATGCTCATAATGAGCAATTTCTCCTTTTTGTCACATATGTTCAACTCCATTAAATTTTATCGTGTTTAATGTCGTTTGCTGTAGATTGTTCATGTATGGTGAAAAGAGAAGGAGATTGTAAAAATATTCTAAATTACCTTCAATGACTGCTCGTGCTCTCAGTCCATGTGTTGATTCAGAAGATTGCATGTGAGCAATCGGAAATATCACTAAACAGTGTATGAATATTACAAAATAAAAGTTAAAAATCATTCTCGATGTATAATACTATTATTACAATTTCTCTTCCCCTACAGTTCCTTAATTTTCCCCTAACGAGTCGTCCTTTTAGATCTAAAGATATAAATTAGTCCTTTCTTATTGTATGTATTTGCAATAAACAGCGAATATATGTATATGTATAAATCCTAAAATCAGTTCACAAAATGTGGAAAATTGATGTCTTGTTATTGTCGAAGTATCAATGAGGTAAAATTAATAAAACAGAAAAGAATATAATTATGTTTACGTTCACTGTTCAGTAGAATGGTAACTTAAAGACTAATCAAAACAGAAGATGTGCGTGAATTAAATATGGCCGTGGTCATAACTAAAGTGTCCCTCACGCTTTCCATTATAGATATCCATCATATATGATCCGCCCTCTAGGAAAATCAACGGAAAGGAATTTGTGATAAGTTTGTGAATCCGCGTCATCCGAGTTTGTTTGTTGCTTGTTGTTGTTGTTAGGGGCGTATATCTGGTGGGCGTATAATTATGTGGTGGGTGTATTAATACGTGTGAAAGCTCGAGCCGAAGGCTCGAGCGAAGCACGCCTATAGGTTACACGTACGAACACATCATACGAGATCAAAACAACGAGAATTCAGTACAATCTTACTGTTTTTCACATATCAAATCTCAACCCCATAGCATTTTTTTTCGGCCATTTTGCTTCCGGTCTTACTGGACGGACAAATTATCGTAACCTATTCATTTCGTAACCGGTAAAACCCACAAACACGATATTCGTATGTTTTGACAAATCAAAAAATACTTAGAACTAGCGAGAAAAATTAAATTAAATTCCTTCTCGATAAAGGAATGAAAACAAGGAATCTGATATGTGATCATTTGCGTGTAATTGCACTCGTTTTCTATTTTTAAAATGATATTTTCTCAACCGGAAGTAAACACATCCAAATGTGACGTCATTGCAACGCAAGTGGATTCATTGTAATGCAAGTAATAGATAAATAACAAAAGGAAAACGACAGAAATGGTAGGAAAAGATAGTTTGACTCGTCACAAATGGATTTCATTAACTGGAAGGACTGTATGAAGGGTAAGCCGACTATTCTTGTGTACCTGTCATCATTATTTCATGGATTTTATATCTTGGCAATATAGAGAAGCAATAAACACTTGAAAATGATCGTAAATATTTCAACGGAAGTTATCGTTCGTCACTGGCCTCGGATATTATTTTAACTGAAAAGGACGAACAATTCTGTTTCTGTATCGACAAAGCTTCATTTCAAGGTAAGATATTGATTACATCAATCATTTGCTTAAGAATATAACTTCATTTCTAAATTATTTGTTAGTATCTGTTGGGAACCATTCCACGATACTTTCGCGTGACGTCACATCGTGTGTATTGTTTTTGTCTGTATCTGTTTCACGATGCTTTCGGCACATCGCGTGACGTCACATCGTGTGTATAATTTTTGTCTGTATCTATTTGAAGCCGAAGCCGTCTTGTCAAATGTTAACCCAACTAAAGAAAATAGCTAAACTATCATATCATCGCCTGCCTAGTTGTATTGACTTTAAGACGTTTATCTATATATTGCAGTAAATGTAGCAAACAAACAAAACTACCGTCAATTTCAAATTATTTGCAATCAATTTACATTTTTTTCTTCACATTGTACAGTTTAACAGTTTATGTCAATGACCTAGTCTTTGTCAAATCATGAAAGTATGACCAGAATCAGTTCACCCTGGTTTTGGGGTATACATAGTAAATGTCTTAAAGCCATATATCCTAGCTCCAACCTGAACGAGAGGAAAACACTTTCATGCCTTCAAACGAGTCCATTGTTTTTAAGAAATGATGTCATATGTGGACTATCAGTAAAACACATAACTTTTCTTTTAACAGGCTGAATTTCTAGTAGTTTCATCTTTTTTTTTATCCAAAATTTGTTTATTGATCAAACTCAAATGAGTCCATTGTTTTAAAGGAATGAGGTCATATGTGGGCTATCAGTAAAGCACATTACTTTTCTTTGCTATATACAGTTAGTATATGGAAAGGTCTAGAAGCCAATTTATTTTCAAGGTTAAAGGTCAAGGTCAAAATTGGACTTTGACTATTTCCCATATCAACAAGCTTGTGACCACTCTACACTGAACATCCTTCGACCGATCTTAACCAAACTTGGTATACAGTTAGTATATGGCAAGGTCTAGAAGCCTATTTATTTTCAAGGTTAAAGGTCAAGGTCAAAATTGAACTTTGACTATTTCCCATATCAACAACCTTGTGACCACTCTACACTGAAGATCCTTCGACCGATCTTAACCAAACTTGGTATACAGTTAGTATATTGCAAGGTCTAGACGCCTATTTATTGTCAAGGTCATTTGTTAAAGGTCAAGGTCAAAATTTGACTGACTATTTTCTTGAATACCGAGGGGATGCATCCGCTTTGCGGTGCCCTTGTTTTAAATACTCTGCATGTATGTATTCAAACCACATTTACAAAAGATTCAACATCTATTGACAGCGCTATTTTCATACTTGGGAGCACAACATCCAATGATGTCATAGAACCCTTCAAATTGAAGAGCAAATGCAAAATAAAAAGCCTTTTACGGTCACCAATTTAGGTCTGTCTATGAAACAGGGCAATGTACACTAACTATATCAAACTAAAATAAGATAAAAACAAACTGAACATTGAAATCTGCAGATAAAGAGGATCAATCTCTTTTTAAATTCAACAAACACTCGAAATACTTTTTATTCAAATAAATATGTATAAACATTTTGGTTGAAAAATAAAGAAAACTTAAAGGCAGTTCATAATTAATGTCAGTTATAACTTATAAGTCACCCAGTGACCTCACATAAGTGTTCTGTCCTCTGATATAACTGAAATACCACAGAAATGTATCTCTTTTCTGTTTTCTATGTAATCTATACAATACAAATGGTAAAATTTAAACTAGTATACATTCATTGTAACAAAAAAAAAATCTTATACTTTACTGACTGGTAATAAAAATTACACATATTTTCATGAACTGCTGCTCAAAGTAAAAATCTATACTGTAGTTTAGTGGTAGAACACCAGTCCTGGTCTAACAATAGTTCTGAGTTCAAATCCCAGCAGGTACATGATTTGAAAGAAGCAACTAAACTTAACAATTTATACATGAAACAATTAAGTTGTGCAACTAAACTTAACAATTTATACATGAAACAATTCTGTTGTGGGGAGTTGTCTTAATTAAACACTTATTACATTTTTGTCCAGGCTTCTAGTGAAAATATTTTACTCCCTGTACCCTTTTCAAAAGCTTTTATAATTGCGCAACATTGATAACTCTGAGAATCTGTACATGTTCACGGTCTAATCAGATCTTTTACTATCCAATTTTTTTTTCAAACAACATATTTCATGTACATGTATACATAATAAGTTGTTGACACTTAGTCTGGTACTTATTAACAAATAACCTGATGCTGTTTCATGTTTTACAAATTAAAAACCAGAAAAGGAGATAGGGGTTCAAAGGGAAATGTTGTTGAATAGGAACATATGATATATTGATCATTTTGGATATTGTTCATTTTGGATCAATTACACCATTCCGACAATGTATTCAGATTAGTAACAGAAATCATGTAATTTACATCAGGCAAGGGGCTAAACTTTAACCGTTCCAACATACATTTAAATGGGACTTTTGAAAATATTTGTCAACAATTAGTTTTCTCAGTCTGTATGCATAGTGTTCTCATCTTAAATTGTCTCAAGATTATACATTCAGCCAGATCATGCAAAGTTAGCCATGTGCCTTGGAAGATTGTTGTGTGGAGTACTTTAATATTCTAGAAAGCCAGGGGAAAATGTTAGGTGAACTGAAGTACCATTGAAAGTAATGTTAAGCTCAAGTCATTCAATCAACCATGGTAAGAGTCAGTTTCTAATTATATTTATTACTAGTTATATTACAAATAACTGGCATTTGTGAAAATAAATCAGAACATTCTTCAATGCCTTCTAAGTGTTGTTTTCCATCAACATCCTTGGAAATATAACTGTCTGTTACAATCCTGACCTAATAAAAAATAAAACAGATATGTACAAATTAAACTTAAATGCCTGATAAGTTTTTTGTTTTTTCAAAATGTTTTTCAAATTCTGTTTGGTAACTTTCTACAATTTGCCTATTAATTTGCTTCTTGTTGGGGGACTGACAGAACTTAATTAATTGTTCTTGCTTTCACACGACCTAGGCTTTGCCTATTAACATATTACGAAAAAAAAATCGTTATAGGTAACAGGTGTGAGAATTTTTTTTTTTTTTTTTTTCAATAACCCATGAAGCTTTCTGAAATGAAACTGGCCAAATCCATGGGGGCCGCCATTTTGGGTATGTATAAAATGAGACGAGAAACACGGATTTGAAAAAAATATTGTCGTCTTTTTAATATTTTTTTTTAAATCGATATTTTGGGTATGTATAAAATGACACGAAAAACACGGATTTTTTAAATTATTGTCGTCTTTTTAATATTTTTTTTTTAAATCGTTATTTAAGATCATTAAAGTGCTGTGTTTTGTGGGAATTAACATTTGTACAAAAAGTTAAAAATAAATAGAACTCTGTAAGAGATATGTTTTCCCGTTCGTCAAAAAAACGACAGCATTACACTTCTACGCCCGAACCTAAATGTTGACTGTATCGTAGCCAAAGAAGGACGTGACGTCATTTACGTAACACTTCATCTTGGCGTAACGTCAATGGAGCGACGTCGTTTCCCGCAAAAAAGTGGTATCAACATGAAATACCCCAAATTCCTATACATGAGCTATTTATCAAACATTGTGGCAAAAGGATAACTTTCTCATAAGGAGCAATTGTTCTTTTAGCGACAATCTTTCCCTAAATCGTCTGTTGCAAAGGCCTCAGAAATCGTCTCTAATAGGGAAAGGGTTTAGCAGAAATGTGACCCCTTACATCATTTGTTGAAAAAGGCAGTCGCCAGGTGGCATCAGCAAAGGGCTGATCTTTTTGCTTCTTTACCATAATGCAGGTGATCGATTAAGGATCATCTTGGCCATCATGTTTTAACCTCGTTCATTATAAATGTATTCCTTGATTTTCTGAAAGTCTTTACTTTATTATTTTCTGTTCGTAATAATAGACGACAGCAATACGAATTCCAAATATTTTTTGATAATGCACGAAACATGACATTAACATTATTATTGTCTAGTCAATTACTTATAAATCCTTTTTTATGGCCAAAGTATGCTCTTTAATTTTTGTTCATAATTATCTTGCGTTTTTTCGTAAATAGGTAGCACCTATAGATATATTAGAGAGTTAAAAACAGCAACTCAGAAATGGTTGTAGTATTTGATTTGATGTGTCAAATGATTTACTGTAATGTATGTGTTCAAATGGCCCAATATCGGCATTATACGGAGCCCCTAAATTTAATTACGAACTACTTATTTCTTAAAAACGCAATAATAATTTGACATAATAATTATGCAAATTAGCTATTTTATTTCGTATTTACGAAATACGAAATAATAACTTTTATTCGGCACTCTTATTTAATATGCACATTAGCAGTTTAGAGACGATATCATCGTGATCTAGACTTAAACTGACATAATGTAACGACTTTCATTTCGTTTCATTTCGTTTGATTGATTGATTAGGGTATAACGCCATTTTCAACAATGTTTCAGTCATATCACGGCGGCCAGTTCACATACCCACTTGTTCCTGACTTTATCACACCAGTACTCCACACAACAGCCTTTCCAACTGATCCACACAACCGCCTTTCCAACTGAGCCACACAAAAGCCTTTCCAACTGATCCACACAACAGCCTTCCCAACTGATCCACACAACATCCTTTCCAACTGATCCACACAACAGCCTTTCAACTGATCCACACAACAGCCTTCCAACTGATCCACACAACAGCCGTTCAACTGATCCACACAACAGCCTTTCCAAATGATCCACACAACAGCCTTTCCAACTGATCCACACAACAGCCTTTCCAACTACCCCACACAACAGCCTTTCCAACTACCCCACACAACAGCCTTTCCAACTACCCCGCACAACAGCCTTTCCAACTACCCCACACAACAGCCTTTCCAACTACCCCACACAGCATCCTTTCCAACTACCCCACACAACAGCCTTTCCAACTGATCCACACAACAGCCTTTCCAACTACCCCACACAGCATCCTTTCCAACTAATCCACACAACATCCTTTCCAACTACCCCACACAACATCCTTTCCAACTACCCCACACAACAGCCTTTCCAACTACCCCACACAACAGCCTTTCCAACTACCCCACACAACAGCCTTTCCAACTACCCCACACAACAGCCTTTCCAACTGATCCACACAACAGCCTTTCCAACTGATCCACACAACAGCCTTTCCAACTGATCCACACAACGGCCTTTCCAACTACCCCACACAACATCCTTTCCAACTACCCCACACAACAGCCTTTCCAACTACCCCACACAACATCCTTTCCAACTACCCCACACAACAGCCTTTCCAACTACCCCACACAACAGCCTTTCCAACTACCCCACACAACAGCCTTTCCAACTAATCCACACAACAGCCTTTCCAACTGATCCACACAACAGCCTTTCCAACTACCCCACACAACATCCTTTCCAACTGATCCACACAACAGCCTTCCCAACTACCCCACACAACAGCCTTTCCAACTACCCCACACAACATCCTTTCCAACTACCCCACACAACAGCCTTTCCAACTACCCCATAACAGCCTTTCCAACTACCCCACACAACAGCCTTTCCAACTGATCCACACAACAGCCTTTCCAACTGATCCACACAACAGCCTTTCCAACTACCCCACACAACATCCTTTCCAACTACCCCACACAACAGCCTTTCCAACTACCCCACACAGCATCCTTTCCAACTACCCCACACAACAGCCTTTCCAACTACCCCACACAACAGCCTTTCCAACTACCCCACACAACAGCCTTTCCAACTACCCCACACAACAGCCTTTCCAACTACCCCACACAACAGCCTTCCCAACTACCCCACACAACAGCCTTTCCAACTACCCCACACAACATCCTTTCCAACTACCCCACACAACAGCCTTTCCAACTACCCCACACAACAGCCTTTCCAACTACCCCACACAACAGCCTTTCCAACTACCCCACACAACAGCCTTTCCAACTGATCCACACAACAGCCTTTCCAACTACCCCACACAACAGCCTTCCCAACTACCCCACACAACAGCCTTTCCAACTACCCCACACAACAGCCTTTCCAACTACCCCACACAACAGCCTTTCCAACTGATCCACACAACAGCCTTTCCAACTGATCCACACAACAGCCTTTCCAACTGATCCACACAACAGCCTTTCCAACTACCCCACACAACAGCCTTTCCAACTGATCCACACAACAGCCTTTCCAACTGATCCACACAACAGCCTTTCCAACTGATCCACACAACAGCCTTTCCAACTGATCCACACAACAGCCTTCCCATCTACCCCACACAAGTCTTTACAACTGATCCACACAACAGCCTTTCCAACTGATCCACACAACAGCCTTTCCAACTGATCCACACAACAGTCTTTCCAACTGATCCACACAACAGCCTTTCCAACTGCTCCACACAACAGCCTTTCCAACTACCCCACACAACAGCCTTTCCAACTGATCCACACAACAGTCTTTCCAACTGATCCACACAACAGCCTTTCCAACTGATCCACACAACAGCCTTTCCAACTACCCCACACAAGTCTTTCCAACTGATCCACACAACAGTCTTCCCAACTACCCCACACAACAGTCTTTCCAACTGATCCACACAACAGCCTTTCCAACTGATCCACACAACAGTCTTCCCAACTACCCCACACAACAGTCTTTCCAACTGATCCACACAACAGCCTTTCCAACTGATCCATACAACATCCTTCCCAACTGATCCACACAACAGCCTTTCCAACTGATCCACACAACAGTCTTTCCAACTGCTTTTCCACATGTTAACTGTTAGCCTATTGGTGGAAGACAATTGTCGCTTATCGCATTGACTCTTTTGTCAAACGTCGGAAAGAATATTGGCCGGGCTGGGGTTCGAACTCTGGATTGACAGCCCGTGTCGTTACTGACTGAGCCACCGGAACTCCAGCAACAGAGGGTAAACAGTATTTGTCTTACAATGGTCTTAATTTAAATCAGTTTCGAATGAGGCACTACTGGTTTTACGTAAATCTTAAAAAAAGTATTTAATTATTAAATCGTAAATACGAAATACACCGGCTAATTTGCATATATTAAGACAAAGTGTCGAAAAATCATTTCATTTTTACGAAATATTATTTCGTATTTACGAAATAACTAGTTCGTTTCAACAAAATAACACGTCGTATTTGCAAACTGAAAAAGTATGTTGAATATCACTTTATGGGCTCTGTAGAATTACCCCTTCCTTTGTTTGAAAACAAAATGTCAGCTTTTAAAACTTTGACTATATACTATCTATAATCTGGAGTTCAGCACCTTTATAGTTGTTGGTAAGACCACTCTATGGTTCTAATCGATCGGAACTCCTCGGCAGAAAACAACTAACCACAGATGTATGACGTATTTCTCCATATTGGAACTCTTTTTAAAATACAACAACAACAACAACAATGAAGACACACTATTGTCAATCATATAAGGTTTTTAATATCCGCAGTTTTTTCTCTTTAAAGTTCAAACGGTTTTCTTTAGATAAAGGACAATTTTGCAATGCAAATTCAACGCACTCTTCGAAAGACGCCATTTTGAGAATGCGCGAGGGCGGCAAGTGATTGGACGTCAGTAAACAGACAACCACACCACAATGTATCGGCGTAGCTACTTACCGTCCTATATCCGAGGAAAGATAGCTGTAGGGTACCGAATTCTGCCGAGGAGTTCCGAATGGGTTTCGAACAAAACTCTCCCGCTCTTAAGCCGTACGCTTTAAATACTATTACAAAGAGGCGACCACGTCGTCATTTTAAACTTAAACCTTTACCACAGATATACGCTTTCTGTCAAAAGGTAAAATTGCTCATTTATAAAGATTTTCCATGTTTCGGCAAAGATGTTTTCAAAGTCGTCTGCTGCAGATTTGTTGTATGTGGGAAAGGGTTAGATATATGTGTTTCAAGGGGCATGTTTTCAACAATTACTGTGCGCTCACGGTACGGTCAGCAACCGTTGTATTAAGAACGTTTCGACCGCAAAAGACTGTGTTACCTTGCTTGCAATAGAACCCGACTAAAAGTAGGGTGTGTTCATTTAATGTGTGTAGGTAAAATGGACCCATCAAAGGGAAAACATTTTGTCTAAAACGAATGTATATTGTACTTAGTAAAAATACATCAAATCCTGAAAGCAAATGTTTTTCTTTCTGATAATTGGTATTATACATATTGCCTCTGATAATCAATAAGTTACGTAGACGCACGGACTAGACAATAGTTTTGTTTTGTTTGACAGGGCGATTGGTTTTTCTTTAAACTGACAATGACGATCATATTCGAAACTGTTATTGTCGGTTGTTGGTCATTGCCGTTCTCCATGGGAATCAATGATGCTGTTATGAATATACGAACCCGTTCGTTGGAAAATGTACAAGGTGGCATTATCTACATGTATGTTAATATAAGATTACCATGTTCATCTGCACACGTTAACAGAAGTTTCTAACATGCTGGTGTAAGTAATATGTGAACAGCGTAGATCCAGATCAGCCTGTACATCCGCTGTTCACAAAAGTCAACTTGCACCTTTTCTAATGGACGGGATCTTTATTATGGCTACCAATGCTGCCCCCAAGCTGATCTTCTCTTGTCAAAATGTCCCGAAAGTCAGTGATCGTCTGGTGTAGCTCGTCTGAACAATTTATTAGTGTGAAATTTCTGTTTAATTTGCCTGAAGCTTTCAAAAACGTATCCATGGGTCGTGTCCCAAACAGAACAACCTCTGTGGTGAAGTAATATATCTCCATGGGCATCTATGCTATCTCAATCAAATGCACAAGGAAATCAGATGTGTTGGCTTATGAGTATACATCGTAGAGGCGGATCAAACTTCGCATCCCAGGTTTATCTTGATATATACTGATCGCGTAATTAAACTGTTGTTGGTTTCTATGCAGCATTCAAATGAGACGACGTTGAATCTATGCCTACCAAATGAGAAATAGAGATACAATGTAATAATTATTCTTAAAAACAATGCTGAGTGTCCGTTTCCGAATAATTGGACGCAATTTTGTAAAACCATTTTTGTAAAGAACTCAAATGCACGCTATCGCATATATATCGTAGAAATTTAAAAGAAAAATCGAAGTGCCTGAAGTACTGAAGGCTGACTTGTTACTAGCAAGAGTATGGTAACACGATAATGAACTCCTTGTGAATCAATAAACCAAGTAATCAACTAAAACAAACAGTCGATTAAAAAAGTAACTTGATGTCAACTGGGATATAACGCCTCTAAACCATCGATATATGTAATAAACCGACTTGAGGTGGACGTTGATAATGGTTTTAGTAACCTCAACGGTTATCTCCCTTGACAATCCGTTAGGCGTTGCATGTTTCTGTACTTCCGCATGACATAATCATTACTAATAGCGGAATTGGTACAAACATGTATGTGTGGTTCAGTAAAAGGTCGAAATTAAGTTCAGCTCGTTTTATTCAATTTTAATTACTTCCGGACGTGACCAGAAGTGGACCCCAATGAAGTATATAAATTGATACGCCCCCTTCAGAAACAAATACCGTCTCATTATCATATCAGCATTTAGTTTAATGCTAACCAAAAAGCAAAAACACACACTGACTGGGTCTGATCGAGCCAGTCACAGGATATCAACAATATCAGATGACGTCATTAACAGGAAAAATCTACCTTATATGTATCCCCGTAAAATAAACTGAATATGGAAATGTCATTATACTATAATGTTCGAATTATACTAGAATGTTCGAATTGTTTTAGTTTCATAGTACTTAAGAGTTCTTCCTTGTTTAATTGTATATTGTTTTTATCGAGAAGCGTGCTTGATTTTAGTTGTATTGGAGTTAATTGCCGTTAAAAAAACATTATTTCAGTTATATCTCGTCGACAATTCACTAACTCAATGTCCCTGAGTAAACAAACTAGCACTAGACTAGGAAATGTGCCAGGCCCAAGGGCACTGCACCAACTTGGACTTCCAGAGACACTAACCACTTCGCGACGGCAGCTTCCCCGATCCCTTCTTTGAAATCGAGATACTGATGTAGTCAAATGGATTTTCAAAACATTGGCGATAATATTATTAAAACATTCATTCTCTACATTTTCTGTCTGCTCTCTCTTCGGAAAGTAATTAATATTATTCATGATTGCATACGTTTTCTAAAAAATAGTTTGTGAACTTCTATTCACAAACACATGAGATGTATATTAAGTTTAACTTTATGATGATAAGATAGAATAATTATCTTGTAAATGACCCTATCTGATTACAAAATGATAAATAGTTATCTAGTATTACCCGACGAATAACTTTCTATGAAACGCGTTATTCCGTAATTAATACTTCCTTAAACCTATATATAGAAAAGAGCCGCGTCCAGTGTTAAAGCGCCAGCTGGCATATCTGAGTGTTTGTGGTACTACATGCAGGTAAGTGATCCCAGTGAGGCTGCAGTTCTAGGTTCTCGTCAGAGATTACATCTATGGAATCCCTCTACGTATTTTAATCCTTGAACGGTGAACAATTTCGCTTTGTGAAAGTAGTCAATTCAATGTAAATATTGTATAGTATTCTGAAGATTGCTCTCATGCATACAGGTACAATTCAGAGCTCTAGATACGGGGCGTTTTGCATGTTCTAAAATCCTTATTTGACCCTATGGTGTAGGTTCTCAAAATAATCGTCAAGACGATTCTTTTGAGTACCCACATTATAGGGTTTGAATGGATACTATGAGATATACTGTGGGGAAAGAGCTATACCCTTCCTGATAAGATTCGGATGATTGACAAAAGCCATTGAAACTAGCGAAATTCTAATTTCGATGTATAGGAAAGTAAGCTGTTGCACATCTTCGCTAGCCAAGGCTACTTCAAGTTAATTAGGGTAATGTAATGGACAAATTACCCTTGGCTTGCGAAGATGGCTGTTGCATTGAAAGAAAGATATGTTGCGATCTGTTGCAAGAAGGCCTCGGTGGTGTAATGGGATATCATCAACCTCTGTTGTGGGAGGTCGCGGGTTCGATCCCCGGCCTGATCATACCACATATTTTAAAACTGGTAGTAATGGCGTTCCCTCCTTGGCGCTCAGCATGTTAAGGTAAGCATTTCGACTGACTGGCTGGTGTCATATTAGATGGACCAATAGTACAGGTAACTTAAACAGGAAACGCCGTGATATAACTGATTTTGTTTTTGAAAGTGGCGTAAACACTAAAAAGACAAGCAAATCAATTGATCACTGATCAATTTTCAACACTATTAACTAATTCATACAATGCGGCAAAAATGACTCCTTTTGAATCAACTGTGGTGGGGCCATACTTTTACGTTAAAATACTATTATTTCTGACCCTGATTCGTTCAAGCTTTACCATGTTCGAGCCACCCGGCGAGGTTTGACTGTAAATAATTTACAATGAGAGAAAACTTGACAGATGTCTTAAAATCCAAATCAAAGCGAGGTACTTCGCATCACAAGAAAGAGAAACCCAATCCAGACAACATCTACAGTCGTATCCCTGCACTGACAGTGATATACCATAGCGGACGATAGGCCCTACGGAGATTCCTGAGTAGAAATCTGGCAATGACCCACACAATATCAACCGCAATGCTACAAGTCACTGGTCAGACCAATCATTGATAACACAGCAGCCCCGCCTTGGACCAGCAGCCTGGGACTAGCAGCCTAGGGCCGCCACACGCAAGGCTTGCAGCCATCAGTTAGAGGCGCCGTGCAGCACGGTATGTCGCTGGCGACAACGGTATTACCAACAGCACCAGCCAGATTATATCTAACTTTGGATTGCCAAAGCTGGAGCTTCATCAGCAGCACACAAACTTGACCTTGATGTGTCTCGTTATGATGAAGCTAGTGAACATCCAAGCCGAACATTACCTTGGCATCCCATCATCAAGGACCAGAAGACATGCAATCTGCGACCAGGCAGGTGGCATTAACAGGTACTTGGTTATATACTGCAGGACCAATACATACCGCCACTCCTTCTTCCCTACGAAACCAGTTACCGAAGCGACTAATCTCACACCAGACTATTGTGAGATTCAAATGGTTGATTAGTTTAAACTTATTTATTTTACATCGATTGCAAAACAAGCCTTTGGCTTAGATTAATCACGCTCGATGTCTGCTTCATTGAGACTTAACCAGTACTCGCGCCGTTTGTGTGGAAAAATCCCAAAGTCAGGACCCGCTCATCACGGGACTCGAACCAGGGACCTTTGATACGATAGGCCGACGCTCTACCTCTCACCATTGTCTTCCACAAAAGATTGATTCATTGATAGATTTGGGATTTAACGTCATTTCACGGTGGCTAGTTCACATATCCATGAGAGAGTTTCAAAAGGGGACTTGCGGTTGAACTTGCTGACTATGTACAGAATCGGCAATTTTAATTATCTTTTAACCAGCACAACTCCTCGCATCTTTATCATACATCACACATTGTACTAAAATGCCTTAGAATGCCTGGTCTTGTAGTAGTCCAGGTTTCTGTACTAGGAATGCGATTTTATAGTTTGACTGTTCGCATCCTACAGTGCATTATGTAACGGCGATATATTGAGACTAGGTCTTGTAGGTACAAAGAAATATGGTTGTAAAAAACTCGTTCGGTTTTCTATATACAACACTCGGAACATTATTATATAGAAATAATCTCTAACTATGTAAAAATAAAACATAGTGTCTCAATTAATTTAGATACGAATGCTATCAAAAATCAACTATATATGAATGTTAAATAATTATTTTCATTATGAAAATATAGCCTTTGAATTATTTATAACTATATTCAAAACTCAGACAAGTGCTAGAGACTAAACAATAGAAGCCGCCATATTTGGCAGACTAAAATTTATTTTTTTAGTTTTCTAACCTTTTTCCGCTCGCTTTTCTATGTCTCTTTCCCTATAAAACACAAACGACCAGTATGGCTCAAGATTTTGATCCGAACGATAGAAACAGGTACATGTCCCTTGTCTCTCTATAAGAGTTCGCTTGATGTGTGCACTCATAAACTTTCCTTACCCCCACCCAATTTTCATCTGTCAAAATTAAAGTTTCAATGTTTTTTATGTTTTTTTTTTTTTTTTATGGACATCTTATATTCTAAGACATTCTTAAAACAAAGCTGTAAAGTTTAAGACATGCTCTGTCAACATATCACGTTAACAAAGTAAACTAGTTTCCCCCGGAAGAGATGGATGATCGGCACCTATCAGATAAGAAATTTGACTATATAGTGAAGTGTATTGATTCGACCATCTTATTCTTAACCACAACAGTGACATTAATTTTAACATCGGAAGTCCGAAGACTGTTTGACATGAAGATTTGGTGCATTTATTTTCATGGTAATTTATGCCGCCCTCAACATTTTTTCAGTTACATCACAGCATTTCCTGTGTTACTGTATGTTACCGGTACCACTGGTCCATTTATCCTGACTGATCATTGAGTCGAAATGCAATTCCAACAATCCTGAATGCCAAAGAAGAGTTGGCCAATAACAATTGTAATGTCTTCTTTTTTTATAGATAAGAATATAAGTCATGGTACTTAATATTGAATTTATAATGTTTAATGTTTACAAATATAGTAGAAGTCTGATAATTGGCAGTTTGTTAACATGTTTTTTAAACAATTATTCTGAAATGATACTTTTAGAGACATCCGCTTTAACCCTTTCCCTCATACGACAATTCTGCAGCAGACGACTGAACATATTTTGTCAAATAATGGAAAATCTCTATAATTGAATGGATAACCTATGACTAAAAGTGGAATACATTGTGACGAAAGGAGAAATTGCTTTTGTTACTATGTTTTCAAAAAGCCGTCTGCTGCAGAGGCGTCAGAAAGCGTCTATATGAGGTAAAGGGTTAAATACATCTGAGATCAGAAACATAGAAATATGTGAAGTCAAATCAATTAAACACGTGTTCAATTTTACATCTTGATTGAAAAAAAGGTGGTGAAAGGAGAATTAGCTAATGTCTGTTGCATCAAAAGACCTCCTCTTGGCAAAGGTAAAATTGCTCATAACTGGGACTACTAATAAATACGGGGAAGAGAAACGAGTGCGATAATCGCCAATTGCTTGTCGTCTTTTCAAAACTATTTGTGTACGTAAAGCCCGATAAGGGGGTAGATAAACCTTGTACAGGTAATGCGGAATATCGATTGATAAGAACGACAAGAATATTATATAACGCTATATAGCTTATCGCAGTTGTTTCTCTTCCCCGTATTAGTAGTCCCAGCTCATAATGAACAATTTTTAGCTCAACTATTCGGAAAATATGAGAGCTATTCTACTCACCCTGGCGTCCACGTCACACCTTGGTTAAGGTTTTGCATGCAAGTACATATATTTCACCATTGCTCAGTAACTACTTGATGTATTGCATTGAACATTTCTTGCCAACTATCACACATGTAAATAATCAAGTTAGATAATTATATCCTGCATTTCATTCAAGTTATGGCCCTTTTTAGATCACCTGAGACCGATCTATTCTGATCACTTTTTGTCCGTCGTTAACTTTTAGCTTTAAGCATCATCTTCTTTCAATCTTCACAGGAATGTTCCTTTGGTGGCCCTCTTTCTAAATTTCAAAATTGTTCAAAGATTTAATTTCCATTGGGAACTTTAGTTGCTCAGGCATCAGAAAGGGGGCAAAATGTCCAAACTTTAAAAATCTTCTCCTCTGAATCTGCATGTCAGATTGTAATATAGTTTGGTAGAAATGTTCCTTGGGTGACCCTCTACAAAGATTGTTCAAGGCATACTGATTGGTTGAAAAACATGGCAGTCAGGAGTCATCAGAAAAGGGGCAAAATGACAACATTTTGAAATTCCATTTTTTTTAAGTCCTTGTCTGATATAAGAATATTGAATAGGAATCTTACTTCAGTGATCCTCTACTTAATTTGTTTTAGCTACAAATGACAACTCCTACCATTCCACCCAACCAATTTCAACGTTACTTCACAGGAATGTTCCTTTGATGGTCTCCTCTTTCAAAATTGTTCAAAGACTGTGTAGAACTTTTGTTGCTGCTGCATCAGAAATTGAGAAAAATACCCAAACTTTAAAAACCTCCATCTCCATAATCCATTTTCAGATTCAAAGATAATTTGGCAGAAATGTTCTTTGAGTGACTCTCTACAAAACTGTTCAAGCTATATTGATTTTGTTGACAAACAGGGCAGCAAAGCGGCATCAGGGCAGGTGCAAAATGACAAAACTTTATAATTCTTATTAAAGTTCTTGTTAGATTGCAAGATACAAATGGCTTTTACTGATAAACTATTTCTTTAACTGAGTGTCCACTCCTTGCAGTTTGATTTGAACTCCAGTTAAATATTTGCTTCTAATTTACTATCATTCAGGTGATCGATTTAGGGCCTTCTTTGCACTCTTATTTTACTTAGAAATTCTGTTTAAAGTTTTGCGTGCAACTAAATTAAGTGTCCATATCTCAGTAATGACATGACGCATTGCATAGAAACTTTATACAACCCTTTCCAACTATCACAACTATGTAAATAATCAATTTCGATAACTCTATTCTGCATTTAATGCAAGTAATGGCCCTTTTTTTTACTTAGAAATTCTGGTTTAATTTTTGCGTGCAACTACATTAAGAGTCCATATCTCAGTAACTTACTAACTACTTGATGCATTTCATTGAAACTTTATACAACCCTTCCCAACTATCACACCAATGTTAATATTCAAGTTAGATAACTCTTAACAACAATGCAAGTTATGATCCTTTTTTTACTCATAAATTCTGGTTAAGTTTTGAGTGTATATTAAGAGTCCATATCTCATTAACTACTTGATGCATTGCATTGAAACTTTATACAACCCTATCCAACAATCATACCTATGTAAATAAGCATGTAAGATAACTTGTATCTTGCATATATAATACCAATTATCATGCAATGAGCAGATTATGGGATATATAACACTGGTATGATAAACTTTTATGTTCATCCAGTATACTTATTTTTAGAAATGACTACTTTTCTGAAATATAAATGAGCCGTTCCACCAGAAAACTAAAATTATTGACTGCGAAAAGTATCAACCCGGATAGCTTAAGCATGCCGCGCAGGCTAACCAGGATGGACACGTCTCGCTTCCTGTGGATTTTCTGTTTCAGGAATCCTTACTCAATACCTCTATCCGCCTGAGACGGAATGTGTCGGACCGGATGAGCCTGGGCAGGCTGATCTGGGTTGATACATTACGCAGAGTCCATAATGTTGGTTTTCTCGTGGAACGGCTCAATTATATTGATAGTATAGCAGTCAAAGCAATGAACTAACACAAAAAGAAGTAGAGATAAAGTTATTATTGTTTTAGTTACATTTCAACATATTTTAACAATGCAAAATACAAATCGAAAAGAGTATCGTTATTTAAATCACCGGAATCTATTTGCATGTTCAGTCTTACTTCATGAACTGTCTTTCTTCGTTGAAAATGTAGCATACATAGACTTGTTTATTCTCTCATGATCAGTTCATAGGTAATCTTCTTTTAATACAATCTGAAGCGAGTTATGTCCTATAATGAGAAGCATATCTAGGTTTCCACAAGTAGTTTTACACTTAAATGCCTCCACAATAAATGACAAATGTTGAAGTTCTATCATCAGTCTGTTTTCTACCACGAGAAAGGGTTCAGGAACAGCCTCATCTACCAATGGATTCCTCTTTCATACAGCAGTTCCAACAGAAAATCATTATGCCTTACATCTAGATATCCAGAAAATGTTTCTTCTTGTTATATAACCTTATCATTTACGTACAGCTAGTGTGTATGATCATTCTTAAAATTAAAAGTTTTGTTACATGCCTTCGACATGTCTACCCACAACAATGACGGCATCCTTTTCCAAAAATGAATATCTCACAATTGTCTTGAATATAGTCTTCTGTATTTAAACTTTGAGTGTTACTTGATCTTTAATAGCCTGAACTAACTTAAAACAACGGCTTTCAGATCCAACACAACTATTCATTTTCAAAACACTGCAGTTGACATACATGTTGACCTATCACATGTTCTGAATTTGAAGCGATGGGCAATCTGCAATACAAACACTTCTACAAAGAATATGTTCGAGTTAATATTGCCGTGTAAAGGTATTTTGACACATCAGATATATATACAAATTAAATAGTAATAATCAAGAACTATGGAGTTAAAGTCTGAACTCTTTGTACACAATGTAATTCGGCACGTAGTTATGCATGCGTGTGACGTCATTCTATGTTAGGTGGAGTCATTTATAAATGGGCTTTTGTAATTTTGTATGTTATTTCTTAAAATATGGATGGCTGGAAAATATAACATGAGACTCATTTTTAGCTCCAGTCGAGCTTATGTCATGGCGAATTGACCGTCGTTAACTTTTTGCTTCAAACGACTTATCCTCCCTAACCACTTGGCCAATTAGACTGAAACTTCATAGGAAGCATCCTCTCTATGTCCTCTCCTAAATTCATTCAAATTTTTTGGATCCATGCAAAATTCTGATTTCCATGGCAACCAAAAGAAAAAAATAGTGTAAACTTAAAAAATCTTCTCCTCTGAAAGTGCCGAGCCGATTTTCAAATAATTTTGCAGAAATGTTCCTTGGGTTACTCTTAATCAGATTCCTTCAAGCCAAATTGATTGGTGAAAAAACATGGCCGCCAGGGTGAGAGGCTATTTTGCATTATATGGCTATAGTAAAAACTTAAAAAATCTTCTCCGAAAGTGTCAGGTCGATTTTCAAATAATTTAGTAGAAATGTTCCTAGGGTGATCTTCTATCAGATTCCTTTAAGCCATGTTGATTGTTCGAAAACTATGGCTGCGAGGGGGTGGGGCTATTTTGCCTTATAAATACGGCTATAGTGAAAACTTAAAAGTCTTCTTCTCCAAAAGTGTCGGGCTGATTTTCTAATAATTTTGTAGAAATGTTCCTAGGGTGACCCTCTTAGATTCCTTCAAGCCATGTTGATTGGTTGAAAAACATAGTTGCCCGGGGGCCGGGCTGTTTTGCCTTTTATGGCTATAGTGAAAGAAAATCTTCTCTGATGAAAGTATCCGGCTGATTTTCAAATAATTTTGTAGAAAAATTATTTTGCAGAAATGTTCCTCGATTGACACTCTAGGAGATTCCTTCAAGCCATGTTGATTGGTCAAAAAACATGGCCATCAGGGGGCAGGGCTGTTTGGAGATTTAATTTTTGCCTAATGGGCGTTACTGGCCCTCTTGGGCCTCTAGTTTTGTCTTTTTCAAGTGCTATTTTGCACCTATTATTAATAATAAAATTGCTGCCTTCTCTTGTTACAGTTGGTACTTTGGACCACTCAGTAGAGATGAAACCAATGAAATATTTGACAAAGTCAGATCAAATGGAGTGTTTCTGGTCAGAGAGAGTCAGTCAATAAAAGGGGACTTTGTTCTATGTGTAAGGTAAGAATATCTTAAAGGGACTGAATCCCATATGAGAAAAAAATCGAAAAAAAAAGAAAATTGTTAAAAATTGCTATTACCTTGATGTTTTTGCATGTAAGGCATTGAGATTTGCTGACTGATGTACTACAATATATGCACACTATTAATATTGCTGTATATTTATCACGTGATCACTACAACCGAATTGACAATCTCCTTCCCAGAGTTGTTGTTCCTTACACTCACGCATACATGAATGTAATGAGTCGATAGTGTTAGAGAATGCCGAATTGAATCCACAAATTCAAATGAGCAAGAGGAAATCTTATCTTAACTGCTTATTTCCTATGAAATAATGAAAAACAAGACTTGTACAACCTTCTACAACATTCCGTTACATATATATCGACGTATTTTGGATTAATTAGAATAAGTATAAAATATAACGCTTTTGGACCATTATGGTGTTCAGTCCCTTAATAACAAACAAAAGTTTCAGGTAAGTTTCTTACAGGAGCTTAGTTGGAATTTGGGACATATTTGGCGCAAGTACTGGTTATTTATCAGTGTATTCTAGAATATGAAAAACAGGGGGGATAGTAGGACCTCTGCCTAGTAAACCTAAACAATAAATTTAGAACCCTGAAAATCTACTTGACGTGATAAAAATTAATTATGTCTCCCCCATACATGGGGGTGACATATTGTTTTTGCCTGTTCCGTCCCTCCGTCCTTCCGTCTGTCACACTTGTTTCCGCTCAATAACTGAAGAACGCTTGGGCTTAGGAACTTCATACTTGGTATGCAGGTTGGTCATGACCAGTAGCTGACCCCTATTGATTTTGATGTCAGAAGGTCAAAGGTCAAGGTCATGGTGACCTTCTGAGGTAAAAAGTAGTTTCCGATCAATAACTGAAGAACGCTTGGGCCGAGGAACTCCATACTTGGTATGCAGGTTGGCCATGCCCAGTAGAAGACCCTATTGATTTTGAGGTCAGTACGTCTAAAGTCAAGGTCACATTGACCTTGAGCTTAAAGGTCACAGTGACAATGAGCTGAAAAATTGTTTTTGCTTGGGCCCATGAACTTCATACTTGGTGTGCAGGTTGGTCACAACCAGCAATTGACCTCTATTGATTTTGAGATCACTAGGTCAAAGGTCAAGGTCACGTCCATCACACTTGTTTCCGCTCAATAACTGAAAAACACTTGGGCTTAGGAACTCCATACTTGGTATGCAGGTTGATCATGACCAGTAGATGCCCCTATTGATTTTGATGTCAGAAGGTCAAAGGTCAAGGTCATGGTGACCTTGGGAGGTAAAGAAATAGTTTCCGCTCAAAAACTGTAGAACGCTTGGGCCGAAGAACTCCTTACTTGGTATTCAAGGTTTGCCATGCCCTGTAGAAGACCCCTATTGATTTCGAGGTCAGTACATCTGAAGTCAAGGTCACAGTGACCTTGAGCTGAAAGGTCGCAGTGACAATGAGCTGAAAAATTGTTTTTGCTTAATGGCTTTGGCCATGGAAGTTATTACTTGGTGTGCAGGTTGGTCACCACAAGCAGATGACTCCTATTGATTTTGAGGTCACTAGGTCAAAGGTCAAGGTCATGGTAACCTTCAGCTGAAAAATGGTTTCCGCTCAATAACTAAAGAATGCTTATGTCGAGGAACTTCATACCTGGTTAGCAGGTTGGTCCTAACCAGTAGATGACCCTTATTGATTTTGAGGTCAGAAGGTCAAAGGTCAAGGTCACATTAACAAAGAGCTGAGAAATAGTTTTTGCTTAATAACTGTAGAATGCTTTGGCTATGGAAGTTAATACTTGGTGTGCAAGTTGGTCACCACCAGCAGATGACCCCTATTGATTTTTAGGTCAAAGGTTATGGTCATGGTAAACTTCAGCTGAAAAATGGTTTCCGCTCAATAACTAAAGAATGCTTATGCCGAGGAACTTCATACCTTGTGTGCAGGTTGGTCCTATACAGTAGATGTGCTTTATTGATTTTGAGGTCACAAGGTCAAGGTCACGGTAACCTTCAGCTTAAAAATGTTTTTTACTCTTTAACTCAAGAATGCTTATACTAATGAATTTCATACTTGGTGTGCAGGTTGGTCCTAATCTGTAGATGACCCCTATTGATTTTGATGTCAGGAGGTCAAAGGTCAAGGTAACGGTGACCTTGGGCTGAAAAATGGTTTCCGCTCAATAACTGAAGAATGCTTAGGCCCAGGAACTTTATACTTAGTGTGCAGGTTGGTCACCACCAGCAATTGACCCCTATTGATTTTGAGGTCAAAGGTCAAGGTCATGGTAACCTTCAGCTGAACAATGGTTTCCGATCAATAACTAAAGAATGATTATGTCGAGGAACTTCATACTTTCGCATGTTGGTCCTAACCAGTAGATGACCCCTATTGATTTTGAGATTACAAGGTCAAAGGTCAAGGTCACGGTTTTGATTTTGACTTCATCATTTCTTTTCCTCCCCTACGACCACACAAATGGGGAGACAAGCGCTTTTTCAAAAAAGCAATCTCTAGTTAGCCTATTTTTCATGCAAAAGATCTAATTAATCTTTGAATTATGAAAGACAGGCTATTATCATGACTGCAATTTTTTTGATTGAATAGGGTAAAGAGATATAGGATTGGCTGAATTTTAATGCAGAATAATGTTCCAAAGAGACACAGAAGACCATTTATATTTCTCCTTTTCCAGCAATGTTGTTTACCAGGTCTCTACAGTGTTCTTGTTCTGAATTTTACTTAATTTTGTAGTTCTAAAGAAAATTAAAATTGATTCTTTTTAAATGATTGAAATTGTTGAATATTGACTCACTGCATTCAATCAGGCATGAATAGTGACCAAACTCATTGGATGTCCAATTACAGTCTCGGATCATCAATATTGTGTTAATTCATTTTCTCACATAAATTATATATATGTTACGAGCACTGCTGCACAGGTCTTCTTGACATAATAATTCCAAAGAAAGATTTGACTTCATACATTCAGCCAAGAAATTACCTTTAAAAAAACAGGTTCGAAAATGGAATATGATGACGATGCCACAGAAGACCTACATTTTGATTACATGACCGGAGGTGTGTCATAATAGGTTTATTCCATTGGTTGATATTAGGCAGTCCCGCAGTTGCTCATTAATATTTGATTTCGTGTTTGGTATTGTTAATTTCATTGGTTATTGACAGATATTTCTTTCATAGATCTATATTAATTTTCATATTGTTACCATAAATGGAAACTGAAACAAAATAAAATTTTGTAAACAGATAATATCGTAGAATTGACATGAAAAACGTCATTTTTAAACAAATCGACTGTAAAATTTCAATGCAATCTTTTATGAACAATTATCGAACATTGGTTCTCAAAAAAAAAGTGTAATCTGAATAAATTGTGGGTGAAATCGCAAAGCATACAATAGACACTGATTAATTCAGAAGCAGTCATCAAGAGACTCATATTACTTGTATGACTGATCAATCACAGTAAGATAAATTAGTTTAAACAAAACAAACTTGATTATAGCAACACGTTAATGTTGTAGCTGCTAGCAGTCATGGGTTTTAGCACATTTTTCTCCTTAGATTTTCATCAAACTTTTAGCTATATATATTATATATATACTAGTCTTATAATGTTTACCACTCTTGCTCTCACAGGGAAGACAACAAAGTTAGTCATTATATTGTGAACAGAATACAGGTTGGAGGGAACACAATGTTTTATCGTATCGGTGATCAACAGTTCCAGGATATACCAGCTTTGTTAACATTTTACAAAACACATTATCTAGATACCACTCCTTTAACTGTACCGGTAAGCTTTTCTTTGTTCCTTCCCTACATCTGAGCTCTAAATAACCGTTTCCCTCATACAACAATTCTGCTGCAGACGACTTTGAACATGTTTTGTCAAACAATGGAAAATCTCTATAATTCAATGGATAACCTATGACTAAAAGTGGAATACATTGTGGCTAAAGGAGAAATTGCTCGTTCTGAGGAATTTCTTCTTTTGTCACTATGTTTTCAAAAGGCCGTCTGCTGCAGAGGCGTCAGAAAGAGTCTATATGAGGGAAAGGGTTAAGATCACTCTCTATCTGTTGTTGTTAACTTTTACCTTTAAACAACATCTCCTAAACCACTGGACCAATTTCAACCAAACTTCACTGGAATTATCCTCCGGTTTTACTCTTTCAAAATTGTTCAAAGATTTAAATTCTATGAAGAACTTTGGTAGCTGCGTTATCAGAAAGGGGTGTAAACTGCTCCATTAACTGTACCGGTAAGGTTTTCTTTGTTCCTTTCTTACATCTGAACTCTAAATAAGGGGCGTACTTCTTATTCTAAAATCCTTATTTGTGCTCAAAAACCTATGTTGGGATACTCTGAGAACACAAAACACTTATTTTAACCCTTTCCCACATTCAACAATTCTGCAGCAGACAAGTTTGAAAACGTTAAGACAAAACTGTAGAAAACGTCTATAAATGAATGTATAAACTGTTGAGTTTAAAACAATGGAACAACGAGAAATTGCTCATTTTGACACAATGTTTTCAAAAGTCATCTGCTGTTGAGGTGTTAGAAAACGTCTGTATGTGGGAAAGGGCTAATTCAGTAAATATTATTCAACGATATTAACATGATTCTGACTGGTGCAAATTTGAATAGTTACAACATCATGAACATGCATTGTATTATTTTCCGCAAATTTGTGATATTTCATTTCGAAAATATACAAGTCCCAAGAACTGTAACCCTTAATTCACTAAGTCAAAAAATTCGCCCATGCCACAAGAAAACTGACCTTTGGAACAGGAAAGAGGAAGATCGAACTGTGTGACACGTTTGTCCCCCTCTTTCTACCTTGACAGAGCTAAGGGGCATTTTTCATGTTCTAAAGTCCTTATTTGACCTCCAAAACCAATGTTGTGGGCACTCAAAAGAATAGTCTTAGTGAGACGATTCTTTTGAGTACCCACAACATAGGATTTAGTTGAGTAATAAGAGAAACATTGTGGGGAAAAGAGCTGTTCACTCCCTTTTGTCTAGGCCTCTGCTCTCTTATTAGCTCCACTAATGGCGAATTGTCCGTCGTGCATGTGTGCGTTAACTTTTTCCTTTAAACAACTTCTTCTCCCTAACCACTTGGCCAATTTGGTTGAAACTTCATAGGAAGCATCCTCTCAATGTCCTCTCTTAAATTCCTTCAAACCTTTTTGATCCATCCAAAATTTTGGTTTCCATGGCAACCAAAAGAAAAAAATATTGAAAACTTAAAAAATCTTCTTCTCCGAAAGTGTCTCGGTGATATTCAAATAATTTTGTAGTAATGTTTCTTGGGTGACCCTTTATTAGATTCCTTCAAGAAATGTTGATTGGTTAAAAAAAGATGGCCGCCAGGGGCGGGTCTATTTTGCCTTATATAGCTATAGTGAAAACTTAAAAAATCTTTATCTCCGAAAGTGTTCAGCCGATTTTCAAATAATTTTGTAGAAATGTTCATTTGGTGACCCTCTATCAGATTCCTTCAAGCCATGTTGATTGGTCAAAAAACATGGCCGCCAGTGGGCGGGGCAATTTTGCCTTATATGACCATAGTGAAAACTTAAAAAATCTTCTTCTCCGAAAGTGTTGAGCAGATTTTCAAATAATTTTGTAGAAATGTTCCTTGGGTGACCCTCTATCAGATTCCTTTAAGCCATGTTGATTGGTAAAAAAACATGGCTGCCAGAGGGCGGGGCTATTTTACCTTATAGCGCTAAAGAGAAAACTTAAAAAATCTTCTCCTCCGAAAGTGTCTGGCAGATATTCAAATAATTTTGTAGAAATGTTCCTAGGCTGACCCTCTACAGATTCCTTCAAGCCATATTGATTGGTTGAAAAATATGGCCACCAGGGGGTGGGGCTATTTTGTCTTATATGGCTATAGTGAAAACTTAAAATATCCTCTCCTCCGAAAGTGTCAGGCAGATTTAGAAATAATTTTGCAGAAACATTCCTTGGGTGACACTCTACAAGATTCCTTTAAGCCATGGTGGTTGATAAAAAACATGGCCACCAGGGGGCAGGGCTGTTTGGAGATTTGATTTTTGCCTTATGGCCGTGGAGCGATACTGGCCCTCTTGGGCCTCTTGTTTCCAAACAAACCCTATACTATGGGTATCTAAAAGAATCATATCACTGAGTACCCACAGCATAGAACAAGATCTAGATCTCTGAGGAAATCTGTTTTTGTAGTGAAGGTTTTTGTTCCATAAATGGAATAACCTTGATATGTGAATAGCTAGCTTTTTGAATAAGGGAATTGCCAAACTGTCTTTCTAATGATGAACTATTAGATCTAGCATTGAGGTAGGATTGTGTTCCTGCTGAACAAATATTTATGAGTTCATAATCAGATCTGTATTACACTGATAATAATAATTACATTATGCTTAAAATTTAGTTTTTAATTCCATTTTTCAGGCTCCAAGAGAAAAAGTAATCACAAAATATGACTTCCCTGGGCAGGTAAATATTGTATTTATAAGACTTTTAGAATTGTGTGTTCATAAAGAGGTATGCCCATTCATTTTAGTCAGCCAATTTTTAGCACGACTTTTGAAAAAACCAGAGCTATTGTTATGACCCTGGCGTCGTCAGTGGCAGCGTGTTTGTCCGGTTAAGGTTTTTTGTTCAGCTCAGCTTTTTGTCTCGCCCACGATAGTGGAGTGAGACATAGCAGTCACTTTTCCGGCGACGGCGACGGTGGCCGCTTTTACAAATAGCTATATCTCGGCAACCCCTGCTTGAATTTTTCTGAAACTTTGTTAGCTGTATTGTTTGGTCATGGGACATCTGTCAACGTCAAAGTTTTCAGGGTCAAGGTCATAATTGTGCAGAACTTGACCTTTGTTAGGTAACTTAACCTCAAAACTTAACCTTTCTTATATCTCAGCAACCCCTGCTCGAATTTTTCTGAAACTTTGTCAGATGTATTGTTTGGTCATGGGACATCTGTCAACGTCAAAATGTTCAGGGTCAAGGTCATAATTGTGCAGAACTTGACCTTTGTTAGGTAACTTAACCTCAAAACTTAACCTTTCATATATCTCCGCAACCTCTGCTTGAATTTTTCTGAAACTTTGTCAGATGTATTGTTTGGTCATGGGACATCTGTCAACGTCAAAATTTTCAGGGTCAAGGTCATAATTGTGCAGAACTTGACCTTTGTTAGGTAACTTAACCTCAAAACTTAACCTTTCTTATATCTCAGCAACCTCTGCTTGAATTATTCTGAAACTTTGTCAGATGTATTGTTTGGTCATGGGACGTCTGTCAATGTCAAAATGTTCCTTTCTTATATCTCAGCAACCCCTGCTGGAATTTTTCTGAAACTTTGTCAGATGTATTGTTTGGTCATGGGACATCTGTCAACGTCAAAATTTTCAGGGTCAAGGTCAGAATTGTGCAAAACTTGACCTTTGTTAGGTAACTTAACCTCAAAACTTAACCATTCTTATATCTCAGAAACCCCTGCTTGAATTTTTCTGAAACATTGTCAGATGTATTGTTTGGTCATGATACATCTGTCAACGTCATAATTTTCAGGGTCAAGGTCATAATTGTGCAGAACTTGACCCTTTCTTATATCTCAGCAACCCCTGCTGGAATTTTTCTGAAACTTTGTCAGATGTATTGTTTGGTCATGGGACATCTGTCAACGTCAAGATTTTCAGGGTCAAGGTCATAATTGTGCAGAACTTGACCTTTGTTAGGTAACTTAACCTCAAAACTTAACCTTTCATATATCTTAGCAACCTCTGCTTGAATTTATCTGAAACTTTGTCAGATGTATTGTTTGGTCATGGGACATCTGTCAACGTCAAAATTTTCAGGGTCAAGGTCATAATTGTGCAGAACTTGACCTTTGTTAGGTAACTTAACCTCAAAACTTAACCTTTCTTATATCTCAGCAACCCCTGCTTGAATTTTTCTGAAACGTTGTCAGATGTATTGTTTGGTCATGGGACATCTGTCAACGTCATAATTTTCAAGGTCAAGGTCATACTTGTGCAGAACTTGACCCTTTCTTATATCTCAGCAACCCCTGCTGGAATTTTTCTGAAACTTTGTTTGATGTATTGTTTGGTCATGGGACATCCATCAACGTCAAAATTTTCAGGGTCAAGGTTATAATTGTGCAGAACTTGACCTTTGTTAGGTAACTTAACCTCAAAACTTCAAACTTTCTTATATCTCAGCAACCCCTGCTGGAATTCTTCTGAAACCTCGTCAGATGTATTGTTTGGTCATGGGACATCCATCAACTTCAACATTTTCAGGGTCAAGGTCATAATTGTGCAGAACTTGACCTTTGTTAGATAACTTAACCTCAAAACTTAACTTTTCTTATATCTCAGCAACCCTTGCTGGAATTTGTCTGAAACTTTGTCAGATGTATTGTTTGGTCATGGGACATCCGTTTCAACATCAAAATTTTCAGGGTCAAGGTCATAATTGTGCAAAACTTGACCTTTGTTAGGTAACTTAACCTCAAAACTTAAACTTTCTTATATCACAGCAACTCCTGCTGGAATTTTTCTGAAACCTTGTCAGATTTTCCCATGACTTATTTTAAAATTACTATGTTGTTATTTTATGTGTAAAAACTTACTATCATAATCATAGTGATTGCAATTATTTACAATTTAATGTAGTATTATTGATCACTCTTTACTTCATGTGTGAATAAATATATTAAGATATATGATAACAATGCATTGACAGACACTTACTTTTTCACATTTTATCAACTTTACTTTCTTTTTGCATAGTGATACCATTTAATATCTGATTTTCTTAGAAGGGCGAGACACCCTCAGCCCGAGGTCTTGTTTTCTGTTTTCTATCAGTCGAACGTCTGTGCCGTACGCGGTGCTCTTGTTAATAATATATGATTGCTGCAGCATTTATGACTGAACCCTTCCCCACATACAGATGCTTTCTGACGCCTCTGCAGCAGACAACTTTTGAAAACACTGTGACAAAAGGAGAAATGGCTCGAAAAGACCTTTTTCAGTAATTATACTCTCATTTACAGAGATTTTTCATAATTTTCCCAAGATGGACTATAAATTTGCCTTTCATTTGACCCAAATAATGAACCCTTTTATGAAAGTATTGTGATCGCCTTTTGTCTGTCGTCCGTCAACATCTTCTCAGTAACCAGTGGGTCAATTGGGATGAAACTTTACAGAAAGCATCCTTTCAATGTCCTTACTAGAATTCTTTCAATTTTTTTTTGTTCATGAATAATTCTGGTTTCCATGGCAACCAAACGAAAAAAAGCTTTAAAATTCTTCTTCTCCTTAACTGGTTGGCAGATTTTCAAATAATTTTGTAGAAGCCATGTTGATTGGTCGAAAAATGGGCCGCCAGGGGTCTGGGCTATTTTGTCTTACATGGCTATAGTGAAAACTTAAAAAATCTTATTTGGAGTTTTAAATTTTGTCTAATGGCAGTGGAGCGATATTGGCCCTCTTGGGCCTCTTGTATTAGCTAACCTGACCATAAAATGAGTTAATGTGCTTGGCATGACAAATCACATTGCCTAAGTCAGGTGAGCGATCCAGGGCCATTACATGGCCTTCTTGCTTAGGTTAGGTGCTACAAGCTTGTCAATGATACTCGGAAAATTTATTCGCTTAAATACATTATAATTAGGGATTGGAACGTAAAGATGGAAGCCCAGATCTCCTAATTTCCTAATAATTAATGCGTTCCCATTTCATTCGAATATATAAGGTTGATAGATGATAGATTTTTTTTTTTGACGAATAAGTTCTTATTCAATCATTTTAACTTGTATTTCTTACAACTATCGAATTAAAACGTGATGACAATTGAAAACAAAATGATGAAGGTGTGAAGATTTGACATATTGTTGCAAATTGTCTGAAGATAACATTCAAATCGCTACCTGATTGTCACGTTGTTCTGTATTGACTCGTGATTGCAATCGGATTAAAATGGAGACAACAGTCAATTCATTAATTTTAAGTTTTTATTTATTTACTTTTTAACAGATTAAAAAGCGAAAAAATGGTAAAAATTATAATCGAGTACTCTAATACCTTTTTTGATAACCGGTACTTGGACATCTGATCCAGTACTCGGGTACCCGGTCCCATCCCTTATTATAAGTCAAACCTCAACAATCTAATGAGACATTGATAAAAACTGGAAAAACATCTTAGTAGAAATATCGAAAAATCTATTTAATCCTTTGCCACATACAACAAATCTGCAGCAGACGACTTTGAAATGTCAAGGTCCAAGCACAGAAATCCATTTAAATGAAAGAACAATAATTGATTAGAGTTGAAAACATGGTGATGAAAGGAGAAATGGATCGTTTTGAGCAATTTCTTCTTTCGTCGCCATGTTTCTAAAAAGCTGTCTGCTGTAGAGGTGTCAGAAAGCGTTTATTTGAGGGAAAGGGTTAAATGAAAGGAAAATTATTTAGTACAGTTGAAAATCAAATTATTGTGGCAAATGGAGATGTTGCTCATCAATGCACGATCAATTTCTTTCTTTATTACGATGTTTTCAAAGGTCGTCTGCATGTTGGGACAATTAAGCATCCTGTAAGCCTCTGCTAAACAGATGAAAACATTATGACCAAAGAACCCCACAATACATGTATGCACCACATTATAATATATGCGGCAGGTCATACCAAAAACGTAAAAAATGGAAGTAACAGCTTCCTGCCTTGGACGGTGTGCAGGAGGGATGTTAGCATTTTATCTGATGCAACATGTCAGGATGGTAAATAACCAAGCAAATGCTGTGATATTTCTATTGAAAGTGGCATAAAACAACATTCAAAACAACAAACAAAAATTATTCTTATTTATAAATATGATCTACAGGACGAGGAAGATCTGCCATTTAAAAAGGGGGAGATATTGGAAATCATTTCAAAAGAAGAGGCAAGTTGGTGGACGGCCAAAAATAAAGACGGTAGAATAGGGCAAATACCTGTCCCTTATGTAACCAAGGTAAATAACTAAAGTATCTTCGTTTTATGGGGTAATTACGTCACACTCGGCTCTATAGCAATTTGGCGAGCAAAAAAATTCTACCAATGATATATTAAAATAGTTGTTTTTGAAGAAAAAAGTCTGACAGGTATTGTGATACCCTTGGCGTCTCATCACTCAAAAACTGTTTAATGTTTACAAATGAAACTTGGTACACATTTTCCTAGAAACAAAACTGATGTCCGTACGAAGTCACAAAACTCTGGCTAACTATTCATTTAGTGATGCCCCTTTTTCGACTTTAAAAAAACCAGTATGAGTGTTGGCAGCGCTCTTGTTTGACATAACTACAGCAGGCATTTTTTGAAACAAAATCGCCAAAAAAGAAATTACTTGTTATGAGCAGTTTCCCCATTGCCGAAATTCAGAGTCAACTTCTTTCAATGATTGTGCGGCGCTCTGCTAATACCTATCTGAAGGTGTTTACCCTTGCAGAACCAAATCAGCTGGCACATTTTTGGTCTAATCTGGCTCTGCAATGTTCACCAATTAGTCAAAGGAGGTGTTATGAAACTTCTTATAAGCAGTATCAAGTTACAATATCCATTTGGATTTTTTATTTACATTTGTAATAATTGCGATATGTTGTGACAAAAGGAGAATTTGCTCATAATTCTCCTTCGTCTTAATGTTATTCAACTGTATATAATAATTTTACTTTGCTTCAAAAGAATTTTCCTTGTTTTTGCCAAGATGTAGTCAAAGCCATCTGCAGATTTGTTGTATGTGGGAAAGGGATAAAATTATGACTTGTTAATTGTAGCACTGGTATATTACACGTAAAAGACTGTGAAATTATTTTGTTACTTCAAATTTTGTACGGCATTCTGTCCACAAAAACAAATGAAAGTAGTTAGTATTATTTTGCTCAAATTATGTTTATATATCTTACAGTATGACAGAACAGAGGAAGGCGTCAGTCCACCTGCAGACCCTGTACCTCAACCTGTACCTCAACCAGTAGGCTTTATTTTACTTTGTGTAACCCAGTTCCTCGTACACACCACATTTAAAGTCTCGACAGCTGAACAGTGTAATATGACATTGTGGGAACAGGAACAATTATCATGATGTAGTGTTCAATCTGGCCTTGCTATACAAGGGTCCATTTCTAAACCTCTATGGAAATAACTGATTTTTTTCTCCTCAAAAAGTGAGAAATATAATTTTAAAATAACTGGAAACACTGGAAAAGGAAGAATCGATTGTTTTGAGCAATTGCTCCTTTTTCCATAATGTTTTCAAACATAGTCTGCTGATTGCGTAACAAATGTTGTTTGTTTACAGGGACTGTATAATAAATTCTGAAATATTTTCCTTTAATATTCTCTTAGCAAATTTATAAGAAAACGTGTAGTTTATGTGTCAATAATGTAGAAATGTTCCTAGGCTGACCCTCTATCAGAATCCTTCAAGCCATGTTGATTGGTTGAAAAACTATAGCAGCTATTTTGCCTTATATGACTAAAGTGAAACCTTAAAAAATCTTCTCCTCCGAAAGTGTTAGTCCATTTTCAAATGATTTTGTAGAAATGTTCCTAGGCTGACCCTCTATCAGTTTCCTTAAAAGCCATGTTGATTGGTTGAAAAACTATAGCCGCCAGTGGGGCGGAACTTTTTTGCCTTATATGGCTAAATTGAAACCTTAAAAAATCTTGACCCTCTATCAGATTCCTTCAAGCCATGTTGATTGGTTGAAAAACTAAAGCCGCCACTGGGGCGGAACTTTTTTGCCTTATATGGCTAAAGTAAAACCTTAAAAAATCTTCTCCGACGAAAGTGTCAGGCTGATTTTCAAATAACTTTGTAGAAATGTTCCTCGGGTGACCCTCGATCAGATTCCTCCAAGCCATATTGATTGGTTGAAAAACATGGCCGCCAGGGGGGCAAGGCTGTTTTACCTTATATGACTAAAGTGAAAACTTAAAAAATCTTCTCTGACGAAAGTGTTTCGCTGATTTTCAAATAATTTTGAAGAAGTGTTCCTTGGGTGATTCTCTAGATTCCACTAAGTCATGTTGATTGGTCTAAAAAATATAGCTGCCAGGGGGCGGGGCTGTTAGCCTTATATTGTCTTTAGTGAAAACTGTAAAAATCTTCTCCTCCTAAACTATTTGGCCGATATCAAATAATTTTGCAGAGATGTTCACTGTGTCGGGCTGTCTGTCTGTCGGTCGGTCGGTCGACCGGAAACCATATTTTGTCTTGCCTATTTCTTACAAACCACTGGGTGGAATTCAATAAAAGTTTACATGAAGCTTCTACACAAATAGATGTGCATATCCTAAGGTTTTTTTACAGAGTTGTGGCCCTTTTACTTATTAAGTTATGGTGTAGGTCAAGGTGCTGTTTAGGGGGTATTTACCATCTTCAGTGATAGTTCTAGTTTTTGCCTAATTGCAGTGGAGCGATACTGGCCCTCTTGGGCCTCTTGTTTCAACTTGTCTTTACATCATCTTTCTTTGAGCACTTCTCCGTTGTTTGTCTGTCACATTTTGACTTACTGGATGGTGACACATGTGTTCCTTTGAACACTTTGTTTTCAACTTTTTCCCACAATGCAAAACACTTATTAAAACATGTTGGCAAAAGGAGAAATTTGCTCATGATGAGTAATTTCTTGTTTTTCCACAAACTCTATTCTATAATTATACTTTCTTTAAAGTAGATTTTCCATATGTTTGCCTAGAATTTAGCAAAGTTGTATGCTGCATGTCGGAAAGGGTTAACCCTTTCACTCATATAGACACTTTCTGACGCCTCTGCAGCAGACGGCTTTTTGAAAACATAGTGACAAAAGAAGAAATTGCACAAAACGTGCAATTTCTCCTTTTGCCACAATGTTTTCTACTTTTAGTCATAGGTTATCCATTCAATTATAGAGATTTTCCATTCGTTGTCAACATATGTTCAAAGCCGTCTGCCGCAGAATTGTCGTATGAGGGAAAGGGTTAAATGTCTAAAATGTTGTTGTTGTTTTTTTCCACCTATAAGGCACCAATGAGTTTACCAAAACAGCTACCAGCAAAAGCCATTGTAACACAAGCAAGATTACCAAATTTGTACGATCCTACACAGTTAAGGCTTAATGTAAGTGCCCCTTTTAATATCGCTCGCTATCTAGATAAAACTTAATATGGTCTTTGCACCACGATTTTTTAACCTCTCTGTGGTGTAGTGTTTAGAACTTCTGATCTGTTTTGGGAGACGGACACCAAGGACCCCCAGTGTTGTTATTTTAAAAATGGTAGTTATGGCTTACCTCCTTGGAGCTGAGGGTTGGGGGTTAAGCATTATGTCTGATGCATCATTGTCAGGATAAATAATACAAGAACAAACTTAATATGGAAAATATGGTTGTCTGAGTATGACAGTTTTAGACTGAACGGCTCATCTAATGGCACAAATACTTAATAGTAGACTCTTGTCACTTGGATTTTTCATTCAAATACTGAAACTGTGTTGGAATCTGGATCCATCCTTATAATTAGAATGAACTTAAATGTGGCTAAACAAAGTCATGTGTCCCCTCTCGAGTTTTGAAGTAGTGAAAATTGCATATCCCGAGACAAAAGTATTATTTCGTTGTGGAAAGTGTCTATATAAGGAAAGGGTAAACATGATTGCGCAGGTAGATCTTTACTCTGATGATAGTTTTTCTGGAGGATTGCTCAATTAATTCATATCCGTATGTCCTTTGATTCTACAGATGTCTTGCTATGTACTTTAATTAAAGGAATTAAGTATGATGGAAAAGAATGAAAAATAACAATTGATTCCTATGATAGTGCACCCACGAGACCCACTTTGGGATTGGAAATAAGCAATTTCTATTTATAAAATGACAATGGTATAATCTAGAATGCCTTTTTGGATGGGGTTTCAGATAAATGAGACACTGGTGAGCAATCCGGGCTCCCATGGACCTCTTGTTAAACTTACCTGAGGATATTAATGTTACATCTGGAAGTCCAGTTTTGAAAGAGAAGAAAATGATTCTGAAATGGGAGAATTGGCTCATAGATACATTTGTATTGTGTTCATACTGCTTTCAAAAGTGTCTGATGTAAACAAAGACTGAAAAAGTCAGGGAAAGGGTTAAAACAGAGAGAGGTCTGGATTACTCAACCAAACTCTGCAATGATTCTTTTTAGTACCTACAACACAGGGTTTCCGGATCAAACAAAGATTTTTGAATATTAACCCTTAACCTCATACGGCAGTTCTGCAGCAGATGACTTTGAACATAGTTTGTCAAAAAATAGAAAATCTCTATAATTGAATGGATAACCTATGACAAAAAGTGGAAAACATTGTGGCAAAAGGAGAAATTGCTTGTTTTGAGAAATTTCTACTTTTGTCACTATGTTTCCAAAAGCTGTCTGCTGCAGAGGCGTCAGAACGCGTCTATATGAGGGAAAGGGTTAAATAAAGGAATTAAGTATGATGGGTAAAGAATGAAAAATAACAATTGATTCCTATGATTGTGCACCCACTAGACCCACTTTGGGATTGGAAATAAGCAATTTCTATTTATAAAATGACAATGGCATAATCTAGAATGCCTTCTTGGATGGGGTTTCAGATAAATGAGACACTGGTGAGCAATCCGGGCCACCATGGACCTCTTGTTAAACTTACCTGAGGATATTAATGTTACATCTGGAAGTCCAATTTTGAAAGAGAAGAAAACGATTATGAAATGGGAGAATTGGCTCATAGATACATTTGTATTGTGTTCATATTGCTTTTAAAACTCGTTTGATGTAAACAAAGACTGCAAAAGGCAGAGAAAGGGTTAAAACAGAGGTCTAGATTACTCAATCAAACTCTGCAACAATTCTTTTTAGTACCTACAACACAGGGTTTCCGGATCAAACAAAGATTTTTGAATATTAACCCTTACCCTCATATGACAGTTCTGCAGCAGACGACTTTGAACATAGTTTGTCAAAAAATAGAAATCTCTATAATTGAATGGATGACCTAGTAGTGGAAAACATTGTGGCAAAAGGAGAAATTACTCGTTTTGAGAAATTTCTACTTTTGTCACTGTTTTCAAAAAGCTGTCTGCTGCAGAGGCGTCAGAAAGCGTCTATATAAGGGAAAGGGTTAAATATTTGCCTTATCAGGAGCTCTGTTAACAATATGGGATTGTTTTGGGCCACAGCTTATGCTGTTCAAAAGTCTTCTGATGCAGAGAAAGGTAACGTCTTGTGCATAAGGGAAATATAATAACAGTTGAACCTGTGTATAAAGACCACCAGGGAACACAACAATATATTCACAGGTGGTCTTTAATTGCAGGGTCATTTATACAGAAAAAGAGTAACTGGGACACTAAAAGTTTGGTTGCTATACACAGGGAATCGCTATTCCAAAGTTGTCTTAACCCTTTTCCTCATACGACAATTCTGCAGCAGTCGACTTTGAACATGTTTTGTCAAAAAAAAAAAAATCTCTATAATTGAATGGATAACCTATGACTATAAGTGGAAAACATTGTTGCAAAAGAAGAAATTATTCGTTATGAGCAATTTCTTTTTTTGTCACTGTTTTCAAAAAGCTGTCTGCTGTAGAGACGTCAGAAAGCGTCTATATGAGGGAAAGGGTTAAATTAAGCACAGGTTTTACTGTATTTAAAAAAAAAATCATTTTTTGTTCCAGGATGGTGATATCATAACAGTAACAAAAATTAACCCAAATGGACAATGGGAAGGTGAAATAAATGACAAAAAGGGTATCTTTCCCTTCACACACATTAAGTTTTTAGACGACAATTCCTAGTGCTTCAGCCTCCCGTACTATTTATGTGGCTTGTTCATTCTTTCTCTGTGTAATAGATAAGATAGAACAGTGTGTGAGGATACAGTCAAGGAGGGAGGACCAAGATGACGATTGATGGAGGGTGATAAAGTTCCATTACTTGGCAAATACTGCTTTTGTCATCTTTAACTAACCTTTCTGAAATACAACAAATCTGCAGCAGAAGACTTTGGAAGCATGTAAGAAAAATGTGTCAAATCTCCATGAAGCAGAGTTATTTAGTAGAGTTGAAAAGAGATATTTTACATTTTTTCTAAAACGTTTTCAAAGTTATCTGCAGTTGATTTCTTGTTTGTGGGAAAGAGTTAATAATATCTAAACATATATTCATAGAAAAGAAGGCTACGGTAGCTCATTAATATATTCTTTCGATAATAGAGTACTGGTCTCAAATGAGGTATGGCTAAAATTGTTTTAAAAAGGATAGAATTGTCCGTTGAGGGTGTTGCACCCTTTTGCAAGGAACATTGCTTACCCTAAGACAGGTCAATCAACCTGAGATAGAGAATTTTCAAAAATCATGATTTAACTGAAAAACTGTTGAAAATGGCATAAAACCTCATTAAAATAAATTCTAAAAAGGGTGATCACTGTTTGAGAAATGTTTTCTTTTTCTTACTCTGGCCATGCGTTTTCTTCTTTTTTCTCTGGCCTTCTTTTTTAGATCGCCTGAGCCAAAGGCTCAATGTGATCTTTACTGATCATTCTCTGTCAGTCATCCGTCACTGTCTGTAGTCGTCATCAACCATTGTTAAGTTTAGCTTTAAACGACATCACCTCCTATACCACTTGCCCATTTTCAACCAAACTGCACAGGAATGTTCCTTTGATGGTCCTCTTTCATAATTGATCAACAAGGTAAATCCATGGAAAACTTTGGTTGCTGGGGCATCAGAAAGGGGGGAAATGCCCAATCTTTAAAAATATTCTCCTCTACAGCTGCTTATTATTTGGGAGAAATGTTTTGGATGAACCTCGACAAAAATTGTTCAAGCCATTTTAACTCTTTGAAAAATATGGCAGCCAGGGAACATCAGAAAAATGGCAAAAAGATAATACCATTTTTAGTAAAAATGCTTGTCTGCTGATTTCAAGATAATTTCATAGAAATGACCGTCTACGGTTTGTTTTAATCCATATTGATTGGTTGACAGACAGCAACAAGCTGGAATGAGAAAGGAGTCAAGTTAAATTTTAGCTTAAATGACATCTCCTTATCCACGCCATCAATTTCAAGCAAGCCTCAAAGAAATGTTCCTTTGGTGGTCCTCTTTCAACAAAATTGAAAGATATTAATTCTATGTAGAACATTGCTTACTGCCACATCAGAAAGGGAGAAAAATGCCCTATTTTAAATTCTTCTGCTGAATCTGCTTGTCCGTTTTTAAAATAATTTAGTAGAAATGTTCAAGCCATATTGATGGCTTGTAAAACATGGGGATCAGTCTGCATCTGAAAAGGGGCAATATTATAAAACTACATAATTTCATTCAAATGAAAGGTTTTGTCTGAATTCAAGATAATTTTGCAGAAATTTTTCTGTACATAACTTTTTCAAGCCAAATTGATTTGTTAAAATGAATGTCATCTCCTCCTAAACCATTGGACCTATATCAACAGAAATTCGCAGGAATATTCCTGTGGTGGTTCATGCCTTATAGCAATTATTATTTACTGATAAGTTGATTCATGCATGACCAATGTTTCTCCGATATTAGCAGTAACATCTTTGCCACTTTACTTTCACTCAGGTGATCAATTTAGGGCCATCTTGGCCTTCTTGTTCTACTGCTTCTTGCGTGCTGGCTATTAGCAATAATGTATTTTTGATGAAGTGTTCAAATTATATTTGCTGCAGGTGGATAAAAGAATATGTTTTCCAAGGCATTTATGTCCTTGTCTGTGTGCAACAAAAACATGAATTGTAGTGAATACATTCATATCTGGTTCTAATTAATTACATATTTCATTGTTTTTGTTTTTACTCTTTTTATATTTAAAGATAAAACATAGTACATGTAAGTGAATTAAAAGGGTTATGAAAGAGTTCAAGGTTAATATTTGTATGAATTGATATTGATTAACCCAATCCCACATACATCTGCAGCAGACAACTCTAGGAAAAAATATTGAACATTTATAAATGAAAGTGCGATTACTGAATATAGTTGAAATCTTGCTGTTGATGTCAAATGGATAAATTGCTCATAATGAGCAATTTCTTCTTTTGCCACAATGATTCTATAAGTCATCTGCTTCAGATGCGTATAAGTGGGAAAGTGTTAAAGTTAACAATATGTTCTAAATGTTCAAAGAGTCATAATAAACTGTTTTTATCTCACCTGAGCACAAGGTAAGTTATTGTGATTGCATTTTGTCCGTTGTGCTTCGTACATAAACATATTCTCCTCAGTAACCAGTGGGTCAATTGGGATGAAACTTCACAGAAAGCATCCTCTCAATGACCTGACTAGAATTCCTTCCAATTTTTGGGATCCATGCAGAATTCTGATTTCCATGGCAACAAAACGGAAAAAAACCTTTTAAATTCTTCTTCTCCCAAACCAGTTGGCAGATTTTTAAATAATTTTGTAGTAGAAATGTTCCTTAAGTGACCCATTATCAGATTCCTTAAAGCCATGTTGATTAGTCGAAAAACATGGCTGCAACAGGACAGGGCTATGTTGCCTTATATTGCTATAGTGAAAACTTAAAAAATCTCCTCCGACGAAAGTGAGGCCGATTTTCAAATAATTCTGTAGAAATGTTCCTAAGGTGACCCTATATCAGATTCCTTGAAGCCATGTTGATTGGTCAAAAACTATTGCCGCCAGGGGGGCGGGTCTTATATGGCTAAAGTGAAAAATAATAAAATCAGGTGAGCTATCCAGGGCCATCTTGGCCCTCTTGTTTATTGTTATATACAAAACAATTGTAACTGGATATAATGAAGATGTAGTTACAATGGTTCTGCCAGAAGACCTTGATATTGTACATAAAATAGGCCATGTCTAAAGGGGGGATGTATTACTGTTGAGGTCAACATGTTTAACCCTTTCCCACATATAGACACTTTCTGTTGCCTCTGCAGCAGACAACTTTTAAAAACAGTGTGACAAAAGAAGAAAGTGCTCAAAACAAGCAATTTCCCCTTTTGCCACAATATTTTCAACTCTTTTCCAATAACTAATCATTTCTTATAAAGTGATATATCTCATTTTTGCCTAGATGTTTTCAAAGTAAACTGCTGCAAAATTGTTGTATGTGTGAAAGGGTTAATGAATAGATCACTTAAGAAAAGTGAGTTTGTTAATGCCTAAATGGAACCAATGGGTTCTATTTGATCAAATGTTACTTTTCCTGCAATGTTTTCAGTTGTTTAGTGATTTTGATGCGAGGAAGAAATTTCCATGTGGAGAATGAGTTGTTATAGTCATAATAAAACAGCTTTTGGTTTTATATTATACAACTTCTTGCACCTAAATGTTACCAAAATCTATGGGGATTTTCTATGTTTTTGCCTAGATATTTTCAAAGTCGTCTGCTGCAGGTTTGTTGTATGTGGGAAAGGGTTAATAGAGTTAAAATGAGTTTACAGCCATATACCTAATATAGACCACTTCTTACACCTTATACTGAAGACAACTATTAGAAAACATTGTGAGATATGGTGGAGTCAAACATTAACCCTTTCCCTCATTTAGACGCTTCTGCAGCAGACGGCTTTTTGAAACCATAGTGACAAAAGAAGAAATTGCTCAAAACGAGCAATTTCTCCTTTTGCCACAATGTTTTTCCTCTTTTAGTCATAGGTTATCCGTTCAATTATAGAGATTTTCTATTTTTGTTCTGCAGAATTGTCGTATGAGGGAAAGGGTTAACCCTTTTCCACTTGCAAGCGCATTTAGACACATTTGTGTCAAATAACTATTGAACACATTGAGGCAAAGATAAAACTGCTCATATTTAGGAATGTCTCCTTTGTTCACCATGTAGTGTTTTTAGATTCAATCTAATAGGTATACTTTCATTTATTTTGACTTTTCATTGTCTTCTGCTGCAGATTTATCATATGAGGGAATGGGTTAAGAGCAATTTCTCAATTAATTCAATGATTTCTACTGTGATCAAAAACGTAGACTGACATCTGCCAACATTTTCAATGCTTTACTCAGATGTTAATAACATTTCCCACATACAACAAATCATCAGCAGAAGCCTTGGAAAACATCTGGACAAAAATGTGAAAAAGATGAAAGTTTTATTATTGAATTACTGGTTACTGCAGAGGCATCACGATGCATAAATATGTTGGAAAGGGATTTAACACCTTTTGACATATATAGAAAAGTGAGGTATAAACACCGACTAAAAGGGATGGAAAGCTTATCAATTTATAGAAAGAAAAGGTGTAAGCATGTGTTCTTTGAAATTATTTCAGTTGTTAATTAACCCTTTCCCTCATATAGACACTTTCTGACGCCTCTGTAGCAGACGGCTTTTTGAAAACATAGTGACAATGAAGAAATTGCACAAAACGTGCAATTTCTCCTTTTGCCACAATGTTTTCCACTTTTTGTCATAGGTTATCCATTCAATTATGGAGATTTTCTATGTTTTGACAAAATACGTTCGAAGTCGTCTGCTGCAGAATTGCAGTATGAGGGAAAGGGTTAAGTTGGCAAACTTTTATGTTATTATGATACTATTGTTTTTGTGTACTTGGCTAAAATATGGAAACTCTTGATGATTGAAAATATTTATTGAATTTAGTTGTAAAACAAAAACATTGTGGGAATGTTTTCATAAGTCTGCAGGTGGGAAAGAGTTAATGGAAGTATCATTATTGAATAGAGTTGAAAACATGGTCCACTAAGGAAACATTACTCATTATGAGCTATTTATTCATGGCTTCAATGCTCTCAAATTCATCTGCTTCAGATTCTCCAAAATACATCTGCATGTGGGAAATGGTTAACCCTTTCCCCCAGGAAGACCGATTTTTTGGCACATCCACATTTGTGGACAACTTTTTAAAACATTGTGGCAAAAGGAGAAATTGCTCACAATGAGCAATTTCTCCATTTTCCACAATGTTTTCAACTTGATTCAATTGCTAAATTTTCATTTATGAAGATTTTTAATGTATTGGCCTTGTGTAGAAAAGTGTTACAATGAATGAATATGGTTTAGACATTCACAATTGGCCAAAAAATGTTGTAGTTATTCTGGACTGACAGGAGGTATAAAAGAAATACATGTTGAAAAATCAAAACATTTTTTGTATGTCCTGTACTTTAATAAATCATGTGCTACCTATGTGTTGTATTTAGTTGAAGCAATTTGAGCTTTATTAAGAAAGATGAACCTAAAACAGATCTAGATTAAAGATGCATTTCTGGTTCACAAATCCTTATTTGAACTCGAAATTCTATATTTTGAGTACTAACAAGAATAATCTTCCTGAAACAATCCTTTTGAATGCACACAACATAGGGTTTTATTTATTATTAAGAGGTATACAAACACCTATTTTCTCCTTTTAATCTAACCAACTGTAAGTGTTAACCCTTCCCACATGCAAACCGTTTTTTTTTTGGTGGCAAAACGAGAAATTACTCACAATGGGCAATTTCTCCGTTTGCCACAATGTTTTCATCTCTTTTCAATAATTATACTTATTTTTGCCTTGATGTTTTTAACGTCATCTGTGGCAGTTACTTGTATGAAGGGTTAACCATTTCCCTCATATAGACGCTTTCTGACGTCTCTGCAGCAGATGGCTTTTTGAAAACATAATGACAAAAGAGGAAATTGCTCAAAACAAGCAATTTCTCCTTTTGCCACAATGTTTTCCACTTTTAGTCTTAGGTTATCCATTCAATTATAGAGATTTTCTATTTTTTGACAAAATATGTTCAAAGCCATCTGCTGCAGAACTGTTGTATGTTTGAAGGGTTAAGTGTTCTATCTGTGAAATGTTTCAGGTGGTGCCTGGTGAATGTTTGACATCATAAATCATAACAGAGTCCTTCCTATCAATATGTTTAACCCTTTCCCACATACAATAAATCTGCAGCAGACGACTTTAAAGTATTTAGGCAAACACACTGAAAAGCTCTGTAAATGTAGCTATAATTACTGAAAAGAATTGAAAACATTGTGGCAAAAGGAGAAATCGCTTGTTTTGAGCAATTAATACTTTTGTAATAATGTTTTCAAAAGTCGTCTGCTGCATAGGTGCTAGAAAGCGTCTACATGTGGGAAAGAGATATTATATGCAAGCACTTGACAAGAAATATCCCACCAAACAAAGTACATGTTCAATTTTGAAATAGTATTGAGAAAATGGTGGAATTGCCAATTTCTTTTTGCACAATTAATTCATCTAAAATTCTCTGTGGCAGACGCATCAAATTCCATCTTTATCAGGGTAAAGTTATTCCTTTCTCAACTACTGCAAACCTGCAGATGACGACTTTAACAAAAAAACATCTAGAATAAAGGTATGGAAGATCTCTATAAATGAAGATACAACTATTAAATAGAGTTGAAAACATTGTGACAAAAGGTGGAATTGCTCCTCCATTTGCAACAATGTCTTCAAAATATGTCTACTGCTGGGGTGTCAGAGAGCGTCTGTATGTGGGAAAGGGTTAAAGAAGCATCCTTTTGTTTAATAAAGCTCAGTTGTGAAGACCTTATTATTTTATGAAAAATAAATGGTGCAAACATAATGAAGTCATTCTCTTAGAAAATGTTATTGTTATGAAGACATTTTGATATTAAAAAAAAAAAATACATGGTGTAGAAGTAAATTGATAAATATAGTCTTTGTGGGTTTTTTTTATAACGAATATTTTGTTGTTTTGTATTTCATGAGGAAAAACAAATTAAATTTTCAAAGCGCTTTAGAGCAGATAATTCAATTTCCCACACATATCTGTTGAACTGAATGAAAAAAATGAATTATGGTAGGAAATAAAAGTCAACGCTAGAAATGCTTTTCAAAGGTTATTGACTTAGTATAATTATCCCTTTTCAGGTCAACGGTAGAAATGCTTTCCAAAGGTTGTTGACTTTGTGTAATTATCCCTTTTCAGTGAGCAGACTTATTTGATACATGAGCAGCAGGCGACATTTGAAAACATTGTGACAAAAGGAGAAATTGCTCATAATGAGACATTTCTCCCTTTACTACAATGCTTTCAACCCTGCTGAATGAAAATAATTTGATTATAGATTTTTCAATAATCAATGGCCTAGATGTTTGCAAAATCATTTACTGCAGGTTTAATGTATGTGAGAAAGGCACAAAGAGAAATAAATTTTCGCCAGGTGAAGGCTTCAAGTTGGTAAGTTACGTTTAGTTGTTCCTACCAGCATTTACTATTCTGTCTTTTCAATATCGTAACACATGTGGACTTCGTTCCAAACAGGCTGTTGTTAATACAGCAATGCAACAATGTAAATCCAGCATTAGCTGATCATATTATAAAAATACACATGTTCTATGAAAACCAACCTTACAACCATATCTTTAGAAGTTTAAAAGTATGAGTCCCCAGGACTCCTAACCCTTTTCCACATATAGACGCTTTCTGAAGCCTTTGCAACAGAAGACCTTTGAAAACAATGTGACAAAAGACGAAATTGCTCAAAAAGAGCAATTTCTCCTTTTGTCACAATGTTTTTTACCTTCATTCATTCAGATTTTCCATGTTGTTGCCTAGATATTTTCAGTCATCTGCTGCAGATTTGTTGTAAGTGGGAAAGGGTTAAAGTGACTATCAAGCAATAGAAAACACTGAGTCCTTCACTGAGTCCCAAGGACTCAAACATTTTCTAAATACGAGTCCCTGATAAATTGTGAGTATAGGACTCGATACTCGCAGGTATCAAAGTCACTCCAAGGCCTGGAAGATGTTTTGCCAAGTGTAGAAAACAATCAATTTGCATATCCATACTATGTGATCATAATGTACACCGTATGTCTTGAATACAATTAGCAGGCAGTGCATATCCAGTTAACCCTTTCCCTCATATAGACGCTTTCTGACGCCTCTGCAGCAGACGGCTATTTCTCCTTTTGACACAATGTTTTCCACTTTTAGTCATAGGTTATCCATTCAATAATACAGATTTTCGATTTGTTGACAAAATATGTTCAAAGTCGGCTGCTGCAGAATTGTCGTATGAGGGAAAGGGTTAAAGTTTTGGAGATCTGGATAAGACTATGCAGATGGCTATGATTTATAGGGTATTCAAGGTAATATTTTCTAAGGTTCTTTTGTGTGTTTAGTCACCATTCTTCAAGTTGCAGGCAATAATAAACACAATATTTTTTTCTAAGAGAATGTTTGTTAGCCTAGGTATTACTGTAGATTTTATATTTGTAATATAAACTATTATGATAGATTTATCATTTATGATAATGAACAGACGATTAAAATAATATAGAAAGGATTACATTTTCTGTTTTTATTCCCATATATTATTCCCGCGAAAGGTCGATGGGATATTGCGTTGTCCGTCCGTCCATCTGGAGCCATATCTTAGGCATGGTTGGATTGTATTGATTATAACTACATGGAAATGCCTGACAGCACGGTTAACTGAGAGTGTATCAATTACAACAGAGTAATGGCCGTTTGCACTTATATTGTATATTAAACAAAAAAATGTATTTAATTTATTGGGGAATTAACCCTCTGATTTAATCCAACCCTGGTTAGCTCCCTTAAATCAATAGTTAATCTCAATTACCAGGGACGTAGATAAGAGGGATAAGCAACTAAATTGTATACTAAAATATCACCCGTGCCAACATTTGTAGCAAGTAAAACTCAAAAACTATTCAAGATATGAAAATAAAAAATATAGTATCTGAAAGTTTAAACATTCTTCTATTGCAGTAGATAAAAATAGTTTAATATATACTACAGATTTTGATAATATGTTATTCTTATGAAAAAATGTCAAGTCTATTAATTTTGGGAAAAAAATAATATAATTCAGAAATCCCGATATCTGTGTCTTTTAAACCAGTCATTGTTCAAAATACAAAGAAATTCCAGTTGTTCATTGTATCTCTAACTTTAGTTGAAATGTTAAGCTTTCAGAATATGTATGATTTGTTTATGTGCCAAATGTGACTTCAATGTTTTGTTTGCTACAAAATGTGAACATTTGGACAATGTTATTGCTTTATGTGATCATTTAACCAGATAACAGGGGTACAGGTGGAGTTGCCTATCCCTATTATCTACGTCCCTGATTACCAACTTTGTATCCATTCTACATGAGAACATTCATCATTGTCAGATCTCGATTTTATATAACAAACCCAACGCCGACGTGGAATATTTATAAATTTGGTTAATTGGGGGGTAATAGGCCGTTTTCAACAATGTTCAGTCATATCACGTCGCCCAGTTCACATATTCAATCCGCACAACGGACCTTCCAAGGAACTGACTTATTTTCCACATAGACTGATATCCTATTAAAGGAAAACGATTGCCAATTGTTACAGCAACTTGTGTAGAGTCTGTGTACCGCAAATTTGGTCATAATGGAACAAGTTAATTATTTAAGAGATTGTATTTGTCCTTCGAATATGTAGATCAATTACGTTAAAAAAACCAATATGGAAATAAATGATATTTCTCATTGCAGGTTACAAATACTTAAAGGTTTCTTTTCGCAGAACATGACTCATATGTAAATATCTGCCGATGTCCTAGCTTAATATTCATTGACGGCGTTCAGTTTTCTATATAGATGGCCGAGCTCGGTATTCTTAGTCGACTTTCGGTTTGCTATATAGATTCGACCACCGAGCTATATAGTCCAGGTAGGCGTTCGGTTTGCTCTATAAATTCGATGACCGAGCTATATAGTCCAGGTAGGCGTTCAGTTTGCTATATAGATTCGACCACCGATGACCGAGCTATATAGTCCAGGTAGGCGTTCGGTTTGCTATATAGATTCGACCACCGATTACCGAGCTATATAGTCCAGGTAGGCGTTCGGTTTGCTATATAAATTCGACCACCGATGACCGAGCTATATAGTCCAGGTAGGCGTTCAGTCTGCAATATATATTATATATTCGACTGTTGTTCGAACACCGATGACCGAGCTAAATAGTCCAGGTCGACGTTCGGTTTGCAATATATATTCTAACACCGATGACCGACCTTGGTATTCCAGGTAGGTGTTCAGTTATAGATTCGAGGACCGAGCTAGATATTCCAGGTAGGTGTTCAGTTTTCGATTATATATTCTAACACCGAGGACCGAGCTAGATATTCCAGGTAGGTGTTCAGTTTAATATATGGATTCGAACACCGAAGGCCGAGCTAGAAAGTGCAGATCGGCGTTCGGTTTGCTATATAAAATTGAACACCGATGACCGAGCTAGCTATTCAAAAAGCTGCGTTCGGTTTGCTTTATAAAATCAATGACCGATGGTCTAGCTAGATAATCCAGGTCGGCGTTTAGTTTCCTATATAAAATCGAACACCCATCCAAGAGCCAACTTCTCACTGCAAAGCTAACTCATCAAGTCTGAAATGTAATGGTGTGATGACTTAACAAAGTATCTTCCCCTGTATGTGAATGTTTTACGCAAGCCACGACCAATGAATATTGACTCGTACATTGAGAAGAAAAATGTCTACATATGGGAGCATTTTCCCCCTTTGATACAATATTGTCAAAAGCAGCTTATAAAGCGAATTCATGGGAGAATAGACATAAAGTAAAATGATCATCCCGGCTCGACGGCGATCCACTCGTCTACATGTGAACCAATATGTTATAATTTCTGTGGCATAGAAATAACGCCTCTGCAGCAGACGATTTTTGAAAAAATGTATCGTCCCGGATCAACTTAAGCATGCCGCGCAGGCTTACCCGCATAGAAACTTTTCGCCTCCTGTGGATTTTCTGTTTTAGGAATTATCACTCTATACCTCTATCCCCCTGAGACGGAATGTGTCGGCCCGGATCAGTCTGTGCGGACTGCGTAGGCTGATCAGGGTGACAGGGTCAATACATTACGCAGAGGCCATAATGTTGTTTTTTTCGCGGGACGGCTGATATCAAGTATATATTTTCAAAATCGTTGCGGCAGATTTATTGTTTGTGGGAAAGAGTTAAGAACATTGATTCATGTGATTCCTAAAGAGGCTTCTTCCGGCTTTGTATTTAAAGTTTCTGATTAAAGGTACAAAATAATTACATTGCTTTTAGTTTTAATCTGGCATTTTAAAAGTTCTGCTAATCGCGTTGTACTGAATATTGTGATACAATAGGCTAAGTATTAACCCTTTTCCTCATATAGACGCAACCTGCTGCAGATGAATTTTGAAAACATTTTGGCAAATAAGGAAATTGTTCTTCATGAGCAAATATTCTTTTGCCACAATGTGTTAAACTGTATAAAGTAATTATGCTTTCTTTTAGTTTGGTTCATGTTTTACCTAAATGTATTTTTTATACATAATTTATTTGAGCCGTTCCACAAGAAAAATCAATATTATGGACTCAGATCAGCCTGCAGATTCCGCGCAGGCTAACCTGGGCCGACACATTTCGCCTAAGGGGAATAGAGGTATAAAGTAAAGATTCCTGAAGCAGAAAAACCACAGGATGCGAAAAGTGTCTGTCCGGGTTAGCCTGCGCGGCATGCTATAACTGATCCGGTCGATACTTTACGCAAACTCTAACGGCCGTGATAATTTGAAATACTGTTGAATAAGGCGTAAACAACATTAAAACAATCGAGTTTGCATGCTGGAGATTTGTTTTATAAGGGATAGTGTTAGAACCGAAAGTCCGTGAGCTATTTCTTCTCTTGGTGTATTACCTTTACCTTGTTGAGCTTGTCATAGAGATTCGCTTCTCTTTGGTCCATTTCTTCTGTTTATTCCGGTCCATCAAAGTTTTGGAAATATTTTGAAAAGATAAATTGTGTCATGTCTTCTTCAAAATATTTTTACAAGTATTTACAATGTTTGCCTCTACAACATGTCCTGGAAGTTTGTTCCATAGATCTACAATTCTCTTGGAAAAGAATCTTCCTTCCCATTGGAAATGTCTCAATAATTTTCAGGTAGACTTGAAAAATATTATATTTCAAAGAACCATTCTATTGTACTTTCTTGCATTTAGACGATTTAACCGGCCCGGACCGTTTTTGTATATATTAAACACGTGTCCTCTAGAAGTGTTGTGGTTCGGTGAAATAACTTTAGAGGATCTACCTTATCGATGTTGTTTAACCCTTTCCCTCATACGACAATTCTGCAGCAGACGACTTTGAACATATTTTGTAAAAAAGTAGAAAATCTCTATAATTGAATGGATAACCTATGACTAAAAGTGGAAAACATTGTGGCAAAAGGAGAAATTGCACGATTTGTGCAATTTCTTCTTTTGTCACTATGTTTTCAAATAGCCGTCTGCTGCAGAGGCGTCAGAAAGCGTCTATATGAGGGAAAGGGTTAAGATTGTGTATGATTCCACCGTGTCGGCTCTGTACCGTCTGTACGTAGGGTCTGTGGCATTGTTTTAGTCTTTCCTGCTATGTAAGGCTTGTAAAGTTCTTGTGACTTTCTCAAATATCAAAACAATTAGCTTTATGATTCAATTCTTTAATGTGACCTATACAATCCCATTTTGAAAAATTAAGATTCTATCACTCGATGTTGCATTCAACGATGACATACAGCACCATGAAAAAAGAATTGTCGTTTAATCGGAAGTGACTGTTCTCCAGTTTTATTGAACATACTTCCAGTTTAATATGCACTTGTTTTGTAATGTGTACTCTTCCATTATGTCATCTTTTTTAAACGGATATAAATGCATTTTATTTATTAATACTTGTACAAATATTAAACCATTTCCGTCACGGAAAACCTTTTGACTAAAACTAACGGCATATTTGTTTTAGCTCCACTGGCTGAACGTCAGTCGAGCTAAAGTCATGGCGAATTGTCCGTCGTGTGTGCGTCCGTACGTGTGTGCAAGCGTGCGTTAATTTTTGGCTTCAAACGACATCTCATCTGTAACCAGTGGGTCAATTGGGATGAAACTTCATAGATAGCTTCTTCCAAATTCCTTCATTTCTTGGCGATCCATGCACAATTCTGTTTTCAATGGCAACCGAAAGAAAACACTTTTAAAATCTTCTTCTCTCAAACTGGTCGACAGATTTGCAAATCATTTTGTAGAAATGTTTCTTGAGTGACATTCTTTCAGATTTCCGCCAGAGGGCGGGGCTGTTTTGCCTTATATTGCTAAAGTGATAATAGTTTTGCATTTTGTTAGTGGAGCGATTCTGGCCCTCTTATTTATTATTCATTTTTAAACCTAGCAAAAAAATCAGCAGATGACCTTGAAACATCTAGGCAAAATGTGCAAAATGTATATCAATGAAAGCTTTAATATTGGATAATATGAGCATTATGAGGAACGTTTGTCACATTGTTTTCAAAATGCGTCTGCTTCAGAAGTGTCAAAATGGAACTTTATGTGTGAAAGGGTTATATAAATGTTTTACTCAGATTGTTCAGTATAATATTTAACCCTTTCTCATATGCAGAAGCACTTGACGCCGACGTCTTTTGAAGACGTCTTTGTGTAATAACAATTCACTAATTATGCTTTTATTTATAGTGATTTTCAATATTTTTGATTATACGTGGTCGTCTGCTACAGAATTCTGAAATGCTGGGGTGTTGATACGACTAGACGGTGAACCACAGGCGTCCGAATCGGGGGGGGGGGGGGGGGTGGGTCGCTGGTCGCAAGTTTCGTCGTTGTCCGTGTAATGCGGATCATTATTTAACTCTTTCACACATACAGTTGATTTGAGACAGACGAATTTGAAAATATGTTGGCAAAAAAGTGATATATTTCCTTTTGCCACAAGGTTTTCAATGATCGTCTGCTTCAGAAGCGTCATAAAGAATATGTTTGTGGGAGGGGTTTAACTATTTTATTTTTTGCACTGAAAGGTTGCTCCTGTGGAGTGCAACACAAATACTGTGACTAACTAGTTAGACACTTTCAAAATATAGAGCCAAACATAGGAATCTCATAGAATTCCCGCAACCGCTGTCACAATCACTGTCTTAAATAGTTTAGTATTTCTGAATCCTTTCTATAAAATGTTTATTAATCTCAATATCTATAGTTTTCCCTTCCAACCGTTGCTGAATGATTTTTTTCATTTTTTCCTTCTGAAGCCTTTCCCACTTACAGGTGCATTTGGATGCATCTGCATCTGCAGCAGACGACTTTTGAAAACATTTCGACAAGAAGAATAGATCGCTTATGATGATAAAATTCCCATTTTTCCACAATGTTTTCAGATATGTTGTATGTTGCGAAATATGCCAATAAGTACAGGTAGATTACGGACCCTGGCACACCACAGGTTAACATAAATATGAGCCGTCCCACGAGAAAACCAACATTGTGGTCTCTGCGTAAAGTATCGATCCGGATCAGCCTAAGCATGCCGCACAGGCTAACCCGGACAGACACTTTTCGCCTCCTGTGGATTTCTGTTCAGGAATCCTTACTCTATACCTCTATCTCCCTGAGACGGAATTTGTCGGCCCGGATTAGCCTGTACGGACTGCGCAGGCTGATCTGGATCGATACATTACGCAGATGCCATAATATTGGTTTTCTCGTGGAACGGACTTCCATGGGTCGGGATTCTACTCGCTTATATCACTCATCACCCGATACCACTCATCAAATGTTCCCACAATATTTTCAACTTGTTATTAATATCATACTACCATTTTTGATCAGATAGTACATACTCTTTCCTCAGATAATTTTAAATTATTAAATTACGTAAAGGATGACCCCATTTTTTTGTCAGATAAACCATCACATTGTTTTCATCGATCGTTTGCACGTTAAACTAAAAGGTTTTGTGATACGTTTCATAGAACCGTAATGGTTAATTTACAGACGATAAAGGTCGAGTAAATACGATGTTCCAAATGTAAATACGAATAATAAAATACAATGCACATTGCTTACAATTGAACTGTTCTATGAAAAAACGGGTCATAGTGCGAGTAACCCTTTCTCACACGTAGACGCCATATGTACGATACGATAATAGTGTAGAAAATGGAGATATAGCTTATAATAGGCATTTTCACCTTTTGCCATACTATTTTCCACCTTATGCGATACTTTAACTTTCATTTATACATAATTTTGCATTCTTTTCCTAGATGTTTTCAAAGTCGTCTGCTGTATATTTGTTGTATGTAGGACAAGTTTTAAATTAGTTTCGATACATATCAGCATATACAAGACCCTGTCGAATACTCGTCTTCACTTTTAGAAGTAGGTCAAACACCACACTTTTAACTGTTATGATTAATTATCAATCTATTCGTAAATCCTGATTTACTATGTCACCATGCGGTGTTGTATCACATGCAAATGACAAATGTCCCTTTTCCGAAGCACTGGTCATCAATATGTCCTGCGCTTTTGAACCAAAGTTTATCATATTGATGGGGTGCTTGTTCATAACAGTCATGGAAGAACTTTGGTGGAAATGCCTTTGGATGTGTTTCGTATGCCGTCTTGCAATTGCTGTAGACACAAGTCAGTGAACTATACATTTTTTCTTTACAAATAAGATTACTAGAAACTATTACTACTTCTACTACTACTACTACTACTACTATACTACTACTACTACTACTACTACTACTACTACTACTACTACTACTACTACTACTACTACTACTACTACTACTACTACTTCTATTACTACTACTTCTACTATTACTACTTATACTACTACTACTACTACTACTACAACTACTACTACTACTACTACTACTACTACTACTACTACTACTACTACTACTACTACTACTACTACTACTACTACTACTACTACTACTACTACTACTACCACTTATACTACTACTACTACTACTAATACTACTAGTACTACTTATACTACTACTACTGCTACTTATTCTACTTATGTTTTTCTACTATTTATACAGATGTAAAATAATGACTTCTTCCCAATAAGCAAGTTTTCTTACAGCAGTGTTTTATCCTTTCTTAAACTAATTGCTCTTGTTTAATTTCTAAAACTATGCTACGTCACAGGAGAACCGACCTTTATTATATTGCAACATGCAACAACGTCTCTTGGAAAAAAAAATGAGCCGTTCCACGAGAAAACCAACATGTTGACTCTGCGTAAAGTATTGACCGGGATCAGCCTAAGCATGCCTCGTAAGCTAACGCGGACATACCTTTTCGCCTCCCGTGGATTTTCTGTTTCAGGAATCATTACGTTATACCTCTATCCCCTAGAGACGGAATGTGTCGCACCGGATTAGCCTGCGCAGACTTTTTAGGCTGATCTAGGTCGATACATTACGCAGTGTCCATAATGTTGGTTTTCTCGTGGAACGGCTCATGATGTATCAGGTGTGTACTCAGATGCTACCTTTCACTTTGTTATGCGTTTTAACATTTCCCACTTTCAGACGCAATCTTACGCCTCTTCAGCATACGACTTTTGAAAACCGTATGATAGTGACAAAGGCAGATATTGCTCATAACGAGCAATTTCTTCTATTGCCTCAATGTTTAAAACTCTTCTCAATATAAGTTGTTCGTTTACGTATCAAAGTCTTCTGTGATGTGTTTATTGTTGGAATTAGGTTTTGTTAGCTAGCCAGGGACGTAGATAAGAGGGATAAGTGACTGAATTATATACTAACATATCACCCGTGCCAACATTTGTAGGAAGTAAAACTCAAAAACTATTCAAGATATGACCATTACAAAGATACTTTCTAGAAGTTCAAACATTCTTCTATTGCAGTAGATAAAAAATATTTTAATATACTACAGGTTTTGATAATATGTTATCCTTATGAAAAATGTCAGTCTATTATTTTTTGGAAAATAATAATATAATTCAGAAATCCCAATATCTGTGTCTTTTAAACCAGTCATTGTTCAAAATACAAAGAAATTTCAGTTGTTCATTGTATCTCTAACTTTAGTTGAAATATTTAGCTTTCAGAATATGTATGTTTTGTTTATGTGCCAAATGTGACTTCAAAGTTTTTTTTGCTTCAAAATGTGAAAATGTCTATGTGTGATATTTCAACCAGATAACAGGTGTACAGGTGGAGTTGCTTATCCCTTATCTACGTCCCTGGACTAGCAGATCATTCTGATAACTGTTACACCTAACAACCACCTCGCGACTATTTTAACCTCATGCCCTATCCATTTCCCGTATAGAGCTAATCTGCTGCGATTTTTGCGATATACAAGGTCTTTCTGTGAAGTGAATGTGATAACAAAAAAGATCGGCAAATCCTTGTCCTTATGTATTCCGTGATCTGCAGTTAGTCCCTTGCAAGCAGCACTTTGAGTGCTTTGATTTTGTTTCCCGGTCAACATTTTGAAATGTTCGGCCATTTCCGTACCCGATTAACGCTTATGTTATTTTAACGTGGAAATTAACGTAATTATTATTTTTACAGAGATTTACCGTACTCTTGCCTAACTCTTTTCAAGGGCGTAATAAGCTGCAGGTTTTGTATAAGGTTTAAAGGATGTATTAACACATTCATTAAAGCAAACGACGCTTTTTCCTTAACAGTTGGTGGACAAAACCACATTTACTGAGGCTATAAAATAGTTATTTCATGGTTATTTCGGTAATAGTAAAAACTGGTGTCCCTTGTTGCTGGGAGTGACTGTTGCCCGCAAATGTCAGATGTTCAGATGCCACCCAAAACGGTAGTAATAGTATTCCCTCCTTTAGGAATACGGGGGTATCATTATGACTGACTCGCTGGTGTAAGTTGTATTTGTAACTCACCTATGAAACGCCGTGTTGTAACTAAAAAGGGGTTAAACACGGTTTAAAATGCCAAACAGAAAAATCAGATGTCATTCGCTCCACCTCATCGGTTTTGACTGTTACCCAAAATAACCATCAAATAACCGTATAGGCAGGGGCGTAGCTCCCTTTAGGCACTGTAGGCACGTGCCTACACATTTTTTCGTAAAATGCCCCAAAATGCAGCTGCGGCGATACTAATCTGCGTAATGTATCGACCAGATCAGCATGCGCTGTCCGTGCAGACTGATCCGGTCGACACATTCCGTCTAAGGGGGGATAGATAGAGTAGAGTAGTGATTCCTGAAACAGAAAATCCACAGAAGGCGAAACGTGTTTATCTGGGTACGCCTGTGTGGCATGCTTAGGCTGATCCGGGTCGATACTTTACGCATAGTCCACAATGTTGATTTTCTCACGAGACGGCCTACACATTGATTATTGCCAAGCTACGCGCCTGATAGTGCATTTAGTAAATCTGAATAAATTATTCACATAGGGCCTACAGTTTAACAACTCAAATCTTTCAGAACCTATCAACTGGATTCAGGACTCGGTAAATGATGTCCATTTCCTTGAGCACTTGACCACGTTGGGCGCTCTGACCATACACAACTGTGCGGCCGAATGCTACGCCAGACCTGAATGTATTTGTATGGGCTATTCTGAGAGTTTCCAACAGTGTCAACTCTACGACAGGAACATCGGTTATTTCAGTACAGGATTAATCGCCCAAGGCCCAACGAAAATATATAGAAGTAAGCATTTAGCTCTTACTCCCTTTAATTATACTATGATTAAACAATTGTTTTATTGTTTTACGCCGCTTTCAACAATGTTTTAATGTGTTAATCTAACCTCGTATTTCAGTTTATATCATGCTATTTACGATTCGGTTATTTAACTCGTCTCCGATTAGACTGTTAAAGTATCATTACAATATTAACCTTGAGATGTCTTGATTTGTGTAGATTTCATATACTGTTAATGCACGTATCACTCTAATGAACGGACTGTGTCTAATCTAGTTCCTATTAACTCTTTCAGCGCCGAATTGTTTAAAGTAGACTCTTCCATATTCATAATCGGGCGTCTCCATTACTCATGTAATCAAAGTTTAGACAATTTTTATAACTAAAAGGCAAACAATGCTGATTTCAGGTGAGACAGCTCGTTACGAGCTGACTCACCTGAATCAGTATTGTTTGCAAAAACCTCAATGTTGCCTTTGGCGCTGAAAGGGTTAACTCGAAACTAGATACATGTATAAAACATCTACAGCAGTTGAATTTAAAAACATCTATTCAAGAATAAATAAGATTTCCATAAATGAAATTATTCTTTTTGGGAAAATGATGGTAAGTTGCTTATAGCGAGCAATTTCTTCTTTTGCCTTAATGTTTGGAAACATTTGTATGCTGTGATATGTGTATACATGAGTCTGCAGAAGGGAAAGTGTTGATTACGTGTCCATCGCATTGAGGGGGTCAAACATTTGTTATTTAAAATATAGATTACTGATACGGACTGACCCTAGCAACAGCCAAACATTAGGGCAAGTTGCCCGACATACTGGTCGTCTTTTATATACAAATTGCACGTATCTTGGATTAAAATGTAGATAAAGCAAACAACAAAGCACAACACGTATCGCAACATTTGTGAAAATAATATTGTTTCATGATATCCTGACAGCGTGTATATTCAGGGTGTATTTGAAGAAAATAAATGTGAAAGATGGATGTAGAAAGAAGGAGTGAACATTATATTGAACATATAAACTGTGTACATACATCTGTACTTCATATTATTTGGTAGGAAATGTAAACCATGCATAATCTTCATATGTGTAAGTCTTTAATGCATATGACACAGACAATATCAGGTAAAGACATCTATGTCATGACCGATTGAGATTCTGAATTTCCGGAAGACGGCTGTCTTTTTCAGATTTTGTTGAAAAAAAAATAAAAAAAATATGGAAAAATACATAGTTTAAAAATGTGGGATTGTCATAGAGAATGTCTCGATGACTTAATTGTATAACTGTATATAGTCAATTCACTTCCTTGAAAAAAGAAATGTAATATTAGGTCCTTTTTTACTTGATACCTACCTGTAATCTTCTTATACACATCGCAGTTGTTTGCCGTTTCATCAACTTCAATTTGCTAAGTATTATGTAGTAATTAACCATGTCTGACGAGAGTCGGAAGAAACATTAGCATTACAAATACAAAACAACTATATATATACAAACCTTCATTATTTCGGAAAGTGGCTATAACATAAAATGATCTGCTTAGTTTAATGGTTAGACAATATAAAGAACGTAAGCCTGTATTACTTCTATTTTAAAAAGTAAACAGGAAAATAACAACAAAACCTTCTTTGACAATTTCAACTTTAAGGAGATTGTTATTATCTTTAGATTTAGAGGCCATTTCAATTAATGCCTGTTAACACTATTATATACGTACATGTGCATAAGGTCATATAACACAAGCGCGCAAAGATCAGAGCATGTCAGTTAGAATGTCCTTCGTAATTGATCACCAAGACATCACCACTGATACTTAAAGCAAAGCATTCGCGTACGTATACACACACACACACACACACACACACACACACATATATATATATATATTTATACCATACACACGTGCACACAGAAAATAACATGTCAGTGAGGATGTTCTTCGAAGTTGATCCGGAGATCCGCCCGACACGCAATGCAAAGCATACGTTCAGATTTCGGTTCAGACACCGAATACATATTAATATAAGAGCTTTACTTGTGCATGTAGCTGTGAGACTATACTTTTATATTAAAACGGCGAAAACATATTCTTGTTGTGCTTGTAAGGCAGCGACTCTATTGTTATTCCAGCTGCATGTGAAAACACCGAGTACACATTTATAAGAGAGCTCAAGGTGTGCATGAAGATGCATAGTAATGCGATGAATTACACGACAGCGACTTTTGTGTGCTCTTCGGAAAACTCGACGATACTACAAGTTGACGCGGACATGCTGCCGCACATGGACAAGCTGTATCCGTATCTTGGAGGTAGCTATGATTACAATCATGTCACACGGACACCAATATAAAGAGGTTTCGAGATAAATGGCATTTAAGATAGAATTGCACACCACTTAAGTTACTTGTATTTTGGCATAACCATTTCCTTGAGGCTTTATGGTGATGGTTCGATCCGATAGCGACCCGATAAGCTCATGATAAGCCGCGCAAAGATGCATGTTGATCTAGACTTTCTCTGGTCTTATAGTTTCAAAGGTCTGATTTCGTGTTTCTTGGCCCGTTTGTATGTATCTCAAATTATCTCCAACAGTTTGAAGCTCGCTGCTCATGTCATTGTTCATAGCCGAGGTAGGGCGACAATACACGTTTCGAAACGAGAACCGTAGCCTCGTTTAAGTTTCGATATGAATGTGACTATTTTTGTTGAATGGCAGGTCGGAGTCCGAAAGTTACCTGTAACGGTTAACAGTTTAGTTACCTGGCTTATACAAGCGAAAATGCACGTGACTTTTCTCAGTTCTGTATACTATTTGTGGGGAATATACATGTCTTACTGGAATCTAGGCTAAGGTAGTGCTTGGATATTTGATGAGAATAAATAGAATATAGCTCTGATATAGAAGGCCGGCCGGCTTTATTAATCTAAATGGTCCACCGAGTGATAATAAAAGCACTGCTGTGCTGACGGCATTGGAGCTGCATTATGGGCACCCACTAAAACCGCCACTACATTTGCCACGCTTTTTCTTTGGTTACCATTCATTTTTCGACGCACGGGCTCTACGCCAACTCCGAAAAAATGGTATTACTACTATGACCAGGGGCTAAAGCAGATTTGTTGTATATGGGAAAGTGTTAAATTAACGTTACCAAATATTGGCGCTTTTAAAGGTGTTTTGAATTGGCGATGTATCGACCCGGATCAGTCTAAGCATGCCACGCAGTCTAACCCGGACGGACACTTTTCGCCTCCTGTATATTTACTGTTTCAGGAATCATTACTCTATACCTCTATCCCCATGAGAAGGAATGTGTCGGCCCGGATCAGCCTGTGCGGACTTCTCAGGCTGATCTGGGTCGATACATTACGCAGAGACCATACTATTGGTTTTCACGTGTAACGGCTCATATGCATATTGCAGGTTCCCACTTCTACGTGAATGGTCGACTATTAAACGACACCCACGTCAAGCTAAACCCCGGGGCCCTAGGAGGAAGCGAGCTGATTAGTCCTATCGACTCGTTGGCGTGGATCACAGGCGAACCTAACACCAATAAGACGTGCGTTAATTTAACCTGGGATTACAAGTCTGGCACCACCGGGTTTCAAACCCAGGCATGCAACGATGATCTCGAATTCTTCTGTGGTCATTCCGTTTAGTCCGTTACGTTTGAAGCATAAAACACCTTAAACAGTTCAATCATGCAGACGACATTTGACACTTTTGAATAAGGAGTCATTTTGAAAAGAATTTTTGAAAAGGGAGCCATTGTTTTAAAAAAAAAAAGAGTAATTTATCATGTTCTCACATTGGTTTCAGCTATAAATGAAACTCAATTACATTGTGAGCAATTTCTCTTTTGCCACATTGTTTTCAATAGTCGTCTGGTGCAGAGGCATAAGACAGATTTTGTGGTTTCTATAGATATTAATATATATGATAATTATTCAAAACAATTATGAACCGAATTTTTCTGACGCCTCTGCAGGAGACGACATTTGAAAACATTTGTGGCAAAAGGAGACATAGCTCTAAATTTGTTCATGTGCAACAAATTTCTCAATACTGTTCAATAAACTATTATTTACATATTCCAAATATTTGCCTTGACATTTTTAAAGTCGTCTGCTGTAAACTTTGTTATTTTGAAGAAAGGTGAACACATTTGTAGGCGTGTTTAACCTTTACATTTTTAACACAAAATTACAAACTGAACGACACCAATACAATACAATGCACGAAATATATACATGTGTGTGAAGTTTGCTCTTGGATCGGTCATAGGCTATCGGTGTTTCATTGACGCCGCGTGGAAGCGCGGCGTCAGTATGGAATATGTTTTAATTTTGTACCATGGAGTGACGTAATCGAAAAGGGAGCAACCAACACATATTATTGTAAAGAAAAACTCTGTAATATGTTTGAAAAAACAACAGCCTTTATGATTGAATAAATTGTATTAACTGATTTAAGAAACAACAAGATACAAAATATGTACATCTTTTACCGTTGTTACAAAACTTTAGACAAAATTAAATTATTTTTAATAACTGTCCCCCAACTAACTAGGCTAAGCTTTTTTATGACTTGGTTTACGGAGTTCACTAGGCTACGCTTTTTAAAGTGTTTGGTTTACTGCTCTGACGAGCTCAGAAAAAAGATTCGGGTGATGTTTTTTCCTATTTATTTTTGTTGTATAACTAAACTTAAAACGTTCCTCCCCATACAGTTGTTCATTCAGATCATTGTATTATTGCTATATGCTGATTATACATGAGAACTTTTTCTTTTAATTTCATAAATGCTTAATTTTGATATTAAATATCTTTAAACTTGTTAGAATTATTTGGGTTTTTTATTTATATACTCTCGTTTTTTGTTATCATACTTCTACTTCCCTCTCTCCTTCCAAAGCTTGTGTCACGCTTAACTTATAACTAGAGGCATAAACACTTAAGTTAATATCTGTCAATATTTCAGTATCTATGTGTTTTGGTTATCTAATTGGTCTAGTTTGAGCATATTTAAAATTAAGAAACTTCAGCTTGTATGACACTTTTTTGTTGCAGTCAATGTTAAGCAATGTTAAGCAAACTGTAAACCAAATGGTTTGAAGACTTAACTTGTCATTTCACGACTAATCTTTACATGCTGAATACCACAGTGATCGTAGCATACTTGTCCGTTTTCACAGGTTATTTAAATGTATTGAACTGCATCTGCTGCCTTTAAGTCATGCTTTAAAATCATGCGCGGCGTCTTTGATGCTTAGCATCAAAATTCGTCTTGTATAGGAATTTGAACGCCGCCTGGAATTTCTAGCTCGGCCATCGGTTTTCTTTTTTTTTATCGCAACCTGAACGCCGACCTGGAATATCTAGCTCGGCCATCGTTGTTCGATTTTATATCGAAAACCGAACGCCAACCAGGCATATCTAGCTCGGTCATCAGTGTTCGAATTTATTTAGCAATTTGATTGATTGGTGTATTACACCGTTCTACACATGGCTACTTTTCCACATAGACTGATATCCCAATAGTAGTAGACGAATTGTCACAGCGACTTTTGTCGAACGTCGGAAAGAATGATGACCGGGCTTGGGTAAGAACTAACATCCACTGGATTGACAGTCTATGACGCTCCCTACAGGACATGGCTAGTAATTTGAACAAGGTCGGCGTTCGGTTTGATATATATATATATATATATAAGTTCTAGCACCGATAGCCGAGTTAGATATTCCAGGTCGGCGTTTGGTTTGCTATATAAATCCGTACACCGAAGGCCGAGCTACATATTCCAGGTCGGCATTCAAATTGCTATTTATAGTCATACGTTTTTAGGGCCGGAGGCCTACTAACTCAAATAAACTATTGTATTGTATTGTCTAAATAGTCAAATGTCACTAATGGGATATCAGTCTATGTGGAAAAGAAGCCAGTTCCTTTAAAAGTGTGTTTTTGGAGTGAATTTGTGGCCGCCGTGATATGACTGAAATAGTGTTAAAAACGGCGTTATACCCCAAATTAATCAATCAATCAATCAATCAATCAAATTGCTATATAAAATCGACCACCGCTGGCCGAGTAAGATATTCCAAGTAGGCATTCGGTTTGCTATATACATTTGAACACCGATGGCCTAGCTAGATATTCAAGGTTATCGTTCGGTTTGCTATATAACATCGTACACCGATCACCGAGCTAAATATCCAAGGTCAGCGTTCGGTTTTCTATATATCATCGTACACCGATGACCGAGCTAAATATTCCAGGTCAGCGTTTTGGTAAATACTATATGAAATCGTAAACCGATGGCCGAGCTAAATATTCCAGGTCGGCGTTCGGTTTCCTTTATAAAATCGAACACCGATGGCCGAGCTAGATATTCAAGGTCGGCGTTCGGTTTGCTATATAACATCGAACACCGATGGCCGAGCTAGATATCCAAGGTCAGCGTTCGGTTTCCTATATAAAATCGTAAACCGATGACCGAGCTTAATATTCCAGGTCGGCGCTTGGTTTACTTTATAACATCGAACATCGATGACCGAGCTAGATGCCCAAGGTCGGCGTTCAGTTTCCTATATAACATCGAGCACCGTTGACCGATCCAAGAGCAAACTTCTCACACTATTTTATTCCAATAACGGATAAATAGCACCATATATTTCCTGGATTTCTCGCACCAGAACTCCACACAATAGTTTTTTGCGAACAAATAGCTGCTTTTCGACATAGACTGTAAGCCGATGGTGGAAGACGAATGACGCTGGTCGCTTTGGCTTTTGTCAAACGTCGGGAAGAATGTTGGGCGAGATGGGGTTCGAACTTACAACCAGGCTTTATTGACAGTGCGTCGCTAACGGGAATCACAATGATTAAGCATAATAAGCTTCTAGAATGTTTTTTTGAGATGTTGTTTGTTATAAAAACACCTTTATAATACAGTGTGACTAATTAATACAATTATATTGATATATATTGTAAATGTTAAGTGTTAAGAATTGATATTGCTTATTTAGAGCAATTCCTCCATTTCCCCCCGAGTGTAAATAAAGCCATGATCGGGAGTTGTTTACGCAATATGATGATATATAATACGATATCAAGTCCTCAGCTTTACTTGAGTGGAAACATGATATGAATTGTGATTTTGCTCGTGATTTTCGATACACGTTTTAACTACACTGTATTGCGTGTTAAAGTGACCAGTGGTTTATGAAGACACACGTTTTAACTACACTGTATTGCGTGTTAAAATTGACCAGTGTATACGAAGATTCAATCTAATTAAAACACGACATTAACATCGCTGCAATAGCGTCCGATTCCATTGAAATTAATGTAGTTAATGACCAATTAACTAATTGATTGTTTGTTTGGTGTTTAACGCCGTCCTCAACACTTGTTCAGACATATCTCGGCGTTTTCTGGGTAAGTTACTTGTACTATTGGTCCTTTTATCCCGACACCAGCCAGTCCTTCGTATTGCCAACCCGCAACCCTGGGAGCCAAGGAGGGTAGCCATTACTATCATTTATAAAGTCTTTGGTATGATCCGGTCGGGGATCGAACCTAAGACCTCCCGCACCAAGTTGGACGCTCTACCACACACCCGCGAGGCGGTCGAAATGACCAATGAAACGTGTTGAAAAAGATCAATTGGTGGTTTTTTTTATCACTGACCTAGAGTTCACAGTATCCATGACGATATTTTTAGTGTCGTCTGCTTTGAATACATCTGAGTAAAATACTTAAACATTATATTGGATATTCCATGCATGAATTTGGAGCAGATTTGTTTATCTTTTTAAAAATCATTTATGATGGTGGTTTATTTACGGGCAATTTTTTTTTTCCACAACCTTAACAACTGCGGTCTGCTGCAAAGGGCGTCTAAAGATTCCTTTACAATAGGCCGATAGCTGTCCTTTATTAGATAAGTCCTATCCTATGTTATGTGACCCTTTATTTGAGCCGTCCCGCGGGAAACGTACACATTATGGCCTCTGCGTAATGTATCGACCCAGATCAGCCTTCGTAGTCCGCCTAGACTGATCCGGGCCGACACATTCCGCATCAGGGGGATAGAGGTATAGAGTATAATTCCTGAATATCCACAGGAGGCACAAAAAGGGTCTATCCGGGTAAGCCTGAGCGGCATGCTTAGGCTGATCCGGGTCGATATTTACTCACATTCCACAATGTTGATTTTCTCGCGGGAAGGCTCATTTGCGCTGTTGATCCGTTACATAAAGAGACGTAGGCAACAGTTGATTAGTTGATTGTCGCTTCTTTATCATTTGAAAAGACGATCAATATACCTTAGGTAGATAGCGATTTTCGACTGGTTTGTGATATATTTGAAAATGTAACAATTTATCCGCGACTTGACTCAGAGAGATATAAATACTCATAATTATGATGTATCTGTATTACAGGTAAGATAAAATATACAGTATACAAACACACATAACAGATGAGTTAAATCACGAACAAAATCGTTACTCTTGTTGTAAGGTTTTCAATTTCTATACGTTACTAACCAAAAATACCTTTTATTTTCACATTAAAGGGACTGAATCCCATATGAGAAAAAAGCGAAAAAAAAAGAAAATTGTTAAAAATTGCTATTACCTTGATGTTTTTGCATGTAAGGCATTGATATTTGCTGACTGATGTACTACAATATATGCACACTATTAATATTGCGGAGATTTTTCGTTATTTTGCATTGTAAAATATACTGGGTTAGTAACCCAGTAAATCTAAAAATATCGCTGTATATTTATCACGTTATCACTACAACCGAATTGACAATCTCTTTCCCAGAGTTGTTGCACTCACGCATACATGAATGTAATGAGTCGATAGTGTTAGAGAATGCCGAATTGAATCCACAAATTCAAATGAGCAAGAGGAAATTCCACGGTATTTTTGAACGGGAAAACACGGAGCGGACGTTTATTTAACTGCTTATTTCCTATGAAATAATGAAAAACAAGACTTGTACGACCTTCTACAACATTCCGTTACATATATATAGACGTGTTTTGGATTAGTTAGAATAAGTATAAAATATAACGATTTTTGACCATTATGGTGTTCAGTCCCTTTAAGCTTGTTAAGGAAATGTTAATAGCGTAATAGACTTTTTGAAAGGTGAAAGCTCAAAGCTTAGGGTTCGAATTCGATTTATAGTGTATGCTTAATCCTTTGCATTAGTTGTAAAGAATATTTGTGTTTCCCCCTCATCTGAAATGTATACACTCTAAAGGCTGAGGGAAGGCGATAGTACGATGATGATAACACGACAGTACGATGATGATAACGCGACAGAACGATGGTGATAACACGACAGTAAGATGATGAAAACGCGGAAGTACGATGGTGATAACGCGACAGTACGAGGGTGATAACGCGACAGTACGATGATGATAACACGACAGTACGATGATGATAACACGACAGTACGATTGTGATAACGCGATAGTACGATGATGATAACGCGACAGTACGTTGATGATAACGCGACAGTACGATGATGATAACGCTATAGTAAGATGATGATAACGCGATCGTAAAATGATGATAACGCGACAGTACGATGTTGATAGTGTGACAGCACGATGATGATAACGCGACAGTACGATGATGATAATACGACAGTACGATGATGATAACGCGACAGTACGATATTACGATATTACGATGGTGAAAACGCGACAGTACGGTGGTGAAAACACGATAGTATATCACTTATTTTGAGGTATTAGAAAGGGACGAATCGGACCACTTACCAATTTCATGTAGTTTCATGTAGTTTAAAGTTTAATATGCAGGTACCAAAACGAGTCACTGTTGCAGACGATAATTCGAGCACGGGTTTTTCTATGTTTAAATGGAGTACAGACAAAAGTCAGTCTTTTGTAAACAAGTTCAGAATTATATTTGAAAGCAGTCGACAACACTTGCAGGGCCTTGTGAATACAAACGTTAACTCTGCTGTACGTGAAATTACCCAAATGTATCATAAAGCGGCGTCGCATATGCCAGACGAGGGTGACAGTACTTCTCCGAAGGATGACAATATTACTGTCCAATTCAAAGCAATGTGTTATTTATTTTATTATACCGAAAAATAATAAATAATAAAATATAAATAATAAAATTATAAATAATAAATAAATAATATTAAAAAATACAAAAATAAAAGAATAAAATATTTGCATATTATTTATATATTTTATGAAAATATTTTATTTTATTATTTTATTATTATTATTATTAGCAAATGATCTGTAAAATGTTTCATAGCACAAAAGTACAACATAGAGCGCTCTACATGTCTAGTTTTAATGAGTTTCATTAACATAAATCTTCCTACCTACCTAATTTGCATACGGCCGTGAGACAGTAAAAAATTTGCATACAGCCGTGAGACAGTACAAAAACTGTCGCATGGTCACGTGGTACATTTGTATTGACAGTAAAAATAGCAACTTTTTGTCAATGGGAGTTTTATATGGACAATGAAATAGAGGTGTAATAATAAAACATAGTAAATATATGGCGTTGCGTAAGTTTAGAACAACAAATGAGTATAGTGACTTGGAATTTTACAAAAGAAGGAAAGTTATTTTTAAAGCTAACATACATCGCAAGAAAGTATCCTTTCAATATAACGAACGAAAAAGATTAGTCGAAAATAGTAAAAATGTTAATTTATTATGGAAAACTCTAAAATATAATAGACCAAAACTGAATAGAACCGGTACTAATATTTCTGAGAATGAATGGTTCACCTACTTCAGTAACTTATTGTTTGATGAAACTGCTGATCCGATCAATATTGAAAATAATAACTATGAAGACGAATTCTTAAATGCAGAAATGACTATTGATGAAGTATTAAGATCCATATCTAAATTGCCAGTAGGAAAAAGCCCTGGAAATGACGGTGTAAGCTCCGAGTTCTACAAATGTACGAGTGATATTCTAGGTCCATTATTATGCAATTTGTTTAATAGCATTCTTTCCACTGGTAATTTTTCAAAAATTATTAATACACGCTTGTATACGTGGGCGGAAGAAAATGATAAAATTGATGAGTCACAAGCCGGGTTTAGACATGACAATTCATGCATTGACAATGTTTTTTGTCTACAAGCTATGGCTCAAAAATATTTATCTAAGGGTGGGGATCGTTTCTATTGCCTGTATGTAGATTTCCGCAAAGCCTTTGATATGATTAATCATAAAAAGCTATTTGAAAGTCTAAAAGCTAAAGGTGTAAGTGGAAAATGTCTTATTATACTTGCTAAAATGTATCAAACCCTTAACTCTTGCGTAAGAACATCCACTGGTACGGTAACTGGATATTTCCCTTGCAACATTGGCACAAGACAGGGTGACATAAGTAGTCCGATAATATTTTCCCATTTTACATTGATCAGTTGGCATCCTTATTGCGAGAGCAATGCAATTCTGGAATCTTTATTGATAATACAATTCCCGAAATAGTCTGCCTTATGTTTGCAGATGACATTGCTAATTGTGCAGAAACTGTCATTAGGTTGCAACAACAATTGAATATTATAGACAAATTCTGTCTTTCAACTGGTATGGAATTGAATTTGGAAAAAACAGAGATAGTCGTTTTTCGAAATGGAGGTCATTTAAGAGCAAATGAGAAGTGGATCTTTCGAGGTCAACCTATTAATGTAACCTCTGTGTATAAATATATGGGATTGTTAATTACACCGTATTTATCGTGGGTAACCACACAAAAGCAACCAGCATCACAGGCCCAAAAATCTATTTATGCCATATATGGGTATCAGGAGCCATTTGGTCATTTCAATATTAAACAGCTGTTGCAGTTTTTCGATAGTATGGTTAAACCAATACTTTGCTATGGGTCACAGGTATGGGGACACAAATACTCTCCAGATATTGAAGCTATACAACTTTCATTTTGTAAACGATACTTAGGCGTTTAAGGTTCTACCAACAACAGTATTGTATTAGGAGAATGTGGTAGATTACCGCTATGTGTAACATACTTTTCAAACTTTATTAAATGATGGTGTAAGTTAACACAAATGGAAGACAGTAGATATCCGAAGAGATGCTATTATATGTTAAAGACACTTGACAACGTCAATAGAATAACTTGGGCTACATACAGTACAGCTCAAGGGGGTTTTCCCAAAAACCCTCACCCCCGGGTTGAGGGGGGTATCGATAAAATGATAAACCGTCGGCGTTAAGTCGCTCCCCCGGCTTAACCCGGCGTTTTACAGGTATTTCAGAGATATGCCCGCTTGAGGTGGATTGCAGGGTTCCCCCCGCAGAAAATGTTAAATGGGAGTGGCCTATATTTCTTTCGCGGAGCCCCCGCGGAAAATGCGAGTGGGTGTGTTTTAATTTGTTTTCCGATTATACATTATGTTAACTATTCTATATTATTTACTCTGCTTCCCAAATAGTAAATTTTGCGGGCATATGCATCACGAGCGATTGTTTACTTTTCAAAATAATCGCTCGCCAGATTGATTATTCTGCATGGCGAGTGTTAATAAAAAAAATCAATATTGCAATTTAATTTCAATAATAGTTACGTTCTTTCTCAAGCTCCTCGAGATTAAATGTTTTAGATGACGTTCCCTCTTTTCATTGGCTTTTAACTTGTGTTACTATATTTCATTTACTATATTTCATATTGTAACCCATTTCCATTAATCCGAACCAGAAGTCTGTAAACGCATCTACAGGAGTCGATTTATGATGTAATTACGGACGGAAGAGAGAACACTGAAAAGGGAGCGACTTCTACGTCTCTTAAAATATGACCCCCTACTCAAATATACATGTATACTGCTAATTTTCAGGTCATTACATGTTTCCTCGGATATTATCAAACCAATGGCTAAATCAAATAATGACAATTGAGTCAGATCAGATAAATCACTGTTACTAAATGTACCATGTACACTGTAGACCTGGATTTGTATGCGCATATATGTGCAAACTTGACTCATCATGTATATATACGAGTATGTTTTATATGCTGAAACTAAGACCAAAACAAAGAAACACTGGAACAGTCGCTAAAATACCTTACTTGAATACTTTGAACATCGAGTTGTCTGTGCCCTATTGCGATGAAATCTGCATGTGCATATTGCAAACATTTATAATCAAATTCATTGTTCTACAGCATAATTGAGAAATAAAGCCTTACCTTTGAGAATGATAATCCTATTTTTACATTCACATACTATTAAGATCAACACGATTATGATAAATCCATTAACAAATTTATATTCATTTACCAAATCAAACAAAAATCACTTTTTATACGACACTACATTGAAGACAAATGAATCGCAAAACAGATTTCGTTTCAATATAAACATTAATGTTTGCGTGTAAAGGGTGTAGCACTTTATAAAGCACGTGACAGATGAAAAACGTGTGATATATTTTGTGTTGGTTGTTAGGCTGATTGAAAGACGGTGACGTGCATATAGATCACAGGGCATTGTTTTTATTGACCCGACTAACCAGCTGGTAATCTGACAGTTTGTTTCGTCGTTTAAATAACATCGTTTTTTGGCAAGCAAATATCATACATATATACATACATTTTATAAGATTCGGCTTAAAACTTGCATTTTGCTATTTTCAATAGAAATATGTAAAAGAAATTTATCTATGTCCCTTAAAAAACACAAAAGATATTAGAACAATGTAAAACGACAACATAAAGTATATATGATGAAAGGTAATATAATTTGTTTTTAGCGTAGGCAGTGAAGTGTAGATCGAAACCACTATGCGTATTCACGCAGGCAAATCTAGAAATTCCTTCGAACTATGTACAACAACATTGGATAGCATGAATGTGCGTGCTGATCTCTATATATACATGTACATTTAGCAAATGCCATAACGTTGGATGCCCTTAATCATGATTGTTTGCAGTGTCGAGATATGTGAATTGGCCGCAGTAATTTGACTGAACAATTGTTGAAAACGACGTTTTATCCCAATTAATCAACATTGAGCATTGTTAAAAGCATATGATGAAATGCTCATTTTAACAATAAACGGAAACTTTTATGAAATCATTTAATTCGGAGTAGAGATTTCAAATATATTCCAATAGTCTGCATGTTTAAACTAATTGTATCGGAGCAAAATATAGGTCCTGTTTCTGGTTTATATTTATTTACATTTACCAATATATGCCTGTATCATAGGCCTCGAACATAGGACCTGTCCCGAAGAAAGCTATGAAACACATGAGTATCTGAACTGGCCGCCGTGATATGACTGAATAGTGTACAAACGGCGTTAAGCTTTTCTTACTGTAATGCGATTAATTAAATCATGCGCAGGCAAGAACAAATAAAACATGCACAAAACAACCGCTGCACACTAGTTCAGAGCGAGTGTATGAGAAAAGGAACAAGCTATTTTAAGTGTATGTTCAGATTGTCTTGAGAACCTGGTCAGTTTAATCAGAATCTATAAAAGTTGACAGTTTCGTCTAACAATCTTGTAAGTTATATATGAGCTGTATGCATCCCTGTTCTGGATCTAAACTTTGCACAAAAGCCAACTTTTAACTTGTGACATGCACAAGCTCATAATATCCTCATCTTTTAGTAGTGTCTAGTGACTTCGGGTATTGTTGATTTGACATCAAAGTTATTTTTGCATTAAATAAGGAATCAACTTTTCTGTTAATGTTGTGTTTTTGCCATTTATGACTGTATAACAGGTTGCTGGTGTACATACACTATACTGTTCGAATTGGCATCAATATCCCCTAACACGCCTCATTTATAGGTAATATTTTGTACCTGTGCATAGAGGACTTCGTTTAGATATGCATACAGTAAAATAAAACATCATGGAAAAAGCTGGTGTATCTTAAAATTGCCATCTGATACGTTGACTATCGTAAACAGATCCAAGTTACATCATAAACCGGTGCGTGATCGCCCAGCCCCGCTCAATGAATATGTATACTTGATATACATGTATGCAGCAGACGACATATAAAATATCTACGCAAAACTTCGTGATATTACAATAAATAGAAGCTTAATTATTGAGCCCCGATAACTCAGTCGGTAGCGACACAGGCTGTAGATCCAAGGGTTATGAGTTCGAATACCAGCTCCGCCAACATTTTCGAAGTTTGACGAAACGTCACTCGTGTTTCACCAATGGGCTAACAGTCAATTTGGAAAAGCAGCCAGCTACTTTTGATGTATGTTGTAAGTAGAACTGGTAGCTTAAGTACGTGAACCGGCACGCGTGATATACTGAACAATAGTTGAAAACCGCGTTAAGCCCTAATGAATGAATCAATATTGAATAAAGTTGAAACATGAGAAATTTTACATTTTGTCACAATGTTTTCATAAGTCATCTGCTGTAGAGGCGTCGACAGCATCTGTATGTGGTAAAAGGGCAAAAAAGTTTCCCGGCATACCAAACACTTTAAAAAACGTATTAATGGGTTCCATCCTACGCGCTAATAGATTCGGTAAAATATATGTTATCGTGTCAGGGTAAATAAAATCGTGAGTATTGGTAACTTAACAATACAATACCATGATCTAACTGAAATACAGTTGAAAGTCATCTACAGAAAGTCTGGGTAAAGGGTTGACATGTGTTGTAATAAACAGCCACTTTATCTTAATCCGTATTAAAGAGTGGTATATCTCAAAAGTAGGTTGGTTAATCAGCGTGACAATATTATATGTATAAAGATAATTCCTGAAAAACAAGCGCATTTTTATTAACTGTGCATCATTAAACATCGTGTAAAAGAGTGACTTAAAATAAATGATTTTTAAAATAACTGCCGTTCTGAACTATATTTACATTTCATTTTCAATTCATAGATGGCGTCATTCGTCTTCCACCAATGGGCTTAGTCTATGTGGAAAAGCAGCCAGTTGCTTGGGAAGATTGTTGTGTGGAGTACTGGTGTGAGAAATCCAGGAAATGCATGAGTAGGAGAACTGGCCGCCGTGATATAACTGAGAAATTGTTAAAAATGGCGTTAAACCCCAATCAATCAATCAATTCATAGATCACTGTCCTGTACAATGGTCACATCATGGTCCTAGCTACTTAACTGTTTACAACCTATTTAAAAAGGCTAATACAAAACAGAATGTGACTTCGTAAGCTAAGGGATGATTCCATCGGCATAGGGAATGTTGGACTAACCTTAACACGACTTTTTTTCCGGAGTTATTCGGTCCGGGAAATATAAGATGGGGGAGTAGTTGGTTCGGTGGTGGAGTGAAGATTAAGGAGGAACTAGACTCGGTAAGGAAAACATCATCAGAAGATATGTCAAAGCCTTTTACTCCGCTGCAGGTTAAACATTTGTTTGAGAAGACACCATCGTGAGCCGCACAAACGAGGGACTAAGACGAAAAGATGACAAAGAAGGTTCTTCTAAGAAAAGACCAGAGGGGGAAAAACAAGTGTAATTCCACTCTTTAGCACTATGTACTATTGAATCAAGTGGCGGACGGGAAGAGCATTGTGGCAAATGGATACAGAGCTGAAAATAATGATTGACAAAGTGTTTTAAAAGTCGTCTGCTTGGTGTTTGTTGGAAAGGGGTTAACTTGATAAGATCATTACACGATCAGCTAACAAGCGCTCATATTGTTATTTTTTCTTTAACCCCCCTTTCCAACATATGATAAATCCACCGTAGACGACATTCAAAACGTCTACATATAATACAGAAACATATATCAAAAACTTAAAGATCAATTATGGACTAGAGATGAAAACATTTGACAAATGGAGAACTTGCTCATGACGGGTTTTGTTAAAACATGTTTCACGTCACGCCAAAACCGACCATCGGATATATTGACATAAATAGAATTTACAATAAAAAACGTACGTTTATAGTTAGTGTTTGGTCATAACCGTTCTTGTGAGGCTTGTAAGCCAAGATGCATGTAGTAAGACGGTTACATCATGATCTTATTGCGCGTATGCGAATGGTGATATTATTTTTCTGAATTACATTACATGCACATCCTTTAAAACTAAGTTGTATTATGCCACTGAGAGGAAGGCTATTCTTATTAACCATTTTCCACATGCAACACATCAGCAGTAGCCAATTTGAAAACTTGTAGGTAAACATTTGGAAACTCTATAAACGGAAGTACACTAAGTATTGAATAAGGTTGAAACCATTGAGACAGTTTTATATTATGTCACAATGTTTCCAAATTCTTTTTTTGTAGCAGCGTCAGAAAGCGTCTGCAAGTGGAAAAGGGAAAACATATAGACCACAACATAATTGAACTTCATCATCTTTCCAGTCAATATTGTGTATAAGTTTCCATATTCAAAACCGTACCAAATGCGAGTATTGTGAATTAAACATTGCGATTCTCATTAACAAGCGTCCAGTTGTCATTTTATTTATTGTCTGACTTATAGGCCAGAAAACAGATCCGGCAATCAAAGATTCGCCTATATTAATAGGGGAGGACATATGACACCGGGTGGTTGAATTGATTTGTGAATTTATGATACATGAATGCTTCATAAAGCCGACAGCATAAGTGATTAACCATAACATAATAATACCAAACAACTCAGATTGTCGACATGTTTTTAACACCTATTAATTGAAAGTAATAATTGACGTTCACTTGCTTTGATCGCATTACAGATGGGTTAATGTTACATGTCGCGTCTGGGTTACTGAATTAGATATCCCTCTTGATTAAAATTTTTTTTAGTCCAATAGTGTGATGTTGTATATTAACTACCGTTTGAAAACTGATGAAATTCCGCGGTACCGCGGGATTATTGTAGGGGAAACCCCGCAAACAGATGAGCGGGAACGCCGGGGGGCTGCCTTAATCACAGCTGTCAATCATCGTGACGTCATAAATCGTTATCGGATTTCCCTCCGCGGGCTTAATAGTTGAATAATCAAACCCCGCGGGACCGCCGGGTTATTGTAGGGGAAACCCTGCGTACAGGTGAGCGGGAACGCGGTGGGCTGTCTTATCAGCCCGCGGGGGTGAGGGTTTTTGGGAAAACCCCCTTGAGCTGTACTGTATGTAAAGAACATGTTGTTTATGTATGGTTTTGGTTTTGTTTGGGTGTCACATGAAGTCGGTGATATAAATGCTTTTATTAAGGTCTTTAAACAAAGAATAATTGACTGTCACACTCAAAATTGGCATGAATCCTTAAACGAATCTAGTAGATGTTATTACTATAAACATTTTAAAACATTATTAAACACAGAACGATATCTTACTATTGAATTACCAGTAAAGTTCAGACTGGCCATGTCACGTTTCCGCTGTTCGAGTCATAAATTAAATGTAGAGATTGGTAGACATAATAAAGTGCCTTTTGAACTACGTATATGTTCGTATTGCAATCAAAATTATGATTTACAAACGGTCGAGTGCGAATACCATGTATTTTTTTAGTGTGGTAAATATACAGATATACGTAACCAGTATCTACTAAACTGGTATTCATTGAATACTAATTTGCAAGAATTCTTTAATATCCTTAACTCATCAGATGAGAAGGTAATCCACAGTACAGCCGTTTATATCAACAAACTGCTATCAATGATTAATTGATGATCAACAGTTTGATGATATACACTTTATTTTAATAAATTTTCTATCCAGACATGAAAAACTAAATTTTTGATACTGTAAAGGTTTTAGTAAATACGATCCAAGTCTTATTTAGCTTAAGTACTAAATGTTGAACAGACGATGGCCTGTGATGGCCCTAACGGTATTCCGTAATTATGTGACAAGGAATCTCAGACACTAATAACACGTGGTATCCTGGTTTACACTCTGGGTAACCAATTATAGGTCAGTACGCGCTCCCTACACCCACGCATTGTTCTATAAATAGAAGGCGGAAGTAAACATAGAAATACCCGTCTCATCCTTCACCATGAATTGCTGAAAATACTCGCATTTATCTCAGTTTAATCCAATAGTGCAGTTAGTGATCTTTGCTCATCTCGTATTAAGTCAATGAGTAGCGAACCAGATTTTGCTGTACAAATTTACAGGCTGATCTAGGTATTTAATGTTTACACGCGTTGTGTACGTACTGTAATATTAATTTGGAAAGTTAAGTGTCGTTCAAAATTGTGACTAGATAATACACCCGGTATATGCAGGACTACTTATTTCGTTAATAGGTGTGTTTTGGACCACGTCTTCAGGTTCGTTTTTATTTTTTACGAATTTATAATTGAGCCGTTCCACGAGAAAACAATTATTATGGTTTCTGCGTAATAAATCGACCCAGATCAGCCTCAGCAGTTCGCGCAGGCTAAACCGGGCCGACACATTTTGTCTTAGGGTGTTAGAGGTATAGAGTCATGATTTCTGAAACAGAAAGTCCACAGGGGCGAAACGTGTCTATCCGGGTTAGCCTGTGCGGCATGTTTAGGCTGATCCGGGTCGATACTTTCCGCAGTGTCCACAATGTTGGTTTTCTCTTGGAACGACTCATATCCATTCACGTAATCGATGTTTCACGACTTAACTTCGGGTTATCATTGAAAACAACGTGGAGAAATGAGAAAATCCTTTCCTTTTGTTTATATACTATATTGTTCATCTTTGTATGCTCTTCATATATCGGAGGAAATAAAGATTATATACATTATATGTAACCGATGGTTCACAACTTAACTTCGGGCTAGACTTGTAAACAATGTGGGGAAAAGAGAAAATCAGTACAACCAATTTCTTCACTTTAACCCTTGCCGTGTTATATTTAACATAACACATAGCACTTTCGTTTTCACACACGTTTAGCATTGCTCAAACAGACTGTCAGACTAATTTAATTATAATATATATATATTGTATACATACTTGTTTAACTTTATTTTCCACATACATTGTTATGTGTAGGTCGTGACCATCATAGTGTATGTTAGTGTATCATTTATATAAGCCGTTCCACGAGATAACCAACATTGTGGACTCTGCGTAATGTTTCGACCCAGATCAGCCTGCGCTATCCGGCTAATCAGGGCCGATACATTCCGTCTCAGGGGATAGAGGTAAAGAGTAATGTTTCCTGAAACAGAAAATCCACAGGAGGCGAAAAGTGTACGTTCACGGTTTAGCCTGCCTGGCATGTTTAGGCTGATCCGGATCGATACTTTCCGCAAAGTCCGCAATGTTGGTTTTCTCGTGCAAAGGCTCATATACAAGTTTCCTAAAACGTTTGAATACTAAGGATCTCAACTAGCAAAAAGTGTTGAAGTAACGCTAGAGCTTCCATCTCGGGAAACAGAAGACCAGGGTTCGAGTCTCGATCGGGTCAAATTAAAAACTGGGCGTCAATAAACGATGCCAAAACTGAATGTCGTACGGTGCTCATACCTATGGTGGGGGTTAGTCATTGTGTTTTATTAAGAACATCTATAATACTTGAGTTATTGATCCATTGCCCACGACGCTTTCACATCGGGCCTGGTAATCTAGTGATTTGGTTATCCGAGTTTCGGGGATCAGATGGTAGGTCGAAGGTTCGAATCCCAGCGTCAACAGTGTGATCCGTTCTTATATGCCCACGTGTTGAGCTACAATGATGTTAAATAATGGTAGCGAATACCTGCCGGTCTACCTGGTGCCTCACAAACCCTATAGGAACCGAGACAATGTTAAATAAGGTTAGCGAATATCTGCCTGTCTACCTGGTGCCTCACAAACCCTATAGGAACCGAGACAATGTTAAATAAGGTTAGCGAATATCTGCCTGTCTACCTGGTGCCTCACAAACCCTATAGGAACCGAGACAATGTTAAATAATGGTAGCGAATGCCTGCCTGTCTACCTGGTGCCTCACAAACCCTATAGGAACCGAGACAATGTTAAATAATCGTAGCGAATACCAGCCGGTCTACCTGGTGCCTCACAAACCCTATAGGAACCGAGACAATGTTAAATAAGGTTAGCGAATATCTGCCTGTCTACCTGGTGCCTCACAAACCCTATAGGAACCGAGACAATGTTAAATAATGGTAGCGAATGCTTGCCTGTCTACCTGGTGCCTCACAAACCCTATAGGAACCGAGACAATGTTAAATAATGGTAGCGAATACCAGCCGGTCTACCTGGTGCCTCACAAACCCTATAGGAACCGAGACAATGTTAACTAATGGTAGCGAATACCAGCCTGTCTACCTGGTGCCTCACAAACCCTATAGGAACCGAGACAATGTTAAATAATGGTAGCGAATACCAGCCGGTCTACCTGGTGCCTCACAAACCCTATCGGAACCGAAACAATGTTAAATAATCGTAGCGAATACCAGCCTGTCTACCTGGTGCCTCACAAACCCTATAGGAACCGAGACAATGTTAAATAATGGTAGCGAATACCAGCCTGTCTACCTGGTGCCTCACAAACCCTATAGGAACCGAGACAATGTTAACTAATGGTAGCGAATACCTGCCTGTCTACCTGGTGCCTCACAAACCCTATAGGAACCGAGACAATGTTAATAATGGTAGCGAATACCAGCCTGTCTACCTGGTGCCTCACAAACCCTATAGGAACCGAGACAAATATGTGCCTTTAGCTGGCTCTTTCAATAAGCATTCCCGAGCTCCGGTAGCTCCGTCGGTAACGACGAGGGCTGTCAATCTAGGTTTTGTGAGTTCGAATTCCAGCTCAGCCACAATATTTTCAACGTTTTACAAACGTCATTCGTCTTCCACCAATATGTTTAAAGTCAACATATGGAAACGCAACCAGTTGCTTGGAAGGACTGTTGTGTTGAATACTGGTGTAAGAAAGCCAGGAAACATTGCTAGGTGAACTAGTCGTCGTCAGGGGCGTAGCTCCCTTTAGGCACTGTAGGCACGTGCCTACACGTTTTTTCTAAAAATGCCCCAAAATGCAGCTGCGGCGATACACATCTGAGTAATGTATCGACCAAATCAGCCTGCGCTGTCTGCGCAGACTGATCCGGCCGACACATTCCGTCTAAGGGGGGATAGATAGAGTAGTGATTCCAGAAACAGAAAATCCACATGAGGCGAATATTGTCTATCCGGGTACGCCTGTGTGGCATGCTTAGGCTGATCCGGATCGATACTTTACGCATAGTCCACAATGTTGATTTATTTTCACGAGACGGCCTACACATTGATTATTGCCAAGCTACGCCCCTGGTCGTGATATGAATGACAAATGGTTGAAGACGACGTAAAAACCCAGTCAATCAATATACTTTATACTAGATAGATTACTCGGTGTTCCCCCACTGTATTCAAACGTCATTACCAGGTAGGCGGTGTTAAAACACATGTCATATTTTTCTAAATATATAGACAACGGAAATGTACCTATATGTTTTATTCATATCAACACAATGAGTCATTAATTGCATAACAGTGACGCATTATTATCTGATAATATACTGAGATTGGGTTTTTAAAGTTGAAATCGAAAGTAGTTTAACCCCCTCCCACGTACACAAATCTACAGTAGACGACTTTGAAAATATCGAGGCAGAATTATGGAAAATATCTATAAGGGAAAGTTTATTTATTAAAAAGAGTTTAAAACATTGTGGCATACGGAGAAATTGCACATCATGACCATGATTTAAACATACATATTGGGCTACAAATTTAATGTAACTTTTGTCGTTGGTTCATTTTTCGGGTTACATGTTTGTGATTATATCATAATTATGAATTATTAACATTAATCAAAATGAGCTTAGATGCATTTTCATAAACTGTTCTAAACGGAAAAATATTTCAAGAAAAAGAAATCTGAATTTTAACATTTTGGAAAATGGATTACATTTTTTGCGGTCTATCTCTATGTTTTATTGAAATTTTCTGGAGTTACATTCTTTTTTCTTTTAACTCTTTCAGCGCCACAGGCAATATTGAGGTTTTTGGAAACAATGCAGATTCAGGCGAGTCAGCTCATCACGAGCTGTCTCACCTGAAATCAGCATTGTTTGCCTTTTAGTTACCAAAATAGTCCAAAACTTTCATAAATTGAGAAATGGACATACCCGATTTTGAACATGGAAGAGTCTACTTTAAACAATTCGGCGCTGAAAGAGTTGAAGTGCGAATTAAGGATTTGTACATTTCACTAATATATCTATAGGTGCTACCTATTTACGAAAAACGCAAGATAATTATAAACAAAGATTAAAGAGCATACGTTGGCCATAAATAAGGATTTATAAGTAATTGACTAAACAATAATAATGTTAATGTCATGTTTCGTGCATTATCAAAAAATATTTGGAATTCGTATTGCTGTCGTCTATTATTACGAACAGAAAATAATAAAGTAAAGACTTTCAGAAAATCAAGGAATACATTTATAATGAACGAGGTTAAAACATGATGGACAAGATGATCCTTAATCGATCACCTGCATTATGGTAAAGAAGCAAAAAGATCAGCCCTTTGCTGATGCCACCTGGCGACTGCCTTTTTCAACCAGTCAATATGACTAGAACAAATGATGTAAGGCGTCACATTTCTGCTAAACCCTTTCCCTATTAGAGACGGTTTCTGGGGCCTTTGCAACAGACGATTTAGGGAAAGATTGTCGCTAAAAGAATAATTGCTCCTTATGAGAAAGTTATCCTTTTGCCACAATGTTTGATAAATAGCTCATGTATAGGAATTTGGGGTATTTCATGTTGATACCACTTTTTTGCGGGAAACGACGTCGCTCCATTGACGTTACGCCAAGATGAAGTGTTACGGAAATGACGTCACGTCCTTCTTTGGCTACGATACAGTCAAAATTTAGGTTCGGGCGTAGAAGTCTAATGCTGTCGTTTTTTTGACGAACGGGAAACATATTTCTTACATAGTTCCATTTATTTTTAGTTTTTCGTACAAATGTTAATTCCCACAAAACACAGCACTTTAATGATCTTAAATATCGATTTAAAAAAAAAAGATTAAAAATCCGTGTTTTTCGTGTCATTTTTATACATACCCAAAATATCGATTTAAATATTGTTATTAAAAAGACGACAATAATTCTTTTTCAATCCGAATTCCAGTTATTTTTAACTTTTCGTACAAATGTTAATTCCCTTTAATGATCTTAAATATCGATTTAAAAAAAAAAATATTAAAAAGACGACAATAATTTTAAAAATCCGTGTTTTTCGTGTCATTTTATACATAACCAAAATATCGATTTAAATTTTTTTATTAAAAAGACGACAATAATTTTTGTCCAATCCGTGTTTCTCGTCTCATTTTATACATACCCAAAATGGCGGCCCCCATGGATTTGGCCAATTTCATTTCAGAAACCTTCATGGGTTATTGGGTTTTTTCGTAATACATACCACAGTTGATGATTCTGTAGTAGACGACTTTTCAAAACAGAAATGAAACAGGAACGAGCATTTTTCTCCTTTTCTCACGATGTTTTTCTGTATCAGTATCATTCTTTGGCGACGCTCTGCACAAACCAAACCGAAAGGCATTTGTTACCAATATATAACCAGATTAGCCAGCCAGCAGTCTGATCTGGATCAACACTTAAACTTATTATATTGACATATATGCAAACGGTTTAAATAAAAAATCGCATTCCGAGTAGAGAAACCTGGACGAGCTGAACATTGTTCGTTAGGTTGTCTTAGAAGATGTCAACTTCTGTAAGCTGTTTCTATTTAGATCCTTTTGCATCAATTGCACACAGTCCAGCCCCGTTAGCTCAGTCGGTAACGACGAGGGCTGTCAATCCAGGGGATGTGAGTTCGAACCCCAGCTCGGCCTAAATTCTTTCTGACGTTTGACAGGTGACAAGCGTCAATTGTCTTCCACCAATGGGCTTACGGTCTATGTGGAAAAGCAGCCAGTTGCTTTGAAAGACTGTTGTGTGTAGTACTGGTGTGATATATCCAGGAAACACGTGAGCAGTTGAACTTACCGCCGTGATATGACTGAAAAACTGTTGAAAACGGCGTTAAACTGCAATCAATCATGCAATCAATCAAATGCAAACGCATGTTAGTTTTTTTCCTGGCGCATCGCTAAAATGGTGCAGTGTGCAAAACGTTTTCAAAGAAGACGACTATAAACAAACCGTGTCACATACTCCGTTTACCCTTATCTACGACTATAAATAAACCGTGTCAGATACTCTGTTTAACTTTATTTGCATAAAACTACAACATATGAGGCAGACGACTTTGAAAACGTCTTTGGCAAATATGGATACTCTCAATAAATAATAGTTAAATAATGGTAAAGGGTGTCCCGGGTTCGATCCCCAGTCGCGGCACTACGGTCATGGTGGAGTGCCCTTGGGCAAGGCACATGTTCTAGCCTAGTACTGGTTTGTTTACCCAGGGATCATGAATAATTAAATTTAATTGCGCGCTAAATGACCTTAGCTGTCGATGCGCCATAAAACAATATACATTCATTCATTCATATGTGTAAAATTGCGTTTACAGATAGGAAAGGGTTCAATAAATGGACACCTTTTCCTGGAAGTAATTTGATACCTGCATACATACCGGTACCCTTTACTTTACTCAAATAACACCCTGTTTGTAAGACCTAAGTTAACCCTTTCCCTCAATTTTGTAGCAGTCGACTTTGAAAACATCTAGTTAGTTATGTCAAATGTATGTATAAATGACTGCTTTTCTTAAATAATGTTGAGCACATTGTGGCAAAAGGAGAACTTGATCATTATGAGCAAGTTCTCCTTTTATCACAATGTTTTCAAAAGCCGTCTGCTGCAGAGGCGTCAAACTACGTCTGCTTTTCAGATGAAGGTTTATTTTAACATCTGCAGTAGAGGTTTTTTTAAAAACATTAATTTTGACAAAATGGAAGCTTGCACGTAATGAAAAATTCCTCCATTTGTCACAATTTACCAATTCTGTTTACATAATGAATGATCTGTTTGTAATTATGTTTAATGTTCAATATTGTCACTTGTGTCCAATGTTTGTGTCTACTTCGTATTATTGCTCTTTGTATGTGTACTTTCTTCGATGATCGGGAATAAAGATATATAGTAATACAGTAAGAACAGTGCTCCCATTGTAATTCATCTCATAAACTTTATCTCATAAACTTAAATCATGTACAAGTGACGAATGATTTATTTTCTAACGGAAATTTTAATTACAAAGGGGAATATGTTATTAAACCGGTTCTCACCTACAACAACTCTACAGTAGACGATTTTGAAAACATAAATAAAAAGGTAAAATTCTTAAAATATTTGGTTTACGCTGTGGAGTATTTTTCTTATCTAGAGTTGATAAATCAATAAAGCGGCCGGGGAGTGAATTGCCCATATTGTGCACTTTGTGACCAGTTTTTGAAATTGTGCATACTGTTAGGTATAGTCATAAGGTTTCCAAAAATAACCACATACAAGTTGGAGTCGCCCCCTGGTGGCCATTATGCACTAAATCCAAAATGGCCGCCATTTTTTTTTTTATGATATATCGTCCCCTGTTGGCACATGTTACCACATTTTGTATGTTTTAATGGTAAGAATTTATTTCTGTATCCAGTAATTTGTTTAAAGCGCACTTTACATCCATAAAAACTAACCTTTTGCTCAATAACTTCCAACTTTAGTGTGTCAATATACTTATACCACGGAGAAGATAATACTTCATTTTAATGCAGTTGTCTATTAAACTTGATGCTATTTTTTTCACAGTTTTTTTCTTTACGCACGTTGAAGTTACCTAGAGGTATGGAACAGCAAAAAAAAAATCTATTAATAGAACTAGCACGTGGTTTGATACCATATTTTAACAAATGAACTATTTAAGAACACTGGGGTATAAATTTGGGAAAAAGCATGCATCTCATTAATGAACAAATCCGTTAGTTTGTATCGATGTTTTCCTGCTGACTTGCCATCGTGCCATACATTGATGAACATGCTGAGTAAATCGTCCTTTCGTCAATCTAGGAAGTAACTGCCAACCCTGCGTTTTCTGAAAATCTCCGTATAAGGGAGCATGATGAAGCGTGGCTTAGGCATGTCCTTGAACAAGGGGGCAATCTTGAAGAAACACCAGTGACATACCCAGGGTTCTTATCCCATGGCTAATGTATAGATGATATTAAACCAAGGGCCGCGGTTGGAGTCTTTCCTGTCTTCTATGAGAAGGCTTCAACAATGTATATGCAGAAACGTGCAATGCTTGTCGTTAAGACGGTAATATATTTTGTGAATCCTGGTCAGGTGGCAGTCATAGAAAGTGACTGCCCTCTCTATGCCCAACAGTAAATATGTCAATGGGGATATCCTAATGAGGTTGGTGAATCAAAGATGGTATGTGTATTGGGCATGCTTCATGTCGAGATGGCATCACAAGAGTGTGGCGGTAAGATACTTGCTGCTACTCCTTGGCAAAAGTATGCACTTCTGGTATTGTATCCTCTCTCCTTGGAGGCAAGCATGCCACGCGTACGCGGTACGCTTACCAGCTCACGCTTGCTTGGCTTCATGAACATAATTACCAGGCATATGACGATTACTGTCATGGGGGCTATGGGCCTCATGAATCTGTTGAGATGTGGGAAAAGAGACTCATCAGTAATGTACCCACAATTTGCTACTGGATAACAGTGAGAGACTATCTGTTAATTAACCTACGATTCATCCGTGGTCAACGAGTTGGTGATTGGCATTTGAAATTAAGTGCATGCAGTGATATGTTCACATGTTTTTTTGCATTCGGTCTTACAAACTCTGCCCGATGGATGCCTGCCTTTTTGAAAGATATGGCACAACTTCCAGCAATCCACCCATCAGTCCATGAGGCTTTTATGTAGGGCAGGTTTGTTGTGCAACGTGGTGACAAGAAAGCTTTACTTATGGCACTTGATCAGAGCCAGGAACATAGCATCATTTTTTTAAGGAAGATAGTGGAGCAAAGGGCCTATATGACCAGAAACAGGAGAAGGAGGTCATCGAGCTATCAAAACCTGAAGTCATGATTAAGGGCATTTGATGAGTTTGAGTATCCCTGTTTCTTTGCCTATAACGATAACAGTGTGGAACATCCGGAATCCTCAGCTGCTGAACAGATACAGTTCCTTAGCCATCATAAAGCTCTGTGTGATATTGTCAAGGAGGGCACAATCGTAAATCCCTTTAGTGAGATGGGTAGAGAGCTCAGCACATTAGACACTGGGGAAGTCATTGACCCTGAGATCGCACTTAGTCTAAAAACAGCCTTTAGTGTCGGTAAAAACATGTTTAGCCAGTTTGTCAGTAACAGAATAGAAAAAGCCTCAACGCCATTGTCTGACATTATCCCGAGGGCTAACTTGTTTACATTCAACAACAGGCCACCTGCAGATCTAAAGAGCGGTATTGATAAGCTGAGATCTGTGAAAGCAAATGCAGTTCTCGTCACTAAATTGTTTATATCCCTACGACCTGATGCTAACATAGACCAATTCTTCATGAAAATCAACGTGAACCTCCGTCATTATCAAATCGAGGTAAGTTGCGGTCAGGAACAAAGTCTGATATTCTATACTGTACACCAGGTATGCCTGTTTCGGGTCGCAGAGAAGCAGTGAAATATACGTTTATGGTTGTTCTTGATATGCCAAGCAGGGCTACACTCAGGCCTACCTAAAGACAGTAGATGGCTTTGTGGTTGTGTTGGCTATAAACCTTTTCGACGAGATAGGCCTTTCAGAGCTATGGATAGGATTCGGATCAGGGAAATCATATAAAGATATACCCATTCATCAAATTACACAAATGCTTGGACATCATTATTGTGAAGCAATTCCCTTCTTCCATGCATTCACAGGATGCGACGTTGTGACAGCAATTTTGGGAATTGGAAAAAGGACTGCATGGGTTTCCTATCCTGAGGTGTGTGCTACCAAATTGCGATCACCAAAGAACCTTCCAGTCTGAAACTTGACTCAGTTTATATGCAACGACTTGAGCGATGGACTGTACTCATGTATAGTAAAGATTGCGATGCCGTCACGGTAAATGAAGCAGGGAAGGTTATGTTTACCCATGGACTCAAATCTCTTGACTCAATACCCCCAACCTAACATGCTTTGTTCCAGCATGCTAAGCGCGCTCAACTCACTGCATCATTCGTCTGGAAGCAGTCTCTTCTGAAAACACCTGAGATTCCAAATATTGGTGAATGAGGATGGGAGTTGTTTTTTTTCAATTTCAAATTATTTATTTACGTAATCAAAGGCCACCGGCCCAAAATACATAATCAAATGTTACAAATAATAATACATCATGTGAAAAATAGGTTATGTCAATTTATATGTGTTAAATATAAATATGTAATACCAGAACCAATGAGTGGGTGCCATATTGGACCGATTTGGCATGTCAGTAAGGCATGCTCCATTCTACTCCACTGTGGCTGCGTGGTTGCCTATAGAGGTAACTGTAAATGCCATCGAGCTGGACTTCATTGTAGAACATTATGCAAGTGGGAAGGGGGCTGCACAAATAATGACAATGATGCTTGATATTAGATATATTTTTGTTTAGGTTGAATCGTTCAGCTCACTGTCAAAATAGCGTGTTCATTTTTATTAAAATAAGATTAAGAAGTCAAACGAAAAGGAGTTATAATTTTGTAATTGTTTAAACCTACTGCAATATCACTTAACCTTTTCCAAGTTTAAATCAAGCTGTTGGCAGTTAGCAATCAAAGTCAATGATTTACTCCACTAAAAGAACTAGTCAATGTCTGTATATATAACCTTAATGTTTTGATCGGACATTACATCACCAATTCACTTACCCGCTCAAACATTCTTTTTTCATGAATCAAAGCGCTTATAAATGATTTAACTAATGGTAGTAATGGCTGATCTCCTTGGCGCTCAGGGATGCGGAGTTAGCATTACGACTGACTGGCTGGTGTTAGGATAAATCAACCAGAATTACTGGAAACTTACCCCAAAAAAGGCCGGGATAAAAATGAAAACATTTTGAAAGCGGTGTAAAACACCTATCAGCCTTATCAAAGGTTCCCTTGCACCCAAAACATGGAAAATGTATTTCAATTACAATAATCTAGTACAGTAAATAGCAGAAATATAACATTTCTTGTTTCCGATGGCGGCCATTTTGAGTTGTGTGCATAACCGTCACTGGAAGACTACCTCAACGTGTATGCGGTTGTTTTTGAATAGCTTATGTTCATACTAAACAGCATGCCAAATTTCAAAAGGTTGTCACAAAGTGCACAATTTCTATGAATTCCTGCCCAGCTAATATGAAAGTATGAAATAGAAAGGTTATTGACCCTTTACTGTGAAATCATTTTTGGACCTCGTTCTTTGGCGAAAGTAGCCTCGCAAGCTCGGCAACGTCAACCCTTGAACTCGGTCCAACGATGATTTCACAGTACAGGGTCAATAACCTATAATATTGTTTCATTGAAATTGTGACAACTTGTCTTGAAATGTGACTGAAATTGGTCAGGCTATGTGACATTGTCCTACGAATTTTAGAAGCGAATTATCTATTGGTCTTTTGTATTGAAATTGATCGGAACAATGAATGCGTACACTGGTTAAGGACCAGACTATTTAAAAATACCAGACGTTGACCTTCAAAATGACTGAACGTAAACACAAATAGAAAATGGACATTAACATTATCAGTTTATCATGATATGAAACATTTTGTCCTTCCTATGTAGAATGTATTAATATTTCCCTTTTTCGAGAAGCGCTTAGAACGTCTGCAGCAGACACATTATGGAAATATCCTGGCTAAAGAAGAAAGTGCTCATCATTAGCAAATTATCTTTATTCCACATATTTTTTCAATGATGTATTTTGCAGATGCGTGAAAATGCGTCTGCACGTGGGAAATGGTTAACCAGAATACATACGCACCGTTACCTCTGTAACTGACAACTTCTTAAAACATTGGGAGAAAAGGATAAATGACTAATGAAGTGCAATTTCAACTTTAGCCACAACAGTTTAAACTCAATATGCTTTTATGTACAATGATTATTTTATATTTTTGCCTTAATGATTTCAAAGTCGTACTCTGCAAAGTGGTTGTATGTGGGAAACGTTTAAGTCATTTGGAGGGAGCATTATATTATATATATGTATATCAAAGCACTGAAAGTTCTCACAGCAAGGGGCCAACTGCAGATTACATTTGGACATGGATTTACCGATCCCAAAAATCTAACTTGAACACTTTACAATAGTTCTGTGTTATGTCCATATATTGAATGATAACGGAGTTACACGCAATATACTGTACACATAGTCTATCGATATACTAAAATTTGAGTAGGGACGTAGGTACGTCGGGTATTAATTGATACAAAGTAACTGGCTCTTGTGATTTCTGATTGGTAATATCACTATTGACGTCACATTTTAGAATGCAAGTGTTCCGACATTTTAATATCTACGAATTGGGCTACGAAAAGTAAATCGATGTACACCTAATGGTATGTTGTTGTTTTTCTAGGATCTGCTATGTCAAAACCAATCAAATTTAGCGAGGTTTATGGCGAAAACGTCGCAATTGACAAAAATTACGGCGAAGCAAAATGGATGCCTGTGAGATCCGGAGGTTGGATGTTCTCGTCATCGCCTTTGGAGGCGGGGCGACAGATTCACGTGACTTTAGACGGAAGTGGTCATTGTGATGTGGGTGTGATTAAGACAGAACCGAGAGATTGTGATATTCTTAAGAATCCGTCCTTGTTTAAGAAGTTAAACGGTGTTCAGATTCACAAAATGAAATGCCGCATACCCGTACGTCTAAACAGAGATGGGAATGAGGTAACATATGAACCGTGCTATGCAAAAACTAATCATAATGTATCTGCGAACTGTGTAGATACAGATCAGCAAGCGTATCCGCGCAGTCTGATTTGACTCTGCACTGTTCGCCAATTAGTCATAGAAGGTTTCTTCTGTGAATCACTAGCATGCAAAAGCATGTAAGTCAAGTGTATTAATTACGTTAAGGTTGGATTTTCTGGAGCACCGCTTATCTTTTCAAAATTGTTTCGTTTTTCATCAGTGAACAGCAAAGACTCGATGAGCCTTCACTATTCACATAATACAAAACTATGTAGAATTGAAGCCCGACCTGTTTCGCTACGTTACCGCTTTGTGTGATTCCGTTCTGGAGATTCAACACGAACTCAGTTTGCATGACTTGATTCCATTACTGTTGGATGGTAAATGAGTATCTCTTTCAGTAATTTTTAAAACGGACTTGTCTAGATTTCCAATTTGGAGTGTCCCAGGCCAAAATAATAATTAGTATCAAAATAAGATGTTGAGTTTGGCAGCCACCAGTATATAGCCTGGTCGGTGGTTGCATGCTTCACAATATTGTTTCCAGCAGTCTAAGGCTAAAAAGGTCAGGTTTTATTGAATATGGTTGAATGCCATTTGCAACAGTCTTAAAGTTATATTCCGATCGTTAGTTCACTTAACCATGTTTTTTCCTTGCCTTTTTCTCACGAGTACTTCCCACACCAGTGTTTCCAACATATACATTAAAGCCCATTGGTGCATGACAAATGAAGCTATAGTCATAATAAACTTTGTTAATTCCCGGAAAAAAATGGCCTAGCCGAGGTTCAAACTCATGACTCCTTTGTCGATAGCCCTCGCTGTTACCGACGGAGCTATCGATGATTGACAATAACATAAGGCCCTGCCTGGTTATTGGATAGACATCCGGAATTATAAACTGCCATTTTTAGGGGAATTACTTACTGATATTGGTGGTTTCCGGTCCGAGTCCAGTCTGAATAAATATTATTCATACGCGATGTTATGCAAAGAGAACTTAAGGAACGCTTTTAAACCGTGTCATATATTAAAAAAAAGTCATGTCTGTCTGTCTGTCTTTCATATAAAAAATGGCCTGTCAGGTCAGTCACGAAATACACACCTGGAACTATAAACCCCCATATTTAGGACTACTTTCGACATTCTTGTCCGAACGGATGATATGCTATATAGATACAGCTAATGTTTGATGTTAAGCCTTTCCAATGTAATCGACTACCTTCTGATTAAAAACAAACGACTAGATAGTGCGCATTCGTTGACTTTTCTGTTGATAGAAAAGCTTTGCGGACCTCATGTTCAGCATAGGTCAATCACAAAATGACTAACATTCAGTTTATAAATCTTTTGAGTATGATAATTGCTCTCCAGGGTGGTTTGTTGTTGTTGTATTCAGACAATGGGGCAATATAAAGAACTTGTTTTATAAGGTAAAGATAATTGAATTTACGGATCATTTTGATTCTCTCCGATCATAAATTCTTTAATTATTGAACAAATATAATTGAAAAGATTTTGGCAAAGCGAGATATGCTCATTATAAGCAATTTCTCATCTCACTACAATGTTTTCAAAACGCTTCAGTAGCGTCTGCACGTGGGAAGTGATTACGTGATGCCAAATATAGGCGGGGACATCCTTCTTTGTTCTGGCATGACGCCGCTTATGTGTTTCCTGGTCATTCGTTCATGTTTAACCATTTTCTTTGCAGGTTAAATCTGAATACAATGGAAATATTTACAAGAAGAGCGTCAATAAGAAAGGATTTGCTTGGATTGCTATCTATGTAAAATTTGGAGATGTGTCAACTCAGCTTGTTGAAGGTAAAGTATTTCCCGTGTAAATTGATTTGTCACAGTCACGTGACATTACGCCATTTAACAATATACGAGCCCTTCCGTACAAGAAGGCACAAGTACTATTTGTGAATAGATCAGATCAACCTTTGCATCAGTAACCAGATCATTAAAAAAGCTTTTGTAAGTAATTTGCGCGGCATGCAGGTCAATATCCAGCTGCGCAGCGGCCATGCTGTACCTATTTGCATGAACAGGTTCAACTAACCTTGCTATGTGTTCATCGCCAGCAGAATTTAAACGTCGGAATTTGTCTGGGATATTCTTAAAACTTCTGCAGATTATTTGTGTCTGTAAGGGCATAAAGTCTAGAGAAAATATATCAAAAACCATTGAAAACTTAATTAATAAATCTTCATCCAAATTTGTTACCACCGAGACAACACTTTATATGTGATCTGTTTTATGCTTGTACAGTTTATCGGTTGAAGGCAAAAATCTACCCTAAAAACAACCTTAGGGGCCTGGTACGCCTTTAAAAAACAATGTATACTCTATCATATATAGACAAGCGATAACATTTCCTCGTCAGCCAGATTTGACCCATGTTTGTATTTTGGTCCGATACAATATAAAATACGACGATTGAATAATGCACTATGTGTCAGCATGCAGCTAAATCTGTCAGCTACCGGTACGTTTTTTCACAAAATCATAAACGCATAAACATAAATTGAGCATAGGTAATTAAAAGGTTATAGCTAAATGCGACTCTTCACAAAGGAGCATAACTTATTATCTTTAGAAAAATCGAAAAGGAAACCAAATACCGGTCAGCTAGATTTCAAATTGTTGAAAGGCAAATGCAATTTTAAAAAGGGACACAACTACTTATATTAGTAATCTTTTCGAATAGAGAAGGGGGAATAAAAGCCCTCTGATATTCAGTAGAGCGATTCATACCTTGATCTGCTTCTTGTTTCTAATTTCAGAGAACACCGGGAAGCTATACAAATTCTCGGAAAACCACGGGACGAACATACGACTTGATGATTGCACGCGACAGGCAGTGAGCGTTAATTCAAATCCAGCAGCACTCTGTTTTGTTGGAACAAAACTTCTTCCAGGGGAGACAATGCACTTTGTCTGTGAACCTTTACAGGAAGGGGACCGTAAACCAAGCCGATTTCATCTTAAATTATTGGTTTCCCATAACAACCCTGACAGTTTCTTGAAAGATTTTAGAGCGACCTTTGACACAAGTCTTGTTCCTATGAGTGACCCAATGATTACAGTTCTAGAAATGCTCGAGAAGTTCGAGTGTGACGGACGAATCAGCATCTCCCTGGATGTATCGTCACATCGTATTCGATACGTGTCGGCAACAAATAAACAAAATAATCAGAACTTGAACTTTAACGCCTCATCTGGTGTGTGGGTTGGTTTTGAGTTGTATAGGGTCGGCGTCAAATTAACTGTTTGTAAAGTTCAGCAAACAGTAGAACGAGAACCAGTGGATGTTGTGGATTCCAGAGTTAGGGATCCTCGCAATGAAGATGCTGAATCGTCCATTGAACCTTTTAATTCATTTGTTAATCACCGTCTGAACAAACATAGAGACGAAAAGCAAGATATAGGGCCACCTAGTACGATGTACAGTCCACATCCAATTGTACTACCTGATCAATGCGCAACGAGGGTTCATCATGTTCAGAAAAATACCCGAAAACCAACTGAGTACGTGTATGAAAATCAAATAGCAATTAATTCACAGCCAATCGAACAAGCCGACAGCATCAATACAGTCAGGGCTAAATGCCAAAAGAAACCTTTCAGAATAAACGATGGGTTAGATGCAATACACGAAGATACAGCAACAATTCCCAAAACGAAAAACATCCCAAAGCCCAAGCAAGTACCAGTCCCAATTAAACCAAATGACGCGACATATGACAGCACTACTGATAGGTCAATCGAACAGGCATATGTGACATCCACCAGTCGTCCAAACAAGCTGGCATATGTTGCAGCTCTTCATCGGCCAACTGATTTTCAAAATGTCCAATCACAACGAGTAAATGAGGTTGAAGCAGATGCAATAGTGCAAGCTAAAACACAAACTAAATTAATGGATAGCATCTTCACAAATGAAAACCAGCTGGAAACAATACCACCAACACGCGATCTGCCTGTGAATAGTATGGGATCTTCTAATGACACCAATACCATTGCAAATCGGCTAGACAGGATAGAAAAGAAAACCGACAGGATAGAAAAGAGTATCTCAATTGCTGTTGGAAAAAACAGTTTGGGAAACATTGGAATGACTTCACATGCAAACAGAGGAAGTCTCATACACGGTGATACATCAGTCGCTGAGAATAAGGAGTGTCCAATTCAGAAAAACTGGGTAACTCTTGTTGATTATATTTGTGCTGACAAACTATGTGATCATTTATTTCAAGATTTAATAATCAACGATGATGAAAGAGAGTATATCACAACATTATACAAAGCCGATCGGAAGTCAGCAAATAGAAACCTTCTGCAATTGCTTAAGCAAAGAAAAATTCCAAAGTCTAAATTAATTGAGATTCTTGAATCCGTAGGACTATCCCATCTTGTGGAAAAGTTGAATGAATAAGGAATGATAACACTTTTTGACAAATTTGCAGAACAGATCAGAACACAACCTTTATTATCTCAAACCAACAAGTATGGTACAAGAGAAAAACAAAAAACAGTAAACATGAGTTTTTTATTTTTAGTAATGGTTTGCAAATAGTTGTAATATAATATGTTACAATTTAATTGTGTATTAATTGTGTTTCATGTCGATTTAAAAAGGATTCTATGAAGTGATATAATCGTTGAACTGTTGAAGATTTGTATGTAGTTCTATTTTGCTTTAATAAGAGATTTTTAGACCTTTTATTGGATTTGTTCAATAAATTTGCAAGACAGTTTTATGAGAGTCAAAAGCTAAAGAAAATATTAAAATAGTGCTTAAGATGTGATATTTGTATAAAACATAATTAGATTTTAAATATCAGACATAATCAGAAAAAGTAAGTGCAAACGTTAGCTAATTAAGAATGTTTTCGTTTGTTTTGATTCTAATTAAAAAAAAAAAAAAAAACACACATATCTAGCATCAGCATTATGATAGTATTTCTGGAAATGTAGATTGATAGATGATGCAAAGTTAGTTGTTAGCTTTTTCATCCCTCACACAGTGTATCAGAAGCATATGTTTACTGTCTATTGTTACATTTTTTACACTATTCCAGAACATATTTTAATTATAATACACTACAGAAATGGTCAACTCTGTTTACAAAATATATTTATTGTTGGCTTAATGGGTAATTTCCCCGTGTTGTAAGATGACATTATATGCAGCAGATGTGTATTGTGTTTGATGGCAACATATTTTCAATGACAGTATATCTGGGGAAAGTGCTGACCGAGACAAGCACTTTTTTCTGATCTTTGCATAGATGCACAACATTTGTGTTTCATGGTTTGCATATTTTTTAACTATACCTGGTAGGAGTACTGACCAAGACAAGCCTATACATTTGTGCATGCCAGTTTTGTTCGGCATTATTCCAGACGCTGTTCGTACTTGTATAATGTTTAAAGGTAAGTCAATGCATATACATGTATATAAGCACAATAAGTACAGTTTATAACAATTAGTTGATTAACCATCTTACTGCTGTTATCCTATATAGACAACAAGTGTATATCATGTAAACATATTTCTTAGAACCTATTATTATAATATATAGTCTTGAGTAAGTGTAAACAGGGTAATGTATCTTTATACTTATTAGTGAATCGACCTACCTTTTAACTTTTTTGCCAATTTACTCAACTTCAATAGTTGCTTCGAGTCTTTTGTGTAAAGTAGTTCCTTGAATTTAAATATATTGGGATGTTGTATGTAGTAAGGTTTGATTAAATAATTTCTTTGTGTATTAAAGTGATATAGATACATGCACAGTAATAAACAGAGAAAGAAATAGCTGAATAAGGGAAGCCAAAAGGTGTTTATTCCACCAATTATATATACAAAACGAAGGAGAGGAATAAAAAGGCAGGTTGTTTTTCTTAAGGTTAATTAACCCTTGCCCACATTCAGACTAATCTTGATACGTCTGAAAGCAGATGACTTTCAAGAGCGTTGTGGGAATTGGGAAAATGCTTGTAACAAAAAAAATCTCCCTTTTCCGTGATTGTTTTGTGCAAATGGGGTAAAGTGTATCTGCAGCAGAGAACTTGAGAAGGCTATTTACTCTTTCTAAAAAAGTTGTCTACTTGGTATCAAAGGCTTCCTTTTATTTTCAATTTGCATGCACTTTCATAGTTGTTCCTGCATTGGAAAAGTTGCCATTTCATTGTATAGTTAAATTACAAATCAGGGAAACACATAGAATTACCTGTTGAGTATTTCCAAAGTTTGTCATTCAGTGCTTATAAAGTGCCGATTAAATTTTATTCAGTCTGAATGTATCCTCAAGATGCGTAGGAAAAGTTATTTGCATGCAAAGTCACTTCCTGTAGTATCGCTGTAAACACTATTCCAATGTTTATTTCGTAGCGGCTGCAATATAATATATCTATAGGTGCAACCTATTTACGAAAAAACGCAAGATAATTATAAACAAAAATTAAAGAAAAAGTGTTATTACTGAAAAGAGTTGAAAAACACTGTGGCAAAAGGAAACATTTTTCTCATTATGAGCAATTTCTCCTTTTGACACAATGCTTTCCAATGTTGTTTGCTGTAGAGGCGTCAGCATGTGTCTACAAGGGGAAAAGGGGTCAATACATCTGTCAGCATGTGTCTACAAGGGAAAAGGGTCAATACATCTGTCAGCACGTGTCTACAAGGGGAAAAGGGGTCAATACATCTGTCAGCATGTGTCTACAAGGGAAAAGGGTCAATACATCTGTCAGCACGTGTCTACAAGGGGAAAAGGGGTCAATACATCTGTCAGCACGTGTCTACAAGGGGAAAAGGGGTCAATACATCTGTCAGCATGTGTCTACAAGGTAAAAGGGTCAATACATCTGTCAGCACGTGTCTACAAGGGGAAAAGGGGTCAATACATCTGTCAGCATGTGTCTACAAGGGAAAAGGGTCAATACATCTGTCAGCACGTGTCTACAAGGGAAAAGGGTCAATACATCTGTCAGCACGTGTCTACAAGGGGAAAAGGGGTCAATACATCTGTCAGCACGTGTCTACAAGGGGAAAAGGGGTCAATACATCTGTCAGCATGTGTCTACAAGGGAAAAGGGTCAATACATCTGTCAGCACGTGTCTACAAGGGGAAAAGGGGTCAATACATCTGTCAGCATGTGTCTACAAGGGAAAAGGGTCAATACATCTGTCAGCACGTGTCTACAAGGGGAAAAGGGGTCAATACATCTGTCAGCACGTGTCTACAAGGGAAAAGGGGTCAATACATCTGTCAGCACGTGTCTACAAGGGAAAAGGGTCAATACATCTGTCAGCACGTGTCTACAAGGGGAAAAGGGGTCAATACATCTGTCAGCATGTGTCTACAAGGGAAAAGGGTCAATACATCTGTCAGCACGTGTCTACAAGGGGAAAAGGGGTCAATACATCTGTCAGCACGTGTCTACAAGGGAAAAGGGGTCAATACATCTGTCAGCACGTGTCTACAAGGGAAAAGGGTCAATACATCTGTCAGAAGTGAAGACTCAGGCCAGCCTGTGTATATGTAGTTTCAAAAATATTCACCGGCCATAAATATATTATTAATATATACCTAAATGCACCTGCTGACGAACAACTGGTCGTAGGTCTTTTTAAAATGATGTGACAGCAACATGTCATTTAGACTTGAAATTGCTAGCCACGGAACAACTCATTATAAAAGAATAAATACTGGCCCATTATCAATTTTTTTAATTGTGCTATATGTCGCTTTCACCTTAAGTTGAGTTACGTGTACATCAGGGTGTTTCCTTGGTAAGTTACCAATACTTAAGGCATTGACATCAATGCACTAAGGAGGAAGGCCATTAACCTTTTCCAAAATACAACAAATCTGCAGCAGACGAATTTGGAAATATATTGACAAAAACATGAAAAATCTTCATATATAAGGGTTTTATTATTAAAAAGAGTTGAAAACATTGTGGCTAAAGAAGAAATTTCTCAGTGAAAGTTGTCTGCAGCAGAGGCTTCAAAAAGCGTCAATATATTGGAAAGGGTTAACACTTTTAAAGTTTTCTGTATGACTCGAATCCTGAACTTTCATCTCAAGGGAGGATGTTCTAGTTCAGAGTTGGTTGGCCCACTATAACAGAAGTATGCAATGGCAATGATAACAGTTTCATTTTAAACCTGATTTAAATGGCACTTATATTGATGCCTTTACAGGGCAGAATAATGAAAAAAAGATAAATGTGTATTTGCGGTGCTACAGACAAACAAACCAACCTTAACCCGTTCCAACATACAGCTTTGAAAACATATTGACAAAAACCTGAAAATATAACTTAGTTGTTAAATAAATTAAAAACAAGATGTGTTTGTGAAACACTGATGCCCCCCAATGGCAACATCTAGGTCAAAGGTCAAGGTCGCAAGGTATACACATGTGAAATATGGTAGCATTACCTGTTATTGTTCAAAAGTAGTGGGGAAGGTTAAAAAAAAATTGAGAATGGCAACATCTAGGTCAAAGGTAAAGGTCGCAAGGTCAAAAATGTTGGTACTGACAGAAAGGTCATGTCACAAGGAATACACATGTGAAATATGGTAGCCGTATCTGTTATGGTTCAAAAGTAATGGCCAAGGTTAAAGTTTTTTTCGAGAATGGCAACATCTAGGTCAAAGGTCAAGGTCGCAAGGTCAAAAATGTTGGTACTGACATGTGAAATATGGTAGCCATACCTGTTATGGTTCAAAAGTAATGGCCAAGGTTAAAGTTTTTTTCGAGAATGGCAACATCTAGGTCAAGGTCAAGGTCGCAAGGTACTGACAGAAAGGTCATGTCACAAGGAATACACATGTGAAATATGGTAGCCATACCTGTTATGGTTCAAAAGAAATGGCCAAGGTTAAAGTTTTTTTCGAGAATGGCAACATCTAGGTCAAGGTCAAGGTCGCAAGGTAAAAAATGTTGGTACTGACAGAAAGGTCATGTCACAAGGAATACACATGTGAAATATGGTAGCCGTATCTGTTATGGTTCAAAAGTAATGGCCAAGGTTAAAGTTTTTTTCGAGAATGGCAACATCTAGGTCAAAGGTCAAGGTCGCAAGGTCAAAAATGTTGGTACTGACAGAAAGGTCATGTCACAAGGAATACACATGTGAAATATGGTAGCCATACCTGTTATGGTTCAAAAGAAATGGCCAAGGTTAAAGTTTTTTTTGAGTATGGCAACATCTAGGTCAAAGGTCAAGGTCGCAAGGTCAAAAATGTTGGTACTGACAGAAAGGTCATGTCACAAGGAATACACATGTGAAATATGGTAGCCGTATCTGTTATGGTTCAAAAGTAATGGCCAAGGTTAAAGTTTTTTTTCGAGAATGGCAACCTCTAGGTCAAAGGTCAAGGTCGCAAGGTCAAAAATGTTGGTACTGACAGAAAGGTCATGTCACAAGGAATACACATGTGAAATATGGTAGCCGTACCTGTTATGGTTCAAAAGTAATGGCCAAGGTTAAAGTTTTTTTTGTGCAGACAGACAGACCAACAGACCAACAGACAGACCAACAGACAGGCCAAAAACTATATGCCCCCTGAATCGGAGATTCCGTGGGGGCATAAAAATTGAGACCAAAGGAGAAATTGCTCATTATGTTGCAGATGCGTCAAAATGCAAAGGTGGAAAAGGGTAAATGTATATATTACACATGCTGACTAAAACCTTTTATGACTAATTGATGCAGATTGCAGTTTTATTTCAGACAGCTAGGATGTGCTGGCTGATCTCTAACTACATTTGTCACAAATGCATTATGGTTGGTTTTTGCAGGGCGCCAATCAATTAACTTTTGTAAATGCAACAGTTGATTGATTGGGGTTTAACGCCGCTTTTAACAATTTCTCAGTCATATCACGGCGGCCAGTTCACCTACTGATGTGTTTCCTGGTTTTCGCACACCAGTACTCCACACAACAATCTTCCCAAGCAACTGGTTGCTTTTCCACATAGACTTAGCCCATTGGTGGAAGACAAATGATGCATGTCGCAGTGACTTTTGTCAAACGTCGTAAAGAAAGTTGGAAATGCAACAGTACAAGTGAATGTAAATATAACAAGAGCTGTCGGAGGACAGCACGCCCGACTTTACAACGCTTATTCACTTAAGCACTATTTCAGTATATTGCCTTTAAGTACTATTAAATCATATATACTCTATAATTATGTAAAAGCAACTGAATAGATATATACATTTAAATTTAATTATGTAATTTAAAAAAAATCAAATTTCCTAAGTCAATCAAGGGCCATAACTCCATATTTAGGATAGAATGGAGTTATGTAACCTAATTGTGTGATGATCCTTAACAAATGTGTGAATTATGAAGTAATTTGAATGAAGGGTATTGGAGTTATAAATGAAAATGCCAGCTTGCCCTAAAACATTAACCAGCCACCGACACCGGGGCGAGTAGTAAAGTCCTCACGAATAGTCGAGCTAAAAATGAAACTTTAACGTTGAACTAAACGCAAATGTTAAAACTGACCGAGTCCAAAAATAGCAAAACCTTAAAAAATGTTTTTTTCCAAATGTTTGACAACAAAACCTGTTTGATATGTTGAAGAATTATATATGATAAATGAATGATCACAATTAGAAAGGAATGTAACCAAAAATTATGAATTTATCTCAAATTCTCAATATGAAGAAAGGTATTAGATGTAATTATATTCCAAATATGAAAGCTCTAGCATAAGTACTTATTGAGAAAAATTAAAAAATAAAATAAAATTCCAACTTGCCCTAAAACTTTAACCACCAAAAATCATGTTATTTACCCCAAAAAGAAGGTCACACTCAGCATCTTCAGCTTACAATATAAAGAAAGGTATTAGATGTAATTATATTCCAAATATGAAAACCCTGGCACAAATACTTATGAATGAAAATGTTAACTTGCCCTAAAACTTTAACCGGACGCCGACGCCGGGGCGAGTAGTAAAGCTCTCATATTCTTCGAATAGTCGAGCTAAAAAGCCTTTTAAAATATTTTAGCTATTAAAGACTCAAAACTAAGTAACATTCTGTATCATTTATTTACAAATTTTCAAAATTGTGTCAAAAAACTTCTCAATGACCTTGGACTTAACTGTTACCCAATTGTAGAGATATTTTTGATGCCATTGCAGCAAACAACTTTTAAAAACGTTATGGCGAAAGGAGAAATGGCTCATAATGACCAGTTTCTCCAAAATGTTTTCAACTCTGTTCAATAATCATAAACTTTCCCCTAAAAAGATGTTCCATAAGTATGCCTAGATGTTTTCAATGTTGTCTGCTACAGATTTGCTGTATGTGGGAAAGGTTTAATATTACCTGATGACTTATGGGTGAATCTTTGGCCAATGCAACACAGTCTATGTTTAATACTATATAAGAAAAATATCAATCTAAATGATACCTGTGTCCATAAAAGCCAAATGATAATGTTTGTAATTGAATATTTATAGCTATTTCAAACTGAAAAATCTAAATAAATTCAATGAAAGCATAATTTTGAGAGTACAAACCATTGTAGGGAAATAATTTCAGTTAACCACTGTTTCCTTTTCCAATAATGTTCACCTCTGCAGTGAATAAGTTTTCAAAACAGTGTGGCAAAAGAAGAATTTGCTCATTTTTGCCTGCATATTTGGAAGTTGTTAGCTGCAGATTTGATGTAATTAGGAAAAGTTTAACTAAAACATTTCTCAACAGGTAGAACGCATACATGTATTAACTCTCTGGTTTAAACAAAAGGAATTCTTTCAAAAACTCTTAATGGATGCTTAACACCGAGACACAAGCATTGCTAGTGAAACATATCAATGTTATCATAGAATCCTTTCCCTCATATAGATGTTTCTGACATCTCTGCAGCAGACGGCTTTTTGAAAACATGGTGAGAAAAGAAGAAATTGCTCAAAACGAGCAATTTCTCCTTTTGTCACCATGTTTACAATTCTATTCAATTATTGTACTTTCATTCAAAAGTGTTTCCAATTTTGATCGGGTATATTTTCAAAGGCGTCTGCTGCAGGTTTGTTGTATGTGGGAAAGGGATAAATCAGTAGAACCAGGCAACATATTTCACACACCAACTCCGTAATGTGCACAAATTGCATCAATGAGCTCTGCCTTTTTGGAGCCTGTACTTGCAATACCTTCTTGTTTGATCTTTTCCTTCAAGACAGCGACCGTCAATTTTCCAAGCTGAAAAGAAAAGAAACGTTTTTTAAACCTTTTACAGATTCAGATGACCTTTCATAACACTGCAGCAAACTGCTGATCAAAATATTTCGAGAAAAAGAGAATTGGGCAATTTATCTTTTTTCTTCTATGTTTTACAATACTACCGGTACTTCCAAATTGTTCGTGTTTTTTTTCCCCTTATGTATATTTTTAAGGCAGATGTCTTTAAAGGTATCATATCAGAGAAAAGGTAAACCATCAAATATTCCCCGATATTCACCATTTCCCTTTCACTCACTTTGATGCACCTGAAGCAGATGACTTTCAAAAACATTGTGGGAAAAGGGGAAATTGCGTGTAACAACAGTGATAAAAATGCCATACAAGGCTGGTCAATATAATCCATGTGTCGCTTGCAAAGAAGTCCTAGATTGACCTAAAAAGGCGACATTAAATATCACCCTGTCGTACAGGTGAGTGACACAAAATAGCAACGAGTTAAAATTCTTTTATCCTTACACAGTACGATTTACTCATGCAATTAATTGGAACAAAAGAGACATGTTCAATGCTTTCCCATATATATAAAAAATCTGCGACAGACAATTTGAAAGTGTCTAGGCAAAAATAAGGAAAATCTAAAAAAAGGAAAGTATAATTTTTTAATAGAATAAAAATCATTGTAGCACATAGAGATATTTATGAGCAACTTCTTCTTTTGCCATATTGTTTTGTAAAGTCGTCTTCTGCAGATGCATCAGAATGTGTCTGCAAGTGGGAAAAGTTTAAAATTATAGTAAAGGCAACACATAACCATCCATGCAGAAAGGTCGGATTTAGTTAACAGTGTTGATCCAGATCAGCCCATGCATCTGCACAATCCGATTATGATCTAAACTATTCACATAGATATTACTCAAAGTTGTAAATTAGTTCTATGTGGAAAAGGGTTAACCCTTTCCCACCTGCAGACACATTTTGACGCAATAGCAGACTTTTGAAAACATTGTGGCCAAAGGAGAAATTGCTCATCATGAGCAATTTCTCCTTCGGCCACAATGTTTTCAACTTTATTTAACAATTAAGCTATCTTTGATGGAGATTTTGTCAGGTTTGTGTCACCATGTTTTCAAAGTCGTCTGCTGCAGATTTTTTCTATGTGGAAAGGGTTAACCCTTTCCCTCATACGACAATTCTGCAGCAGACAACTTTGAACGTATTTTGTCAAAACATAGAAAATCTTTATAATTGAATGGAGAACCTATGACAAAAAGTGGAAAACATTGTGGCAAAAGGAGAAATTGCACGTTTTGTGCAATTTCTTCTTTTGTCACTATGTTTTCAAAAAGCTGTCTGCTGCAGAGGCGTCAGAAAGCGTCTATATGAGGGAAAGGTTTAACTGAATTACCCTGCCAGCCTCAGCTTCTGTTTTAAGGTCCATAGTGGATGCTGCATTCTCAGCTTTAGCCTTTTTAGCAGCTGCATCTAGAGATGTTGTTGCCTGCAAAAGATCATGAAAATCCATTGTATCCTCTTGTTATTTATAAACAAATTCATCCATGTAGCAAGTAGTCAAACCAATCATCAATACAATGTAAGTTGATTGATTGGGGTTTAACACCGTTTTTAACAATTTCTCAGTTATATCACGGCGGCCAGTTCACCTACTCATGCATTTCCTGGTTTTCTCACACCAGTAATCCACACAACAATCTTCCCAAGCAACTGGCTGCTTTTCCACATAGACTTAGCCCATTGGTGGAAGACGAATGACGCATGTCGCATTGACTTTTGTCAATCCTCGGAAAGGAAGTTGGCCGTATACAATGTAAGACAAATACCATAAATAGCTTTGGAATGAATCGCTTTAGAACCATAGACAGCGTAGCATGTGCGGTATTTCAGATGCACTTTAATTTTATACATTGCCTTTTTAATGATTGTTCCTTTATTTTCTAACCCCGAGTATCTGTGAGGGTTATTTTAGACATGATAAATGCATATTTCATACAAATACATGCACATTCACAATATGCCTTAATAATAAACCTCAACAATTATTTCCTTTCATTATGTCAATGCCAAGCAAGACACTATGACTTATGATATCATAGCTAGGGAATTGACTCAAAGTTTAGATACTTGGTTTTCCGACTGCCAATTATATAGATTGTAAATCAATTAAAGGCGTAAAATGTGTTCATTTCTGTATCAAAAGATTCTTCCAATTTTTCAGATGAGTTTCTCAGATAATTTTAAAAGAGATGGCTTTAATCCTTTACAACATATAATAAATCTGCAGCAGACGACATTGATAACATTTAGGAAATAATATGGAAAATCTTTATTAGAGCAACAGATAAATATTTCAGACAAATAAATATTCACTACCAGATTTTTCAGGCAATTAGTTTTTCACTACACATTTTCAGAATCAGTTAGGTTGTTTTCGTTTTTTCAAAATCTTTCGCATAAGTATGTACTTTCTAACATTTGATTTTGTAGGTCTAAAATGGAATCAAACATGAAAACAAGAAATCAGTGATGAAATCATTCTTTTGCCACAATGTTTTCAAGTCGTCTGCTGCAAAAGTTGGAAAAGTATAACAATGGCATAACAGGATCCACACTTGCCCTAATCAACTTTAATACTATTCTTATTCTAAATTTACAAAGGACCTTGATATTCTAGAGTATTCTTAAAATTTACAATATGAATTGATGGTTGGATAATATAAGCCGAGATAAACAATTGTATATGTAAGAGTTTACTTTTCTTTTCGCCCCTGGGTTATAATCACTAGGATAGACCAAATCTTTAAAGTTCTGAATGGCTGCCCCGGCTCTCTTCTTCATTTTCCCTTCATCAGGCACTGTTATAAGTAGAGTAAGATTTGTTTAGTCACGCCACGTTACAAATCAACATTCAGAGTTTTTGCAAATGCATTTAAAATGTGTATAGTTTTTTTTTTTATCATTACAATTTTTAAGAGGCTTACTTTATCGTAAACAGGTGAGATTAAACTGCACAGTGGTGACCTTGATCTTCCCTAGAAAACAAGTGCAAAGGTCAATTTTCGAGTGACAACGTGGTACAGTTCTATACTAATTTATGATAGTTCTAAATGTGAAAATTACCCACTAACCTTTCCATGATATTGACACAATTAGATGCATTTAATGTAGATTACTTTCGAAAATGTTGTAAGAAACTTATTTTTTTTCAAAGCAAATAGTGTAAAATTATTCTATCAGGTAAATTGTAGAAATTAATAAATGAGACAATTTTCAATTTTCTTTGACAGTAAGACTTATCTTCAAAGTTTAATGGCCGAAATTTTTGTTACGAACGACTTGAATCAAAACAGTTTAACTCATTGTCTAATGTAGTCTACTAGTTCTTTTATCAAAATTTAAAACAAGCAAATTTGTTGAATCAATATTCCTCAGTAAAACAAGCAATAAGTCTGGCAATCATAGCAAAACTTAACCCTTTCCCACCTATAGACGCATTTTGACGCATCTGCAGCAGACGACATTTGAAAACATTGTGACAAAAGGAGAAATTGCCTTATGCAATTTCTCCTTATGCCACAATGTTTTCAACATTTTTCAGTAATTATACCTACAATTATAATGATTTTCCATGTAATATTTTTAAGTAAACATTATCAAAGTCATCTGCTGCAGATTTGCTGTAAGTGTGAAAGGGTTAAAGAGAAACATCCCGATAGTTGAAAGCATTAATCAAATCCCTTCAACTGTGCCTAAGAAATGGCTTCGGTTGAAAGGACAGAAGGAAGGCAAAATCAATAATTATCCTTCTTTGTGAGGTGATAATATTGTGAAGAAAGGAAAAATTGCAAGTTCTCCCTTTGTAAATGTTTTATAGTCATGTGTCTGCATGTGGGAAAGGGTTGACGGGTTGAGTAGAGAAAGCCCTCACATGTATAGTCTGTCATTTCTTCTGGAGCATCTCTATCTAATGCAAGAGCTTCTATGTTTCTCCAATGTTTTTGTAAGACTGGGTTCTCGAAGCTGTCTGGTGTGTAGGAAAACTGTAACTTCTTTATCAACTCTTTGGCTGCATCTATTTGTTCTGTATTGGCTGGAAAAAAATTTTTTTTTTTTTAATGTAACACACCTTTTGCACTTTCAATTCCATCAGCTTTATCAGTTTTATTTGTTTGGTGTTTTATGCCACTTTTGACAATATTTCAGATATATAACAGCGTTTCCTGGTTAACACTTTCCCTCATACGACAATTCTGCAGCAGACGACTTTGAACATATTTTGTCAAAACTATAGAAAATCTCCATAATTGAATGGATAACCTATGACAAAAAGTGGAAAACATTGTGGCAAAAGGAGAAATTGCATGTTTTGTGCAATTTCTTCTTTTGACACTATGTTTTCAAAAAGCCGTCTGCTGCAGAGGCATCAGAAAGCGTCTATATGAGGGAAAGGGTTAATTGATCAGTTCTATCATGACACCAGTCAATCAGTCGTAATGCTAACCCAAACAATTCTGAGCACCAAGGTAGTCATACCACTGTTCTAATCACATAGCTAATAAACTGTTCAACGTATGTTTTTAATAAAAAGTTATTGGAGTATAATGCAGTTTTCAACCGAATTTCAGATATTTCATGCCAGTCACTGAATGTGTGATTCCTGGAACTCTAACACCAGTACACCACACAACATTCTTCCAAAATATAGACAATATCATCAATTGGGTTTCAACTCACTATCACTAGATTCTGTTTCTGATTGGATGACATATATTTGCATGTGAAGTTATATCCAGTGGTCAAGAGATTTATACATGAACTATTGGTGACAAAGCAGCCAGTTATTGAAAACGACGTTAGCCCCAATCAATCAAAACATTTGTGACAAGCAAACCGGTACTAGACTAGAAAATGTGTCTTGAACAAGAGCACACCTCAATGGGAGGGGAGGGGGGTCCAATCCAAGATGTCCGCTACCAAATCCCCGACACAGAACAATTATTACATTGTTTTCACAAGTCTTCTGCTGAAAAGGCGTCTGCAATTGGGAAAGGGTTAAGTAATTTTTTATTTTCCCTAAATATTATTGCCACAGTACCCTTAGTTGTTTCCTGAAATTTCACTTTCCTGAAGTCGTCCGCAAATGGTAGGAAGATAACATGAAAGCCTGGGGGTCTGATTTGAACCTTGTGTTCATCTAATTCTTCTTCCTACAAATAGTTGATAGATTAATTTCAACAGTTTCAGAGGTCCAGATAAGAAGGGGTAAACAGCTCTTTTCCCCACAATATCTCTCTTATTATCTAACCAAACCAAATGATGTGGGTTCTCAAAAGAATTGTCTCAATGAGACGATTCTTCTGAGTACCCACATCATAGGGTTATAATGTCTAATAAAGATTTTAGAACATGCAAAACGACCCTTATCTAGAGCTCTGCATATTTCTGTTTACTTTGGCCACTTCACCTTACCATATGTTTCCTGGCTTTTTGGCACCAGTACTTCACACCACATTCTACTTAGACATATGGGCTATAATTCCACATAGACTATTTAGCCCACTGGTTGTAAATGTTTGCCAATGATCAAAATTAATGAATGGCTGAGCCAGGGTTCGACATGACCCCTGTTACTAACCGAGATATCCTAGCTAGACATTCTACAAATGAACGGCAAGTATTCAACAACATAATAACCAACAGATTCGTCAACAGCAATGCATGTCATAACCCTTTCCCACGTACAATGCATGTCATAACCCTTTCCCACGTACAATGCATGTCATAACCCTTTCCCACGTACAACAAATCTGAAGCAGACAACTTTTAAACATTAGTCAAAAATATGGAAAATTTCTATAAATGAATGCATTACTATTGAATAAAGTTGAAATGATTGTGGCAAATGGAGAAAATACTCATCATGAGCAACTTCTCCTTTTGCCACAGTGATTTAAAAAGTCGTTAAAATTTGAGGGACATTTACTCCAAAATACCTCAACAGATATGATCCAAAATGATGTGCAACACATTTGCAATTCATGATTATTATAATCATTATCATGTTCCAACTTCAAAGTTTCAGTAATATATATCTCAAAAATATATTCGAATTAGGTTTGCTCCACAAAGTTAACACTTCCCCACATACAGCAAACCTGCAGCAGACAACTTTGAAAGCATGTTCACAAACACCCGGAAAATCTCTATAAATGAAGGTACAATAACTGAAACAAGCGTACCGCAAACGGTACATAATATGCCCGTCAGGAACTTCTTTGTAACTCATGCAGAATTTGACAAATATTCTAAGTCCAAAATTGGGCATAACTCATTCAAAGATTTACGAAATTTGAGGAAATGTGAACTTGATCTGTGACACTTGATAACAAAGCCATATACATAATTTCAGCTCAATACATCAAAGCATGTAGAAAAAAAGTGTGGAAAACAAATATTCTAAGTCAAAAAAGGGGCATAACTCATTCAAAAATAATTTCAGCTCAATACATCAAAGCATGTAGAAAAAAATTGACGAAATCCCAGGAAATATGAACTTGATCTGTGACACATCACTACAAAGCTGTATACAAAATTTCAGCTCAATAGCTCAAAGTATGTAAGAAAAAAGTGCGGAAAACCCGAACGGACGGACGGAGGGACGGACGGACATGACCATACCATAATACGTACCGTTTTTAAGAAACGGTCGTATAAAAAGTTGAAAACATTTTGGCAAATCGAGAAATTGCTCGTTCTTAGCAATTTCTCCTTTTGCCAACATGTTTTCAAAAGTCGTCTGCTGCAGAGGCGTCAGAAAGCGTCCATATGAGGGAAAGGGTTAATAATTCTGACAGTGCTGTTCGACTAGCCAACAATACGCTTTATACAAAGTTTACCAAGTAAAACTAAAGTTTTACAATAAAATAAGGTATTAATACAAACCTGAGGCATCAAGGCCACAAATCTAGGTGGGAAATTTTTAGATGGGATATATTTACATATGGGCACAACTTTTCTGTCTATACATTTCTTCAATAAGGCAGTGAACATTGTAGTACTACCGATAATATTCTGAAACATGGAAAAGTTTTGTTAATGTGATACAAAAACGCTTTCTTTAATCCTTTCATGCTTGCAGATTTAACATTTTGATGCAACCGCGGTAGACAAATTTTGAAAACATTCTGGCAGAAGGAGCAATTGCTCATTTTCACCTTTTGTCACATTGTTTTCAAATCTTTAACATTTTTGCTCTAGATAAGTTTGGGATTTTCCATATTTCCTACCAGATGTTTTTATAGCTGTTTGATTCAAAATAGTTATAAGAAGGACAGAGTTAGTTAATTAAATCTTGAGCAAAACATGTAAAATCTGGAAAATTGGAATATTCATTTTGAGATAGAAATGCTTTTGAACACGTGTTGTCATTAAACAAAGTTTTGCAAATAGAAGAATAGGATTCTGCCGTTGGGATTTTTCCACACAAAATGGTGCGAGTACTGGTATTATCTCCAGGAAGCAGACAATGAGCGTAATTAATATAAGCTTAAAGCTTGTTTCACAATCAATGTCAAATTAAATAAATAAGTTTAAGTTTAAAAAAATACAACACTAAGAACATTTTTCTAATCTCCCTAATGCCTACAAGATTGATGTTAATTGATGTTTAAGGCTGTTTTCAACAATCTTTCAGTCATATCACCTAATCATGTGTTTGTAGGTGTTCTTACACCAGTAATCCACACAACATATTTTCCAAGCAACTGGCTGCTTTTCCACATAGACTGTTAGCCCATTGGTGGAAGACGAATGATGCTGATCACAGTGACTTTTGTTAAATGTCAGAAAGAATGTTGGCCGAGCTGGGGTTCAAACTCACAAACCTGGATTGACAGCCCGAGTCGCTACCTGAGTTCGGCCAATTAGGACAAGTTGATTGGTTCAAGCAAGTCATTTTAGGCAAATAGTCCTTTAGTCATCTGTATCAGTAAAGGGTTAACCCTTTCACACATATAGAAGCTTTCTGACGCCTTTGCAGTAGACGACTTTTGAAATCATTATCACAAAAGGAGAAATTGCTCCATTTGCCACAAGATTTCAACTCTATTCAATAATAGCACTATCATTTATAGAGATTTAATTTATTTTGTACTTGATCATTTCAAAGTTGTCTGCTGCAGATTAATACAGAAAACTCTGAATATATTACACACCATCTAAATTTGTCATTGTTTGATAAATAATAAAATATCTGTAAGTAAGACTTTTCCTTCGATGTAATAAGGATAAAACAATTTTTAAAACAATTCTAAAAAAGGTGTTTACTCACCGATTCATCTGGGTATATAAAACTGGAGGGTTTTACTTTGTAATAAATCTTCAAACAACTGTGAGGTTTGAAACCCATCAGATATAAACCTTAAATATAAATTAACAAGAGTTGTCGGAGGACAATATAGCTCGCCTATCAGGGCCATCGTCTATCAGGGCCTACTTCAGAACAGTTATAGCATTTGTAAAAGTCCAAAATCCAAAAGTGCAATAATTCAGTTGAAATTGAATTTACAAAAGAAAGAAAACCTTTTAATAGCAACAGCATAAATTATATAGTTTCTGAGAAAACGCCTTGAATGCCTAACTATAACTCAAAATTCCTGGTCTTGCACACAAAGGTTTGACCAAAAACGGGCACAATTCAGTCAAAACCCATTTCAGAGTTATGGGACTTGACATACAAGGTCATCTAATGACCCTGAATAAGCGTGTGAAGTTTCAAAACAACAGCATACACAGTGTCTGAGAAAAGGCCTTGCATACAAAGGTTTGACCAAAATTTTAAGTCAAAATCCATTCCAGAGTTATGGGACTTGACATACAAGAACATCTAATGACCCTGAATAAGTGTGTGAAGTTTCAAAGCAACAGCAAACACAGTGTCTGAGAAAAGGCCTTGCATGCAAAGGTTTGACCAAAATTCTAAGTCCAAAAAGGGGCACAATTCAGTCAAATCCATTCCAGAGTTATGGGACTTGACATACAAGGTCATCTAATGACCTTGAATAAGTGTGTGAAGTTTCAAAGCAACAGCATACACAGTGTCTGAGAAAAGGCCTTGCACGCAAAGGTTTGACCAAAATTCTGAGTCCAAAAAAGGGCACAATTCAGTAAAAATCCATTCCAGAGTTATGGGACTTGACATACAAGGTCACCTAATGACCCTGAATAAGTGTGTGAAGTTTCAAAGCAACAGCATACACAGTGTCTGAGAAAAGGCCTTGCATGCAAAGGTTTGACCAAGCTGGCAACGTGTACGCCAACGCCAATGCCAGGGCGACTACATAAGCTCCCATATTTCTTCGAATAGGCGAGCTAAAAAGTCATATTAATATTTAACCCTTTCCCATATACAACAAATCTGCAGCAGACAACTTTGAAAACATACCCAAATAAAATTGCAAACCTTCTTTAAATAAAAGTACAATAAATGAACAGAGTTGAAAACATGGTCACAAATGAGAAATTGCTTGTTTTGAGCAATTTCTTCTTTTGTTGCCATGTTTTCAAAAAGCTGTCTGCTGCAGAGGCATCATAAAGCGTCTATATGAGGAAAAGGATAAAGAGAGTTCAAAGAAGCTCAGATGTTACCTGCCAATAAGTCAGTATTTAAATTAACCATTTCCCTCATACAACAAATCAGCAGCAGACGACTTTGAAAACATAATGACAAAAGAGTGAAAAATCTCCATAAATGAAAGTTTAATTATTAATAGAGTAGAAAATGTTGTGACAAACAGAGAAATTGCTAAACCCTTTCCCACATACAACAAATCTGCAGCAGAAGACTATGAACATATTTTGGCAAAACTATGAAAACTGTTTGTAAATGACAGTATAATCATTTAAAGGGTATTAAACATCGCGGCAAAAGGAGAAATTGCTTGTTATGAGCATTATCTCTTTTTTCCGCGATTGTTTTCATAAGTTGTCTACTGCAGATGCATCAGAAAGCGTCTGTATGAGGGAAAGGATTAAAAGTCATCAGAAAGCGTCTATATGTGTGACAGACAGATAATGGAGAAGTGATCGCTATGTCGTCACCTGCGGATGTATCAAAATGTGTCAATATATGGGAAAGGTCTAAAACAAAATTCCTATCCGATTGCATACTGAAAAGATGGTTTGTGGTATATCCTTTCTCTGGAGGCTTACAGGATGCTCTAGTGACTTGATGGTTTGTGGTGATACCTCTTCTCTGGAGGCTTACAGGATGCTCTAGTGACTATATGGTCTGTGGTGATACCCCTTCTCTGGAGGCTTACAGGATGCTCTAGTGACTTGATGGTTTGTGGTGATATCTCTTCTCTGGAGGCTTACAGGATGCTCTAGTGACTAGTTGGTTTGTGGCGATACCCCTTCTCTGGAGGCTTACAGGATGCTCTAGTGACTAGATGGTTCGTGGTGATACCCCTTCTCTGGAGGCTTACAGGACGCTCTAGTGACTAGATGGTTTGTGGTGATATCTCTTCTCTGGAGGCTTACAGGATGCTCTAGTGACTAGATGGTTTGTGGTGATACCCCTTCTCTGGAGGCTTACAGGACGCTCTAGTGACTAGATGGTTTGTGGCAATACCCCTTTTCTGGAGGCTTACAGGACGCTCTAGTGACTAGATGGTTTGTGGTGATATCTCTTCTCTGGAGGCTTACAGGATGCTCTAGTGACTAGTTGGTTTGTGGCGATACCCCTTCTCTGGAGGCTTACAGGATGCTCTAGTGAATATATGGTCTGTGGTGATACCCCTTCTCTGGAGGCTTACAGGATGCTCTAGTGACTTGATGGTTTGTGGTGATATCTCTTCTCTGGAGGCTTACAGGATGCTCTAGTGACTAGTTGGTTTGTGGCGATACCCCTTCTCTGGAGGCTTACAGGATGCTCTAGTGACTAGATGGTTTGTGGTGATACCCCTTCTCTGGAGGCTTACAGGAAGCTCTAGTGACTAGATGGCAAACAGGTAAGATTCTGATCAGACTGTGCAGTCAAAATCTACTCTGTATTTTAGTTAGTTGTGACGTCCCTAAAATGCTGATCAGACTGCACAGAAGCAAAGGCTAATTTGAATTTATTTTAGTTATCATGTCCCTTAGCATGGAAAATGAGAACAATTGATCAGACTGAACAGGTTAAAGGCTAATCTGGATATCAGTTAGTTGTGACGTCCCTAAAATACTGAAGAGAGAGTGCAATTGAAAAGGCTAATTTGAATCTTTGCTAGTTATAATGTCCCTTAGAAAGGAAAACGGGAAAGAGGACAGATTTTGATCAGACTGTACAGGTTAAAGGCTAATCTGAATTTCAATTAGTTGTGATGTCCGTAACCTGTATCTTTGCTAGTTATCATGTCCCTAAGAATGGAAAACAGGAAAGATTCAGATCAGACTGCACAGAAGCCAAGGTTAATCTGGATCTTTTCTAGATGTCCCTAAATTTGATTTTCCTGTGGCCTGGCCAATCAAAATGTCACTACTAACCTGAAGCGTCAAATCTCTTAATGTCCACAACCTCATCATTTTCAAAGAAAATACGTTTAGCCCCGTATGTCTGTGCCTTTTTTAAATCTTGTGGCATGAGTACTTCTCCTGTATCCTAACAATAGATTAAAATGTTGAAAAAGATCATATTTTGTTCACTGCATTTGAGATTTTTCCAAAGTTCTTACAATGTGATTTTTCAATTTTCATGGATCCCTTAGGTTTCTGTACCAAAGCAGGCAACATAAAATCCTGCAACTTAATCCTTTCCCACATACAACAAATCTGCAGCAGACGACTTTGAAAACATAGTGACGGAAACCTGAAAAATCACCTTAAAAGATAGCTTAATTGTTAAATAAAGTTGAAAACATTGTGGCCAAAGGAGAGATTGCTCATCATGAGCAATTTCACCTTTGGCCATAATGTTTTGAAATGCCATCTGCTGCTGTTGCATATAAATGTGTTGGCAGGTGGGAAAGGGTTAATATCATATGATTCAGGATCTAAAATGTCAGCTCATTTTCATAAGTAAACTGTTTTTCCAATTGAACATATGTGTTGATTGCCATTTCAGACAAACACATATAATACAAAGAAGAAAATTTAATGTTTCCTATGTGTCTACATTCCAAGGTAGGCGTCACAAAAATAAAATGCAAAGATACCTTAAGATATGTCTTTGAGTGTGACTTCAATTCTTCATTAGTCTTCTTGTCCAGTTTAACTGGATAAGGTTTTGTACATGGACGAACAAGGGTGTATCTGAAATAGGAAATTAGAAGTTGTGTTCATTTTCCTTTTCCGACATGCAACAAATCTGCAGCAGACAACTATGAAAAACATCTTGGCAAGTGTGTGGAAAATCTGTATAAACAAGAGTATAATTATTTAAACAGAGATAACTAGAAATATCACTGAAGGTGATGAATACCCCCAGCTGGTGCCTGACAATATACATATGTATGAGGATTTCAAGGGGCCATAACTCATTAAAAAATAATTCCAGGGCAATTGGCCGACAATATGCACAACTAGGCTTGGTATCAATCATTCTTGTGAAGTTATATTGAATTCTGACCAAGGGTTGCTGAGAAATAGTGTTCACAAGAAATTTCTACAGACCAGCGGACCGACCAATAAGCGTGACTCCTATATATACTATGTATCTGGGGGTTTAATAATATTGAAGCAAACGAAGAATTTGCTCGTTAAGAACAATTCTTTTTCCGCCACAATGTTTTCAAAATGTGCCTGCATTTTTGAAAGGGATAAACAATTTCAATATGCATGAAGGTTGCTCTAAATATATTTCAGGGACCTAGATGACCCCTTTCCACTTGCAGACCAATTTTGACGCATTTACGGCTGACGAAATTGCTCAACATGGGCAAATTCACATTTTTGTAGTTTTCAACAGTATTTCAATTATATCCTGGTAACAGAACGCACAGTTAAACCCTTTCCCTCATATAGACGCTTTCTGACGCCTCTGCAGCAGACAGCTTTTTGAAAACATAGTGACAAAAGAAGAAATTGCTCAAAACAAGCAATTTCTCCTTTTGACACAATGTTTTCCAATTTTAATCATAGGTTATCCATTAAATTATTGAGATTTCCTATTTTATGACAAAATATGTTCAAAGTCGTCTGCTGCAGAATTGTTATATGAGGGAAAGTGTTAAGACCCATGGGTAACTAATCAATACTAGGCAAAGAAATAACTTTCCAGATTTTAGGATTTTTCTCTTGAAGTTTTCACAGTTTTGCAAAGTCCAGGAAATTCCAAATTCAGTACACCATTACAAAGATATCATACTTACACTCCGACACCAAACTGTAAACCTTCTCCAAGGGTAAAGGCAATCCTTTTAACTGCACGCTTCTTGTGGTCCTTTGATCTTACCCTGTAAGACATTAAGATACACTTTGATGGCTTAATTAATGCAAAACAGTTGTAACTATGTATTGGAACAAGATGTACATGTCAAAGCTTTAATTAAGATGCGTATTCTGAAATCCTTATTTGACCTCTAAACCCTATGTTTAGGCTACTCAAAAGTGAGAGGATTCTTTTGAGTACCCTCAACATAGGTTATGTCGAGTCATAAGATAGATATTGGTGGGAAAAAGCCAGTTTACTTCGCCTTATCTAGACCTCTGACATGAAGTAACAAACATGCATAAATCCCTTAACCCTTTCCCTTATACGACAATTCTGCAGCAGACGACTTTGAACGTATTTTGTCAAAACATAGAAAATCTCTATAATTGAATGGATAACCTATGACAAAAAGTGGAAAACATTGTGGCAAAAGGAGGAATTGCACGTTTTGTGCAATTTCTTCTTTTGTCACTATGTTTTCTAAAAGCTGTCTGCTGTAGAGGCATCAGAAAGCGTCTATATGAGGGAAAGGGTTAAATAATACACCTCTTCTTAACCCGTACACAAGTGTTTCACAATTCGGGGTCTTGTTGTATTTGTATACAGTGAAGTATCAGGTGAGTCTGTGCATACAGACAGTCTCACCAGAATCTTCACTGTCTGCTTGCGTGTAGTGTATATCCAGATGAAACTTCTGACAAAAAATGAAGTCCCACAGATGTTACTTCCATACCCCTTTATTGGTTCTCACTAAGGAGATACATTAACCCTTTATCACATACAACAAAACTCAATGAAAGCATTATTTTTCAATAATTAAAAACATTGTGACAAAAGTAGAAATTGCTCATTATGAGTCATCTGGTGCAAATGTGTCAGATTGTGTTTGCATGTGGGAAATGGTTAAGAGTCATCTGCTTTGTAATCCATTCAAGGGAGATTATGTAACATTTTGTAAACTGTAAGTTTATTGTGATACATAGCCGTCTCATGATGATATATTTTCTCTCGTTAACACTACTGTCTGTTATAGAGGTGTTCTACATCAGGAAGAGGGTTCAGGTCCCAACTTGTCAAAATTGACATGCATCATGGGAAGTTATTCTCAGGCCATTTCACTTATTTCAACATGTGAGCTAGATCCACCTCACATAAAGATGCATTTTGAAGCATCTGCAGCACACATCTTTGAATAACATTCTCCTTTTGCCACAATGTTTTCAACTGTATTTAATAACTTTAATTTCAATTCTAGAGATATTCCATATTTTTGCATAAATGTTCTCAAAGTCATCTACTGCAAATTTATTTGATGTTTTGTATGCAGGAATTGGTTAATCCACTAAAGCCGAGATAAAATTAAACCGAATCTGTGTTACCTTGTCAACAGTTCTTCCAGTTTTTCTGCGGGGTCAGCCAATTCAGTCAATTCATCATCGTCTGTGAAAAGCAAGTCCTGGTGACCATGGAAACAGAAATAATTTAATGGGGTAATACAAAAGTCCTCTGACGGACACAAAATTTTAAGTTGAAAAAGGAACAATATTCTGTCAAATCTCACTTTAGAGTTATGCCACTTGACATACATATGTCATGGTCCTCTAATGGTCCTGATTAAGTGTGTGAGTTGTAGACATGAAATTGCGGAACAAAGTCTTCAAGTCTCACCTTGACCTTGGGAGTAAGTGGCTGGTTATTGTGCATTACACATCATCTTGCTATGAAGAATAATTGTGTGAAGTTATAACAAAATCCATTCAAGTATGTGGAAGACACAGCCCGGATACGTCAGAAAAGCTTATGAATGTTTGAGTCTAAACTGTGACCTAGAGCTTGAGAGAAGGTGACTGGTTGAAGTGCATGACACATCATCTTGCTATGGAGAAAAATATGTGAAGTTATATCAAAATCCATGCAAGTTTGTGGAAGACACAGCCAAGACATGACAGAAAAGCCTAAGAATGTTTGATCCCAAACTGTGACCTTGACCTTGGGAGTAGGTGGCTGGGTGATGAGCATGTAACATCAAAATCAATTCCAGCATGTTGAAGATGCAGCCAGGACACGAAAATTTGGACAGACAGAGGGACAAACTGTGACCTTGACATTGGATGGCTGGTTGATGTATTTGACACATCATCTTGTTATATAGAATAATTGTAAGAAAAATATCAAAATCCATTCAAGCATGTGGAAGCTACAGCTCGGACACCAAGTTGCAGAAGATCAATGTTTGACCCCAAACTATGACCTGGACCTTGGGAGTAGGTGGCTGGGTGATGTGCATGACACATCATCTTATCATGGAGAATAATTGTGTGAGGTAATATCAAAATCCATTCAAGCATGTGGATGATTAGGCCTGGACAAGAAATTTATTTTGTATGGACTGACGCAAGCAAACCTATAAACCCCAAATGGTCTCCAACCGGTAAGGGACTAATAAAAGTACCAACTCTTCCCCACCTTCAGAAGTATATGCAGCAAACAAAACAACTTTTGAAAACATTGTTGCAAAATAAAAATGCTCATTATGAGCAATTTCTACTTATGTCACAATGTTTTCAACTCTATAGAATAATCATACTTCCAATCCTAGATATTTTCATATATTGCCTTAAAGTTTCCAAAGTATGTTGTATGTGGGAAAGGGTTGAATCTTTATCTGTGACAAAGAAAAATCGTAATCTCTTTTTATACTTTTCAGATTTTTTTTATTTTATCACAGATTTATTATAAAGCAGATAAACATAACATTTTCCAATCACATGACTTTGATTTTGTATTTACAGCAATAAACAAAGTTCCATAATTTGGTTACATAAGTTGTTAAATCAAACAGTTTCATGTTTAGAGGTTGAAGAAAATTCTCCATACATGTAGAAAGTTGTAATAACGAATTTCCAGATATAACATTTTCAGATTTATGGTAGTCTGCTTTTAAAACATCTGATAAAAAAAAGTTGCTACATATGGAAAAATTGAAAGTATAATTTCCATATACTGATTTGAAAACATTTAGGGAAAAAGAGAAACTATGTAAACCAATCTCACCTTTTCTGCCATTGATTTTAAAAGTTGTCTGCTGCATAAGAATTTAACTCCCTCATACGACAATTCTGCAGCAGACGACTTTGAACATATTTTGTCAAAAAGTAGAAAATCTCTATAATTGAATGGATAACCTATGACTAAAAGTGGAAAACATTGTGGCAAAAGGAAAAATTGCTCGTTTTGAGCAATTTCTTCTTTTGTCACTATGTTTTCAAAAAGCTGTCTGCTACAGAGGCATCAGAGAGTGTCTATATGAGGGAAAGGGTTAAACTCCTCAGTATCAGGTAGAATCTTTTGAAAACCCTGTGAGCATAATGAGCAGTTTTTCCTTAAGCCACAATGTTTTCAACTGTATATGATGATGATACTACATTTATAATGATTTTCCATATTTTTGCATGGATGTTATCAAAGTCATATGCTGCAGATTTTGTTGTATGCAGGATGACTCATACTGAGAAGTTTCTTCTTTTGCCACAATGTTTTCAACTCTATTTTATGATCAAACTTTCAGCAGATCTTGTTGTATGCCTGAAAGGGTTAACGGCTTAACACATATGTTTCTATAGATGAGCCAAGACTATATTTAGCAGGTCTTCTATATATCAATATAATCAAATAAATCAATACTATCATTGCTACAATGCTGATCTCATTTATAATCACCATTATGCTGGTATATATCTACATTATTTGTTTCTCATTTATCAATATCCACTAAAGATGAAAAACATGTCAAAAATCAGGGGATATAATATATTTTGTTGGAATTCATCGTGATAAGTGTTAACCTATTATCATAAATTCGTATCGGACCAAAATTCTTTTTTCTTACCTTGTAAAATTTTGTGACATCAAATTTTTCCCCTGGTTGTTGTAGATGCATCAGTTCAAGATCGATGCCTGTTTCATTGAGATCGCTGGCTTTGGTTTTGGCTTGTCTCTGTTAAAAAGAAAATGATTAAATTATTAACAACTTGGACTTTTAGCCTTTTAACATTCACATCAAATTTTCAGGAGACGACTTTGAGAACATCTGGGCATACATAAGGAAATCCCAATGCATGAAAGTGTTAATGAATGATCTATAAATTGATAAGGTGATTGACTTATATTTTAGTTTTTTTTGTGTTCATCACTTTTGCTCGTCTGTGATTGGCTGAAATATTTTGTTCATAACCTCATGAACAAAAAAAATTAGTATGGAAAATAAAGTTGCCGAGCGTCATATTCGTTTCAGTCGACGAGTTTCATAAAAACAAAATTAGCAACAAGGCACTTATAACATTTCATTTATCGAGATTTATTCTCTTTAAACAATATTTTTAATAAATGCCGAAATTCAGAACAATTGTAAACAGTATGCTGTCGTTTAAAGTGACGTCACGTACGCGCTGTGAGTCATTTATGTAACTAGTTACATATGATATTTATGTCACTGCTTTATGTCACTCCTGGAGTGCAAGTTATGTGATAAAATGTTTTATTACTCACTGAAATAGCCATATTAATGCTAAAATATAAGGATGGAGCGGTTTTTTGTTTTTATGAAACTCGTCGACTGAAACGAATATGACGCTCGGCAACTTTTGGTACAGCACGTCGCCAATGTTATTTTTTTTTTTTGTTCATGAGGTTATGAACAAAATATTTCAGCCAATCACAGACGAGCAAAAGTGATGAACACAAAAAAAACTAAAATATAAGTCAATCACCTTATCAATTTATAGATCATTCATTAACACTTTCATGCATTGGGATTTAAAGTGTTTTACTGACTTTCTTCCCTTTGGAAGACCTACATTCCACCATGTAGACAAATATTAAGGTAACAAAATTGATGAAATATGCTTTTAAGTATTTAAGTACTAAGCGCTAAGTAAGGTTGGTGGAATTGGAACCAGGTACATACTGAACATAGAAAGAAAAAGTTGGGCTACTGTGATGCACTTGGCGTCAGCGGCCTTACCTCATAACCAAATACCTGTTCAACATTTTAATATGAAACTTGGTACACATGTCCCTAGGAATAATATGCATATCTATACCAAGTCACGTAACTCTGGCTTTAATACTCATTCAGTAATGCCCCTTTTTAAACTTAGATAAAAACGGACGAGCTTTGGTGTATCTCTTATTGTCCTGATTATTTGACGAGTTGGGGCGGGACCTGATACAGGAGTGGTGACCTATGCAAACAAATTAAATCCAGATAAATCCCGACAAAACATAAGGGCCTGATCTGAGATCCAAGCTGTTTTACACTCAAATTCTGTTTCAGCAAATATTCAGAAGAAAAACTGTAAGAAAAGTGTTAGCATGCAAAGATTTAACCCTTTTCCACATGCAGATGCATTTTGAAATCATTACTGCAAAATGAAAAAGTGCTCATGATGAGTAATTCTCATTTTGTAACAATGTTTTCATCTCTTTCTAATTAGTGTACTTTAACCCTTTCCCTCATATAGACACATTCTGACGCCTCTGCAGCAGACAGCTTTTTGAAAACATAGTAACAAAAGAAGAAATTGCACCTTTTGTGCAATTTCTCCTTTTGCCACAATGTTTTCCACTTTTTGTCATAGGTTATCCATTCAACTATGAAGATTTTCTATGTTTTGACAAAATAAGTTCAAAGTGGTCTGCTGCAGAATTGTCGTATGAAAGAAAGGGTTAATATAGAACAAGAGGGCCATGATGGCCCTTGAATCGCTCACCTGATTTTTTATTTCTTTTCACTTTAGCTATATAAGCCTCGCCCCCTGGCAGCCATAGTTTCCGACCAATCAACTTGGCTTGAAGGAATCTGATAGAGGGTCACCCTAGGAACATTTCTACAAAATTATTTGAAAATCGTCCAGATACTTTTGGAGGAGAAGATTTTTTAAGTTTTCACTATAGCAATATAATGCAAAATAACCCTGCCTACTGGCGGCCATGTTTTTTGACCAATCAACATGGCTTGAAGGAATCTGAAAGTGGGTCATCCAAGGAACATTTCTACAAAATTATTTGAAAATCGGGCCGACACTTTTGGAGGAGAAGATTTTTTAAGTTTGCACTATAGCCATATAAGGCAAAATAGCCTCGCCCCCCCCCCCCCTGGCGGCCAGGTTTTTCGACCAATCAACATGGCTTCAAGGAATCTGATAGAGGGTCACCCAAGGAACATTTCTACAAAATCATTTGAAAATCAGCCTGACACTTTCGGAGGAGAAGATTTTTTAAGTTTTCACTATAGCCATATAAGGCAAAATAGCCCCGCCCCCCTGGCGGCCGTGTTTTTTGACCAATCAACATGGCTTGAAGGAATCTGGTAGAGGGTCATCCAAGGAACATTTCTACAAAATTATTTGAAAATCTGCCAACCAGTTTGGGAGAAGAAGAATTTTGAAGTTTTTTTCGTTTCGTTGCCATGGAAACAAGAATTCTACATGGATCCCAACAAATTTGAAGAAATTCTGGTGAGGTCATTAAGAGGATGCTTTCTGTGAAGTTTCATCCCAATTGACCCACTGGTTACTGAGGAGAAGATGTTGAAGATTTTTTAAGTTTATACTTTGGCCATATAAGGCAAAATAGCCCCCGCCCCCTGGCGGCCATGTTTTTCGACCAATCAACATTGCTTGAAGGAATCTGATAGAGGGTCACCCAAGGAACATTTCTACAAAATTATTTGAAAATCGGCCTGACACTTATGGAGGAGAAGATTTTTTAAGTTTTCGTTATAGCCATAAAAGGCAAAATAGCCCCGCCCCCTGGCGGCCATGTTTTTTGACCAATCAACATGGCTTGAAGGAATCTGATAGAGGATCACCCAAGGAACATTTCTACAAAATTATTTGAAAATCGGCCTGACACTTTTTGAGGAGAAGATTTTTTAAGTTTGCACTATAGCCATATAAGGCAAAATAGCCCCGCCCCCCCTGGCGGCCATGTTTTTCGACCAATCAACATGGCTTGAAGGAATCTGATAGAGGGTCACCCAAGGAACATTTCTACAAAATTATTTGAAAATCGGCCTTACACTTTCGGAGGAGAAGATTTTTTAAGTTTTCACTATAGCCATATAAGGCAAAATAGCCCCGCCCCCCCTGGCGGCCATGTTTTTCGACCAATCAACACGGCTTGAAGGAATCTGATAGAGGGTCATCCAAGGAACATTTCTACAAAATTATTTGAAAATCTGCCAACCAATTCGGGAGAAGAAGAATTTTGAAGTTTTTTCGGTTTCGTTGCCATGGAAACCAGAATTTTGCATGGATCCCAAAAATTTGAAGGAATTCTGGTGAGGTCATTGAGAGGATGCTTTCTGTGAAGTTTCATCCAAATTGACCCACTGGTTACTGAGGAGAAGAAGTTGACGCACGACGGACGCCGGACAAAAGGCGATCACAATAACTCACCTTGAGCAAAGCTCAGGTGAGCTAAAAAGGGCAATAACTCATCCAAAATTAGGTCAAATTAAACGCCCTCGTAATATGCGCAACAAGACATTGTACCGATGACTCCTGTGAAGTTTCATAGAAATGTGGCAAAGGGGTTGTGAGATGAAGGCCGGACAAGAATGAAATGGCAATTTTAAACAAGAGGGCCATGATGGCCCTGGAATCGATCACCTGATTTTTTTTTTCACTTTAGCTATATAAGCCCCGCCATCTGGCGGGCTTAGTTTCCAACCAATCAACTTGGCTTTAAGGAATCTGATAGAGGGTCACCCTAGGAACATTTCTACAAAATTATTTGAAAATCGGCCTGACACTTTTAAAGGAGAAGATTTTTTAAGTTTTCACTATAGCAATAAAAGGCAAAATAGCCCCGCCCCCTGGCGGCCATGTTTTTTGACCAATCAACATGGCTTGAAGGAATCTGATAGAGGGTCATCCAAGGAACATTTCTACAAAATTATTTGAAAATCGGCCCGACACTTTTGGAGGAGAAGATTTTTTAAGTTTGCACTATAGCTATATAAGGCAAAAAAGCCCCGCCCCCCCCCTGGCGGCCATGATTTTCGACCAATCAACATGGCTTGAAGGAATCTGATAGAGGGTCACCCAAGGAACATTTCTACAAATTTATTTGAAAATCGGCCTGACACTTTTGGAGAAGAAGATTTTTTAAGTTTGCACTATAGCCATATAAGGAAAAATAGCTCCGCCCCCCCTGGCGGCCATGTTTTTCGACCAATCAACATGGCTTGAAGGAATCTGATAGAGGGTCACCCGAGGAACATTTCTACAAAATTATTTGAAAATCGGCCTGACACTTTCGGAGGAGAAGATTTTTTAAGTTTGCACTATAGCCATATAAGGAAAAATAGCCCCGCCCCCCCTGGCGGCCATGTTTTTCGACCAATCAACATGGCTTGAAGGAATCTGATAGAGGGTCACCCGAGGAACATTTCTACAAAATTATTTGAAAATCGGCCTGACACTTTCGGAGGAGAAGATTTTTTAAGAATTTTGAAGTTTTTTCATTTCGTTGCCATGGAAACCAGAATTATGCATGGATCCCGAAAATTTTAAGGAATTCTGGTGAGGACATTGAGAGGATGCTTTCTTTGAAGTTTCATCCCAGTTGACCCACCGGTTACAGAGGAGAAAATGTTGACGGACGACGGACGACGGACGCCGGACATAGGGCGATCACAATAACTCACCTTGAGCACTTCGTGCACAGGTGAGCTAAAAACAAGAGGGCCATGATGGCCCTGGAATCGCTCACCTGTTTTTTTTTTCACTTTAGCTATATAAGCCCCGCCCCCTGGCAGCCATATTTTCCAACCAATCAACTTGGTTTGAAGGAATCTGATAAAGGGTCACCCTAGGAACATTTCTACAAAATTATTTAAAAATCAGCCAAACACTTTCGGAGGAGAAGATTTTTTAAGTTTTCACTTTGGCCATATAAGGCAAAAAAGCCCCGCCCCCTGGCTGCCATGTTTTTCGACCAATCAACATGGCTTGAAGGAATCTGATAGAGAGTCACCCAAGGAACATTTCTAGAAAATTATTTGAAAATCGGCCTGACACTTTTGGAGGAGAAGATTTTTTAAGTTTGCACTATAGCCATATTGGCAAAATAGCCCCCCCCCCCCCCCCCCCCTGGAGGCCATGTTTTTCGACCAATCAACATGGCTTGAAGGAATCTGATAGAGGGTCACCCAAGGATCATTTCTACAAAATAATTTGAAAATCGGCCTGACACTTTGGGAGGAGAAGATTTTTAAGAATTTTGAAGTTTTTTTCATTTCGTTGCCATGGAAACCAGAATTCTGCATGGATCCCAAAAAATTTAAGGAATTCTGGTGAGGACATTGCGAGGATGCTTTCTGTGAAGTTTCATCCCAGTTGACCCACCGGTTACAGAGGAGAAAATGTTGACGGACGCCGGACATAGGGCGATCACAATAACTCACCCTGAGCACTTCGTGCACAGGTGAGCTAAAAATCATATACTGGCTAAGTTAACCAGCCCTTTGAATCATAAAGCTTGTGTTGTTCCGCTGAGCCTTTGTCTCCCACCTATAACATATATGACACTAACAGACAGACATGGGATACTTCAATGATTTTTTGTACAACACGTCCATTTTGTCTCGAGCTAAACTATTTCTTTGCCAGATTATTACACAGATCATGCATCTACAGGATACAGCTTTTGAAACTTTGAGGCAAAGGCAAAGGCAATTTGCTATTCAATAATAATTATTATACTTTCATTTATAAAGATTGTCCATGTTTTTACCGAGATGTTTTCAATATCTTCTGCGGTATGTTGTAATTTAATTTACTTTTCTAGTTATAGGTGATGAAATCCAGAAGGGACAGGTTGCTGACACAAATACACATTTTATAACTAAACATCTGTACACATGGGGAGTGAAGGTCAAAAAGGTATGTCTGCGAGGGGTGTCCCAGAATTACATGGTGGATTTGTTTGCTTTGTTTAACCCTTGCTTTGTTTTAACCCTTCGCATAGAGAGTGATCAGGTTTTTTTGTTCATACCCCCATGAAAACAAAAAAAAAGCTCTCCATTCCTTAAATAATCTTATAGTTGAAATATATATAATGAACTTTCTCAAGCTAATCTAAGTGACATCTTTATCATTTCCTTTCCCTCATACGACAATTCTGCAGCAGACGACTTTGAACATATTTTGTCAAAAAATAGAAAATCTCTATAATTGAATGGATAACCTATGACTAAAAGTGGAAAACATTGTTGCAAAAGGAGAAATTGCTCGTTTTGTGCAATTTCTTCTTTTGTTACTATGTTTTTCAAAAAGTCGTCTGCTGCAGAAGCGTCAGAAAGCGTCTATATGAGGGAAAGGGTTAAGAAAAGAACTAAATTTAAGTCCGTAACTCTCTCCATCATATAGATGCTTTCTGACGCAGATGACTTTTAAAAACATCATGACAAAAAGGAGAAGTTGCTCAACTAGCAATTTCTCCTTTTGCCACAATGTTTTCAACTTGGTTTCAGTAATTATACCATCATTTCTAGAGATTTTCCGTATCTTGAGTAGATGTTTTCAAAGTCGTCTGCTGCAGATTTGTTGTATGTGGGAAAGGGTTAAATGAATTTTTATTGATGACAAATACATGATTTACCTGTAATTGTGCATTACCAGCATGAGGTGCATCATGACAAGTAAACAGTAATATCCTCTTGGAGTTGATCTTCGTAGAACTGAGGAAGGAAAATAAGAAATTAGGAAAAACATATGAATAGCATATTTCAGCATGATATACTTTGAAGAAAGAATTAATTTCCCTTTGCGTAAAAGACAGCCTATCACTCTTTCTTCTCTTCTTTATGCCTGAATAAACACACATTATGGGAATCAGTGAAATTTCTCATTTCCCTATTTTACAAGATGTTTTTATAATTTTAACTGAAATAAATGTTTCATTTCTACAGAATGTTCATTCTTTCCTGAGGCAGATGGTCTCATTTGAAATTGTCTACACCCATATCGGGTAGATGATAAACCCTTTACTACATACAACAAATGTTAATGTATCCTTTCACAAAAATATTTTAAAATGTTGTCTGATGCAGATGCATCTGCAAGTTGGAATGAAACGGGGGAGGGGGGGTCAAAGATCAAGGTGACCGACAATGTTTACTTTATTTTATATATCAAAACGTGCAATTTCTCCTTTTGCCACAATGTTTTCCACTTGTTGTCATAGGTTATCCATTCAATTATGGAGATTTTCTATGTTTTGACAAAATATGTTCAAAGTCGTCTGCTGCAGAATTGTCGTATGAGGGAAAGGGTTAATTTATTCAAAATTAAACATCCAATATAAAGTTTACCTTGTGGCAAACATATTCTGACAAGTCCACAAAGCTTCACTGAGAGAGAAAGATTGACTGTGCCCATAGTCTACTGTAAATGTTTTGTAAGTTTCTGGAAATATACAAGTAATGTCTGTAAAACTAAAATCAAAGCATGCTAACAGACCAGTATTGAAAACAAAACAGACAGACAGACAACAAAGAAGTGATGAAAACATTGAAGTTAATGGCGCATCATGCAAGGAAAAACTACAGTGTTGTTTATTTAACACAAAGTATATGTCATCTCCCCCACTTCTAAAAGCATGTTTTCAGGACTTGGAATATTAAAAGTTCACACAGGTGCACTACTTCACATGCCGACAAATATATCCTTTCCCACATACAAGAAATATGTAGCAGACAACTTTGAAAACATCAGGGCAAAAATATGGTAAATCTCTATATACGTTAGTATAATTATTGAATAGATTTCGAAATATTGTGGCAAAAGGAGAAATTGCTCATAATGAACAGTTTCTCCACTTGCCACAATATTTTCAAATGTCGTCTGCTGCAGAGTGGGTCTGTATCTGGGAAAGGGTTAAGTTTCATGACCGAAACTCATAATACTTTTGATGATACAGTGAAAATTTCAAAGTGATGTAAAAGATATTTGATATTCAAGCTTGTTGTGCACGGTGGTTTAAACTAAAGAAATAGACAGCACAATGAAATAGTTTATAGAAATAAGAAAGGCCATCATGGCCCTGGAATTGCTCACCTGAAGTATGCAAAGTGATTTGCCCTGCCTCCTGGGGGCCATGTTTATTTTACCAATAACCATGGCTGGAAGGAATCTCAAAGAGGGTCATCCAAGGAACATTACTACAAAATTATTCAAAAATCTGCCAAACCCTTTGGTAGAAGAAGATTTTTCAAGCTTTCACTATAGCCATATAAGGCAAAACAGTCTTACCACCTGGAGACCATGTTTTCTGACGAATCAACATGGCTTGAAGAAATCTAAAATGGGGTCACCTAAGAAACATTTCTAAAACATTATTTGAAAATCAGCCAGACACTTTCGAAGTTGTGACTTTATGCATATAAGGAAAAACAGCCCCGCCCCCTGGTGGCCATGGTTTTTTTACCAATCAAAAATGCTTGATGGAATCTGATAGAGGGTCAGCCAAGGTACATTTCTACAAAATAATTTGAAAATCATCCAGACACTTTCGGAGGAGAAGAATTTTAGAGTTTCCACTATAACCATATGAAGTAAAAAAGCCCCACCCCCTGGGGGCCATGTTTTTTTACCAATCAACATGGCTTGAAGGAATCTGATAGAGGGTCACCCAAGGAATATTTCTAAAAATACAATTAAAAATGGGCCGACCAGTTTGGGAGAAGAAGAATTTCAAAGTTGTTTTTGTTTGGTAGCCATGGAAACGAGAATTCTGCATAGATCCCAAAAATTTGAAGGAATTCTGGTGAGGTCATTGAGAGAATGCTTTCAGTAAAGTTTCATCCCAATTGACCCACTGGTTACAGAGGAGAAGATGTTGATGAACGCCGAAAACCAGACATAGGGCGATCACAATAACTCACCTTGATATTTCATCATTTTTGTTTCCCTAATAAAAATGGCAAAAGATTTCATTTCTTAACAAGAGTTGTCGGAGGACAATATAGCTCGCCTATCAGGGCCATCGTCTATCAGGGCCTACTTCAGAACAGTTATAGCATTAGGTAAAGTCACACAGTATCACCTATTGCAAGATAATACACCTTTTCAATACTTCCATGCAAATGTTAACCAAGTCCATACAGGCCTTTTAAATCTGTAAATTGGTTTATATACGATGTATGCCAATAGTGAACATAATACCGAAGACTTACAGTATCAGTATCAGATAAAACCACACACTATTATTTATTGCAAGATATCACAAATGTTCAATACTTGCATGCAAATCTTAACCTGGCAACGCTGATACCAACGCCATACAAGGTCCCCTAATGATCCTGAATAAGTGTGTGAAGTTTCAAAGCAATAGCATACACAGTGTCTGAGAAAAGGCCTTGCACGCAAAGGTTTGACCAAAATTCTAAGTCGAAAAAGGGGCACAATTCAGTCAAAATCCATTCCAGAGTTATGGGACTTGACATACAAGGTCCCCTAATGACCCTGAATAAGTGTGTGAAGTTTGAAAGCAACAGCATACAGTGTCTGAGAAAAGGCCTTGCACCCAAAGGTTTGACCCAATTTCTAAGTCCAAAAAGGGGCACAATTCAGTCGAAATCCATTCTAGAGTTATGGGACTTGACATACAAGGTCCCCTAATGATCCTGAATAAGTGTGTGAAGTTTCAAAGCAACAGCATACACAGTGTCTGAGAAAAGGCCTTGCACGCAAAGGTTTGACCAAAATTCTAAGTCGAAAAAGGGGCACAATTCAGTCAAAATCCATTCCAGAGTTATGGGACTTGACATACAAGGTCTCCTAATGATCCTGAATAAGTGTGTGAAGTTTCAAAGCAACAGCATACACGGTGTCTGAGAAAAGGCCTTGCACGCAAAGGTTTGACCAAGCTGGCAACGCTGACGCCAACGCCAACGCGGATGCCGGGGTGATAACATAAGCTCCCCTATTTCTTCGAATAGGCGAGCTAAAAATACTTGGTAATCAGCAAGGTTACTATTAATGCAACTTAGTCATTTACTTAAATGCATTCCAACATTCATGTATTACACAATATAAGGAAAACAAAAATGATGAAATATTCGTTTTAAAAAGTATTACTTAGCGCCAAGTAAGGTTGGTGTAATTGGACCCAGGTGCTACAAATGTTCAATAACAATGTTTAAATATAGAGTTTAGCTCTAAAAATAAATATTTTTCATTGGCAGAATGTGCAAGTCAGACTGGTGTGAGATATGTTGTAAATGAACAGCAATACATTGTAACACATTGAATAATTCCCACATACAGATGCACTTATCTGCAGAAGACGATTTTGGAAAACACTGTTGAGAATGGAGAAATTGTTCATAGTCTTTTGTCTACTTTGGTTATCATAATTTGAAACTTCACTGTCTGTTTTTCTCCATAAATGTTTTATCAAAATTAAATTTAAATAGACAATTTACTATTTGTAATGTATATGATAATATTTCGAGCAGTTGTATATAATATGTGAACTGACAAAACCTTGAACAAATCCAACCAAGTAATGACTTTTGTGATCGGCAGCCACCTGTCTTAAGCAGCCAGTTTTATCATTTCCCTTGGGTGGCTGCTGATCGCAAGTTTGACTGTTTACATGCGACACAAATTGTCCAAACTCCTTAAGCAATTTCTAATTAAGTCAAGGGCCATAACACAGCTGAATGCAGACTCCACAAAATCTTTTTAAACTTGTCAGTCTGAAAGCTAATTTTTCATATATATTCCTCTTTGTTCAACCAGTTTCTGCTTGAAAATTTGTCAGTCCGAATTAATTTTTGTCAGTCAGAACTGAAGGACTGACGACTTTCACGTAGTCTGTGAATGTGGACTTTGGCAAATACAAAGCCATCTTCAAATGCTCACATCAGTAAATTTGGGCGATATGTGTGACACAATGTTTTCCACTCTCTTTAATTAGCAAATACTAAATAAGTCAAGGGCAATAACTCTGCTGAGCCTTGGCTACTGCAAATACAAAACACCAGATAAACAACTTAATAGCATGCTAATAAACATTCCTGAAAACTTTCAGGACTCTATATCAAATATTTTGGACATGGGAGATATGTTATTAAAAAAAAATAATCACTTACTTCAATTAAAGAATTGCCATTTGAGAAATCAGCAGAGAGATTTATGAGTGTTCATTTTTGAAGACAGACTAGATAATATTATGTGAATAAAGAGAAATTGCTTACTACGATATATCATTTTTTCACAACATTTTTAAAACTTATTGAATACAAAGCCATTACAAGTCATCTGTACAAGAGAAATGGATAAGATTCAGAGGAAATATCAATCATTGTCCACATACAATTTATCTGCTGCAGAAAACCAGAGGTCCAGATAAGGAAGGTTAAACAGCTCTTTTCCCCAAAATATCTGTCTTATTATCCAACCAAACTCTGTGATGTGGGTACTCAAAATTATTGTCTCATTGAGACGATTCTTTTGAGTACCCACAACATAGGGTTAGAGAGTCAAATAAGGATTTTAGAATATACAAAACGCCTCTTATCTAGAGCTCTGGAAAACCTTGAAAATATTAGAGCAATAAAATGAAATAAATTGAAAGTACAATATTTAAATAGGTTAGGAAAATAGGATCATCCATATTGGACATGTACCTTCACTCATATCCTCTAACTGAACAATTCTTGGAGCATCTGGCTGATCAAGCTCCTGATATATGTAGATATGTTTAAACTCATTAGGGTTGTTGGATTTTTCCTGGAAAAAGAAGAAAAGTAAATATGAGTTCTTGCATTAAATGAGTGAAACTATCTCCAATGAGTTTTTTAGATGTACATTAAGTGAAATCTATTCTGTTTAGTCAGTTTATGTCTGTTCTCTTAATGGACCATTTCCCACCTTCAACAAATCTGCAGCAGTCGACTTTGAAATTGTCTAGACAAAAACATGAAAATCTCTTTAAATGAAAGTAATATATTATTGGTTTGTTATTTTCGAATATACGTAGTACTTTGGCGCAACATAAATTTATTAAAAATACTAGGTCAGATTTTTATAAGGAAATTAAAACAAATTCAGGTACGACTTAATCTGAACCGCGACACACTATTTATATTTTCTTTGCACTGTAATATACCAGTGTACTGGTAAACCTTGACACCTATACAGGGTGAAATGATTCAATGGATCATCAATTAATTTTATGATGATTCAGCATCTAAGTGAAATCTGTCTCCACTTCGATGATCTCCTAATTGGTGTATTTCAACACAATTCTTCCAATGTAGTATCTGCTGAATTTATTGGTAAGAATAGTGTCTAATGCCCCTTTCAACAATGTTTCAGTTAACTCACTTCCATTTGCAAAGAGCTGGATAATGAAGTGTGAAAGAATTATCACTTAATAATGGATTAAAGTCATTTGACCTTTATTTCACAAATTGTTTCGAATACTATTGTCTAAAAGGACATGCAGGTAAGTAATTCAAAAGTTAAACTATTTCTATGTGATTTATTGAATTCCCCAACCTGATTGAAAAGAAATAAAAAAGTGTTACCGTTCCAAAAAATACAATGCCAACAACATCTCTCTCACTGCTGATAATTTTGTTTTGAAGAGTGGTCTTACAACACTGAAAAGAAAACAAACTTAACCTGATATATATAAAACTAACATTTTTAAATTGACCCTTTCCCTCTTGCAGTCACATTTTGAAGCATCTGCAACAGAATTTGAAAACATAATGGCAAAGGAAGAAATTGTTCATTTCAAAAGTCGTTTGCCACAGATACGTCAAAATACATCTGCACATGGAAAAAAGGTTAATTGCTCTCTGAACTTCTTGGCATTGGAGAAAATGAACTTGTTTTTAACAAGGAATACAGAAAGAATAAAATAGACTAAAACTAAACACTTCCTCTAATACAAACTACTGTAATCATCACAGCAACTGACAACGTAAGAAAGAGAGGGAGAGGAAAAATTACTAATTTTTAAAAAAATCTCTTTTTTTCCCACAATGTTTCCAATTATGTATCAAATCTTATCATTCAGTAATCAAGATGTGTTATATTTTTCCTGACTATATGTTCAAAGCAGAACACAGTTCATGAGGTGTAAAACTACAAGAACATACCCTAATACACAGCTGAAAGAAGCTTTCATCGTCTTCATTGTCCACATCAAACATTGCCTTGGTACAATCTACCAGTAAAATAAGGCCGTCCTTCTGTCCAAAACCACGCTTTAAATAAACAACACAATAGAAAACTTTTATTACACAATATGTGTATTGTTATATATCAATTTATAAATTCTGAGGAGTACAAATGTATTTTCTATGTATCTCTTTAATTTGTAAACTTTTAACATTAGCATTATCTCCTTTTTTCCAACATTGTTATCAACCCTGTTTCAAAATTAAAGTCTTAATTTTACAGATGGTACATGTGTTTTCATAGTCTATTTTCAAAGAAGATATCACATTTAGGGTGTGCTGCTGAACCGTAATATTTAAACAATTCCCATATATAGCAGAGGACTTTGATTGATTGTTTGGTGCTTTACGCCGCCTTCAACAAATTTTCCTGCGTAAGTTACCAGTGCTACTGGTCCATTTATCCTGACACCAGCCAGTCAGTTGAAATGCTATCCCAGCAACCTCGAGCCCCAAAGAGGGCAACCATAACTACCATTTATAAAGTCTCTGGTAAGAAGAGGACTTTGAACAAAACCATGAAAGAAATATGGAAAATCTGTAAAAATTAGTATAATTATTGAATTGAGTGAGAAACATTTTTCATTTTGCAACCATTTTATTTTTAGAAAGCATCTGCATGTGGGAAAGGTGTAAGTAAGCACTTTACAGATTAAATAGAAAACACTGTAGTAGATAGGATTACCTGCCCTTGAAAGTCTTCATCTTCCTCCTCTTCATCACCAAATCTTTGGAAACCAAAATCAAAATCTCCCATTTTCTGTAAATTGATAGAAATATATTCATATTTTTAACAATAACACTTTGTACATAGCCAGTCCAGTATCGTTCCACAATCAAATGAAAAACCACTACATAGTTTTGAAAGACAAGCAAATTCAGAGAATTCTGGTCCCCCGCCAGGGTCAAGGTCACAAGGTCAAAAAAATTGGTATTGATGGAAAGGGGTTGTCACAAGGAATACACATGTGAAATATGAAAGCAGTACCTATTACGGTTCAGAAGTTATGACCAAGGTTAAAGTTTTTGTGACAGCGTGACGGAGGGACGGACTGACTGACGAATGAGAAATAATAGTCCCCACGCTTTCGCTAAAGCGGGGGACAATAAGATTTTCAAAGTTTTCGCTATAGCCAGATAATACAAAACAGCACCACCCCCTGGCGCCATTTATATAGACCAATCTACATGACTCAAAGGAATCTGTTACATGTTAACCCAGGAAACATTTCTAGAAAATCATTTGAAAATCAGCCACATACTTTTGAAAGAGAATTTTTCCACTAAAAGCCATATACAGCAAAATAGCCCCATTCCTAATGGCCATGTCCTGTAACATGGCTTGTAGGAATCTCGAAGACAGACACCTTCAAAAATTGTTTGGAAATCAGCCTTTTGGAGGAGATGATCTTTAAAGTTTTCACTTTAACCAATTAACGAAAAAGAGCCATTACTTGTGTCCATTTATTTTCAACCTATAAACACGGTTTGAAGAGTCTGATAGAAGAGTATCCAAAGGAACATTATTTCTACATAATTATTTGACAATCAGCCAGATATTTTTGAAAAGGAAGATTTTTCAAATTTCAATTTCTGAGTCAAAAGATTTTTTCACGACTGATGCCTTGGGTATTTGATCAGCAGCCACCAGTCTAAAGCTTTCATCATTTCCGTTAGGCTTAAGTGGCTGCTGATCACAAAATTGACAATATCATATATATACTTATATATCTAGTTTTCTTCAATAATTCAGACGCATGAATCTAGCGAAGCCAATTCTTGAAAAAACCTACTTCAGAATCAGTTTGTAACATCAGATCTGTTTGTTGATTGGTGTTTCATAACACTTTCAACAGTATATCAGGTATTATTTATCCTGTCACCAATGTTGTTATGTCGTAACCCACATGCCAAAAAGGGAAGCCAATACTGCCAATGTTTAATAATTCAGTATTACCAAACAGGGGATCTAACCATGATCTCATGTTTGAAAATAATTATTAATGATTACGAATAACCCTCTTTTGGACCCAAGTCTCCCTACCAAAATATCCAAATCTCCATATTTGGCTTCAGGAAAAGATCATATGTATGCAATATCAGTTGATTTGACTTGTCACTGGTGGTCTTGTACACAAATGGATTATCACCTCTTTAAAATCTAAGAGACAAAATCTGAAGTGCTTTTACAATTGTGAAGAAAAAACATCATATTTATGTTAAATAACTTAATTTCGATCAAATGTCATACAACTTTGACTGGTTTATACGGGAAATGGTATTAATCTCGAAAAAACAATCCTCTATTGGCGACTTGAGCACTGGAATAACAGGGATAACGTCGAATGACTTAAACGTCGCATTAATAAAACAGAGCAAAACGGAAGTGAAAACGTTGAAAAGGAAAAATATATAGAATAGTTATTTTAGCCTAATAGGTGTAACAAGTATAACTTTTAAACATTTTTTTTTTAGAAATACAACACAATGTATAAGTAATAGGAATGTTTGAAAGTTTATAATATCTTATATAGTTATATAGATTACCAGATGTTACAAACCATTTATTTTCAAAGCTGCAACCAGAGACTACTTATACGCGTAGTCCCAGCTGCAACAAACAAGACAACATTAAATAAAAGAGATGTCAAAATTTAAGAACAACTAATAACACGTACAAGCCGGTAGGCGACGTGGGATTCGCCTTAGCATATATATATATATATGTAGAACTATTGTGATAGGGTCTCTATTGTTTTGACTTGGAGAACACTGGTGAAAAGTGTGGACCTTGTAAAACACTCTCTGGTCAACAAACCATGTTTTGTCACCATGCCAAGACGCTTCCGTCTACACCCAACTCTTTCCACTTGGTTATTTTCGCCTTTGCATATTTCGCAAACGTCCAGCTCTATCTCGGAAACCCAAGGTCGGAGGTAAATGACGTAAAAGAACTTTTTGTAGCTCTTCAATAGCTCTATGAGATGGTGCAATAAAATCGCTATAGAATACTATCACTGCAGCGCTTGGGGCGAATGAAGTCAAAAACGACTGTAAAAAGACCCCATCTTTGAAAGGCTACCATTTGTAAACAAAGGCCTAAATCAAAAATCGTTACGGATACGTTTTTTCTAAATATCTTGAAGTGTATATAACCGAAGTTTCAGCTCTCCACATTGAAAACTGTAGGAGAAGATAGAAAAATGGTTTGGGTTCTTAAAGCGCGCTTTCTTGCTAGCTGTATAGCAACATCTATCTTTGAAAGGCTAGCATTTGGAAACATAGGCCTAAATCAAAAATCGTAACGGATACGTTTTTTCCAAATATCTCGAAGTATTGATAACCAAAGTTTCAGCTCTCCACATTCAGAACTGTAGGAGAAGATAGAAAAATGGTTTGGGTTCTTCAAACGTGCTTTTTTGCTAGCTGTATAACAACGGCTAACTTTGAAAGGCTAGCATTTGGAAACATAGGCATAAATCAAAAATCGTAACGGATACGTTTTTTCTAAATATCTCGAAGTATCTATAACCACAGTTTCAGCTGTTTTGCTAGCTGCATAGCAACGGTTCGGACCCTAACAACGAAACTCAAACGGGCATACCCTGACTGAGCGCATTTGGCACTTCTTCACCGAGTTTCATTAGAATCGGCCCGTCAGTTTTTGCTGCAGAGCTGTGCTTTACAAATATTTGGACAGACAGACAGACAGACAGACAGACAGACAGACAGACAGACAGACAGACAGACACACACAGACAGACAGACGGAAAAGCCTGAAAATAATGGATACCTAGCGAATCCCAATAAAATTCACGAGGCTATATATTTTCCTTTTAAACGTTTTCACTCCCATTTTGTTCTGTTTTATTAATCGACATCTTAGTCATTCAACGTTTTCACAATAACCCAAGCAGTGTATCCAATATTGTACATATTTAATTGTAATTTGTCTGTATTTTGTTGCCATAACCATTTATTGTTAATGTGTTAGTGCTAATAAAGTTATCTTATCTTATCTTAAAATATTTTATAATTATCATTCAAGAAACAGAAACTAGATCTGCTTCACTTGTTCGCTCAGCCTTGTATGTAGTGAGCTTTAATTGTAACAAGAGTATGCATTCACAAATGGAGAATTTGCAAACGGAAAAGGGAGATAAAAAAAATAAAGCTGAATCAACTAAAAAAAAATACTGACGTGAAAACCCATATCTTTAAATGAATATGTTTTTCATTCAACGTTCAACGTTTTCACAATAACCCAAGCAGTGTATCCAATATTGTACATATTTAATTGTAATTTGTCTGTATTTTGTTGCCATAACCATTTATTGTTAATGTGTTAGTGCTAATAAAGTTATCTTATCTTATCTTAAAATATTTTATAATTATCATTCAAGAAACAGAAACTAGATCTGCTTCACTTGTTCGCTCAGCCTTGTATGTAGTGAGCTTTAATTGTGACAAGAGTATGCATTCACAAATGGAGAATTTGCAAACGGAAAAGGGAGATAAAAAAAATAAAGCTGAATCAACTAAAAAAAAATACAGACGCGAAAACCCATATCTTTCAATGAATATGTTGGATCAACTATTTCGACAGATTATGTCATTTCAATCTAAGATATAACTTATTTTATTTGCAGACATATGATGCATAACAATGCCAATCAAAGGTGTTGTTATATTACCATTAAAGAGATCTTGCTTCCCGCCGATGAATTTTGTTTTGTTTATTCTAGATATAGACTAGAAATAGTACACCAGTTTCTTCTTTTAAATAAAAACATATTTAATTTATTTGTGTATCAATATATGCTATTCCCAACAGATACAAATAATATAAAGGTTCATTGATTGAGTGATTTTATAAATGTAGTAGAGAGAGTATCAGCACATTAATTCTACTGTTTTAAATTGAATTTTACAAGATCCAGTCTATTCTAATCGGTGCGTTATACTTACATAACCGTAAACATCACTTATTATCAACAAAAAGCTAGTGGTGGATAGATATGCAAAGTGTTTTAGGAAGGACAAACAAGTATCAAGTGTTAGTCAGAAGAATCCGTGTATTGTCTCGCCATCTTCTGTCACAGAGACGAGACATGTCGTCAGTTAAGAATGACTACACTGCTGGGTTGATAGGTAAATAGTTGCTGTTTCATAACCAAGCTACTAGTACAGAGCAGGGTCCAAATTCTACCAACCTTATTCTAATAGCGTTAATTAAGTAATACTTACAAACTTAAACGAATATTTCATCAGTTTTGTTTCCCTACTAAAAATGCCAAAATATTTCATTTATGAAAAATAATTATTAGTCTGCAAGATAAATATTTATAAATGTCAACTTATTCGACACAAGAATGGACTGCACATAGATATCTTTTGTATTTTACATACTGACCATAGAAAGAAAAAGTTGGGCTATTGTGATGCACTTGGCGTGAGCGGCCTTACCTCATAACCAAGTACCTGTTCAACATTTTAATATGAAACTTGGTACACATGTCCCTAGGAACAATATGCATATCTATACCAAGTCACGTAACTCTGGCTTTAATATTCATTCAGTAATGACCCTTTTTAGATTTAGATAAAAACGGACGAGCTTTGGTGTATCTGTTATTGTCCTGATTATTTGACAAGTTAGGGCGGGACCTGATACAGGAGGGGTGACCTATGCAAACAAATTGAATCCAGATCAATCCCGACAAAACATAAGGGCCTGTTCTGAGATCCAAGCTGTTTTACACTCGGATTTTGTTTTAGCAAATATTCAAAAGAAAAACTGTAAGAAAAGTGTTAGCATGCAAAGATTTAACCCTTTTCCACATGCAGATGCATTGTGACGCAAATGCAGCAACTAATTTTTGAAATCATTACTGCAAAATGAAAAAGTGCTCATGATGAGTAATTCTCATTTTGTAACAATGTTTTCATCTCTTTCTAATTAGTGTTCTTTACCCCTTTCCCTCATATAGACGCTTTCTGATGCCTCTGCAGCTGACAGCTTTTTGAAAACATAGTGACAAAAGAAGAAATTGAACAAAAGGTGCAATTTCTACAATTGCCACAATGTTTTCCACTTTTTGTCATAGGTTATCCATTCAACTATGGAGATTTTCTATGTTTTGACAAAATAAGTTCAAAGTCGTCTGCTGCAGAATTGTCGTATGAGGGAAAGGGTTAATATACAAACAAAATCATATACTGGCTAAGTTAACCAGCCCTTTGAATCATAAAGCTTGTGTTGTTCCGCTGAGCCTTTGTCTCCCACCTATAACATATATGACACTAACAGACAGACATGGGATACTTCAATGATTTTTTGTGCAACACGTCCATTTTGTCTCGAGCTAAATTATTCCTTTGCCATACACAGGCACATCAACAGGATACAGCTTTTGAAACTTTGAGGCAACAGGCCTATTTGCTATTCAATAATAATTATTATACTTTCATTTATAAAGATTGTCCATGCTTTTACCGAGATGTTTTCAATATCTTCTGCGGTATGTTGTAATTTAATTTACTTTTCTAGTTATAGGTGATGAAATCCTGAAGGGACAGGTTGCGGACACAAATACACATTTTATAACTAAACATCTGTACTCATGGGGAGTGAAGGTCAAAAAGGTATGTCTGCGAGGGGTGTCCCAGAATTACATGGTGGATTTGTTTGCCTTGTTTAACCCTTTCCCATATACAGCAAATCTGCAGCAGACGACTTTAAAAATGTCTACTCAAAAATATTGAGCAATTTCTCCATTTGTCCTAGTGTTTTCAAAGTCGTCTGCTGCAGATGCGTGAGAATGTGCCTACAGGTGGGAAAGGGTTAATTTATCTATGAACATAATTTGATCAAATTTAGCAGACACAAAGCCTTAGGTTGTAGCAATATTATTTCAATGATTATGTCAAGAACTTATTTTAACGGTCACTATTGTAACCAACCTTTAGTGAGGCAGGGCAGGTCATTATTTTAAAATCTATCTTGATTATTAGAGGTCAATATCTTCAGTAATAATCCATATATTTTGGCGCAACATCATGCATACATGAATTCATTTTGACGCATTATGCAAATACTGACGTCATATCTGGTCGAATTGTTGTTTTGTTACTCAAGTTTTATGGTGGTTAAAAACAACATGCAAAATATGGCACCGACTGATTATTCTCCTTTTGCCACAATGTTTTCAACTTTATTCAATAATTGTGCTTTCATTTGTTGAGTTCTCATATTTTTTACTATTTGTTAAAAGACGTCTGCTGCAGATTTGTTCTATGTGGTAAAGGGGTTAAAAATACTTTATGGTATACTAAACCTTTCTTACATATGACTAATCTGCAGCAGATGACTTAAACCCTTTCCTACATATAAACGCTTCCTGATCTCTCTGCAGCAGACGACTTTTGAAAACATTATGACAAAAGGAGAAATTGCTCTAAACAATCAATTGTTCCTTTTGCCACAATGTTTTCAGCTCAATGATTACATTTCTTCTTTAGCATTGCTCATATGTTTTCTAAGTCGTCTGCTGCAGAATTGATGTATTTGGGAAAGGGTAAAAAATGTCTAGGTAAAAATACAAAAAATCTATAAAGAAAAGAATAATTATTGAATTGTTGAAAAAATTCTGGCAAAAGAAGAAATTGCTTATCATCTGGGACTACTAATACATATAAGAAGTCTCAGATATCATGAGCAATTTCTTCTTTTGCCACAATGTATTCAAAGTGTGTCTGTTGCAGAGGCGCCAGAAACAGTATATAGAAAAGGGTTATCTTGATATACACCTGTATGTAGTTAAATAAATATTTCAATTCTTCTTGTGCTCTGTTATGTTATTGATGCGGCAAGTGTCCTTGCATATCGTCCATTGACCCATGGACACTATAGTCCCAGAGTGACCATACAGCAACACCATTTTATTATGACATAGTGTTTGGTTCTTATATATGTACTTGTAGTTGTAAGAAATAAATTTTTCATTCTTCATTCGCCCAAATTGCTTCCCTGAAAACTTTCCTTCTTTTTTAATTCTGCTTTCCATTAAACGCTTTCACACATACAAGGACTTTGAAAGCATATGGGGAAAGATATGGAAAATGTATGATTATTGAAAAGAGTTGAAAATATTGGAGCAAGAGGTGAAATTGCTCATTAAGCCACAATGTTTTCAAAAGTTTACTGTTGCAGATGTGTCAAAATGCGTTTGCAGGTGGGAAAGGGTTCAAAATGTACAACATTGCACAATGAATAACAGGTAAATATTATGTTTCAGATATCTGTGATACCCGACGATCTTGACACGATCGCTAAAGAAGTGTCAGAATTTTCATCCAAGTTTACATTTGTACTCACATCTGGAGGGGTTGGTCCCACGCATGATGATCTTACATTTGAAGGTTGTATTTATGCTCAATAGCATTGTCTTGTTTTGGATTTATCTCTTTCCCACATACAACAAATCTCCAACTAAGTCTTTTAAAACATCTCAGAAAAAATATGGAAAATCTTTAACCCTTTCCCTCATACGACAATTCTGCAGCAGACGACTTTGAACGTATTTTGTAAAAACATAGAAAATCTCCATAATTGAATGGATAACCTATGACGAAAAGTGGAAAACATTGTGGCAAAAGGAGAAATTGCACGTTTTGTGCAATTTCTTCTTTTGTCACTATGTTTTCTAAAAGCCGTCTGCTGCAGAGGCGTCCGAAAGCGTCTATATGAGGGAAAATATTGTGGAAAAAGAATGAATTGATCATATGTATTATGCTGCAGATGCATTCTGATATATCACTCGAAAGTGAATTTAAATATACTTTGCAAAAAAAGAATCTTTACGTGGGATGCTGATGGTTATAACGTCACTATGAAACAATATAGTGTACGTATGTAGATGTTATATGAAACTTGGAAGCAATATCTGTGAGTTTATAACAGCGTCGGGTATGGGTTTCTTCAAAATGAAGGTCAAATTTGAGGTCAAAAGACGTAGGGGTCGATTTCAAAAATCACAAAAATGTGAAGAAATGTTTTATTGACTTTTTGAGTATCAATCTGAGTGCCAATATGAATCAAGGAGGGCATGTCTCAGGTCATTGACATTGTTTTTTGATGATTTATGCGTGCCCGACGCCCAAGTTCGTCCCACATGTGTTCTATGGGGTTTTGGTCGGGCGAAACCGCCGGCGATGGCAAGACGTTGACGCCGTTCTGAGCCAAGAATTGTGTCGTAATGCGAGTTGTGTGGGGCCTCGCGTTGTCATGTTGCAGAATCACTCCAGGACCCCGATTTTGCATGAATGGGAGGAGATTGTTCCTCAGGATGTTCACATACCCTACTGCATTAAGGTTGCCCGGAACGATAACCAGATGTGTTTTCTGATTGTCCATTATGCCCGCCCAAACCATGACGCTACCACCCCCAAACCTGTCTCGTTCCTGCACGCAGCATTGGGCAAATCTCTCGTTCCGTCGCCTGTAAACTCTGACACTACCGTCAGCAAAGCTGACCCTGAAGCGTGATCATCTGTAAAAATCACGTTTTGCCATTGTGCACGTATCCAGTGCCTGTGATGTCGAGCCCAGGCTAAGTGGGCGGCTGTATGGCGCGCGGTTACGTATCGTCTGAGCCGAGACCCTAAACCGCTGTGAACTTACCGTTGCTGGGGTAAAGCGATTACGTAAGTGCGTTAACGTAATGTACCGTCGTCTCTACGTGATGTCGCTCTGGGCCTACCTGATCTCGGGCCTATCCGTAACTGACCAAGTAGTTGCATACCGAGTTGTCAGGTTGTGAATTGTTTGCCTAGAGTACCCAAAATGAAGAGCAACGTTTTCGTGTCAATGATAAAAAGTGTGTGTGGCTGCCTAAGAAAAAGCAATTGAAATGAACCCGGGATAGGTCAACACGAGGCAAGTGGTCAAAACAGGAAGTGAAAAGTGGCTAGCCCGTGCACGGTACAAGTGCACACATTTTGTGTCGATGTACTCTCTATACTCGGGCCTTTAGGTAAATATCGATAACGTTCACATACAGTCAACGTTAACCCTCTAAAGCAGGCCCTAAAGTATGTAAAGTTTCTTTTTTTGCTAAGTATATAACAAATCTGCAGCAGATGACTTTGTAAAGATCTGGCAAAAGTATCGACACTATCTGAATCCTTTGCAGCAAAGAAGAAGTAGTTCATAACTGTTTAGCACAAGGCTTGCTTAACCCTTTCCCTCATACGACAATTCTGCAGCAGACGACTTTGAACATATTTTGTCAAAAAATGGAAAATCTCTACAATTGAATAGATAACCTATGACTAAAAGTGGAAAACATTGTGGCAAAAGGAGAAATTGCTCATTTTGAGCAATTTCTTCATTTGTCACTATATTTTCAAAAAGCTGTCTGCTGCAGAGGCGTCAGAAAGCATCTCTATGAGGGAAAGGGTTAATGATTTTAGGGAAAAATATTTGTTTTTATATATATATAATTGGAAATTGTTACAAAATATATTAGTTAGTACATGCACTTGGAAGTTTCAATAAGATTACCTCAAAAACATCCGAGTTATGTCGTTTTAAACTTATACTGGTGTTGTAATCCTATATCCTATGGTTTACTTCACAATAACCTTGTGAACACAATACAAGTCACATTTTTCATCCACTCTTCATGAAAGTTCATGAGAAATTTCATTTCCATTTAGTCTTGGTCAAACTCTAATCTGGGTCGCCTGGTGTTACAAGACTAGGTCACTAGGTCAAACCTTGTGAACACTCGAGAAGCCTTCATATTTCGTCAAATCATCAAAAGAGTTTATCAGAGGATTTATCTCCATCAAAACTGGACCATATTCTGTCAAAAATAATTTACTAGGCCAAATTTTAGTAAGATCTTGTGAACACACTAGAGGCCACATTTATAATCCAATTTTTAATCAAAACATTCTCTTCCATCAAATTCTATTTAGGTTCCAAACTGGATAATGCATGGTCAAAAACAAGGACACAAGGTCAAATTTTAGAAAAGTCTTGTTAACTGGTATACCAAGGTGGTCCTTGGAAGCGATCTTTTTCAATTTCTTATTATTGCGGGGGACTCAATTCAACAAATGAACTTGTTTTACTTAATTATTTTCAGGTGTTGCTCAAGCTCTTGGAGAAAAAATAGAACCCCATCCGCATCTGGTAGAACTGTGTAAGCAATACTTTGGTACTGATGATCTTAATTCTCCTAAACTGAAAATGGCAAAAGTAAGTAGTTTATATTTTAGGCTTTAGATAGGTTAGCATTTAAACACTGAACCCTTTTCCACATCCAACAAATCTACACCTGACGACTTTTAAAACATCTCCTTAAAAATATGGAAAATTACTTTAAATGAAAGTAACATTATTGAATAGAATTTAAAAACTTTCTGACAAAAGTAGAAATTGTGCATTTTGAACAATTTCTCATTTTGTCACAGTATTTTCAAAAGTTGTCTACTGCAGATGCATAAAAATGCGTCTGCAAGTGTGAAAGGGTAATCTGGGAGGCCGTGTTTCTAAAACCTGATGCTAACCACTCAACCAAGGCAGATTTCTAATTTTCAGATGAAGCTTACTGTTCTGTCATACTTCTGACTGATTTAGTTCTGTGTGGTCGGATATTGTAATTGTCTTAGAACTTATCTTTCCTGTGCCCTATGTAAATAAAAGTGAAGATAAAGATCAGCCTGTACATCTGTATCACTGATACAAATGCACAATATTTGCAAGAAGTTTCTTGAAACCCTCTGTGAATATTTGCAAACACTGCAGATCCAGATTAGAATGCACAGATACCCTGGTCACAAATGCCCAAAAGTAAGTTTTCAAGGAGCTCCGCTGATATATTGGATTCTTTTCAAGATACAACAAATTCATGGCAGATGATATTGTAAATGTCTTTGCAAAAAAGACAGATTAATAATAAAATTGGGTTGATGGAGTCAGAATGGTCATTGTCTCCTTTTGCCACATTGTTGATGAAGGTCGTCTGCTGGAGTTGTGTCAAAATACCTCTGCAAGTGGGAAAGGGTTAAAGTGTAGATGCCCTGTAAAGAAGGATGCTTAAATATACAAATGACTTTCTTCAGGTGCCTCAATCAGCCAGACTAGTGTATGGAGAAAACAAGACAACAGGTCAAAAGACCAAATACCCACTGGTCAGTGCTAAAAATGTCTACATGTTTCCCGGCGTTCCGTCTATACTAGAAGGTGCATTACCTCTACTCAAGGTGAGTTCCATTTGTTTGTTGTATAACCCTTTCATATTACAACAAATTTGCAGCAGACCACTTTGAAAATATCTAGGCAAAAATATGGACATTCTCTGTGTACTTATATTTGAAAAGAGTGGACACTATTGTGGTAAAAGAAGAAATTGCTCATCATGAGCATCTTGTCCTTTTGTCCAGTTTTATAAAGTCGTCTGCTGCAATTACGCTGTATGTCAAATTGGGTTTTGATGTTGGACATTGATGAATGATAATGTAAGTAAAAATATGGAAACTCTATGAATGTAATCACAGATATTGAATAGAATTGAAAACATTGTGGCAAAAGGAATGATTGCTCATCGTTACTTGAAGGGGTATTTAAGTAGGTTATATCCATATCAGTGAATTTAGTTTTTCCATTACTATGAAGTTGCAAAGAACACAGTAATGGTGTTTTAATGCTGAAAAAGTTTTAATAAACAGCTTCATTGTTCATACATACATACTTTTTAAGGGTCATAGTAGCAAACTTTAACCCTTTCCCTCATACGACAATTCTGCAGCAGACGACTTTGAACGTATTTTGTCAAAACATAGAAAATCTCTATATTTAATGGATAACCTATGACTAAAAATGGAAAACATTGTGGCAAAAGGAGAAATTGCACATTTTGTGCAATTTCTTCTTTTGTCACTATGTTTTCAAAAATCTGTCTGCTGCAGAGGTGTCAGAAAGCGTCTATGTGAGGGAAAGGGTTAAGGCCATAACTTTAAAACAAAAATCATCACATTTATTGTTTTTAAACCTACCTCTATGCCATGACCAAACAGTTTTCAGTTCTTTCAGTTTGTCTTTCAATTTTGATTCCAACTGGGCACAAAGGACAGATGTCTCCTTAGACTTATTTCTAAGAGCATTTGATTTGGTAATATGTGAAAACAGTTTCTCTCTTTCTCTGGCTTCATAGCATAGTCATCTGCAGCCTTTGCTAGAGACTCCGTGTCAATCTTGGCTTGTTTTGACTGATTTTTCAGATCAGAGATGGAGTCTTCCAGACATATTCTTTTCCTTTTTTCAGAATCATTTTCTTTGACTTCTCTCTGATTGGTCAAGTACTGTTCATGTTTATGCCTGAACTGGGCTGCACTTTGTAATAATTCCTTTATTAGAGGGACTTTCAACACTCCTTCAACAGATGTTACATGGTCACATATTAAATGCTGTGCTACAAGGGATTGCTCTTTGAGGTTCTCAACTTCCACTTCCTTGTTAACAGAGAAGCCACGCTCAACTGTTGCTTGTCCATGAGATAGCAATAGGCATAGCTTCACAACTTTCAAGAGTTTTTTGTACTGATCCTGTGACATGAGTGAAAAGAGAAACTCATCTACTCTGTCACCATAGGGATTTAATCCAGAAAATTTCTCAGTGCCAACTGATATTAAAGTATAATCTAAGAATTTGTTATACCGTCCAATGATTTCACCACAGTCTCTTTCAAGTACCCTGTTACAACTTACCAAATGAGTCAATGTTTTATTCAGGCTTGACTTATATGTATCACCATTTGATGCCATAACTCTAGGATCAAGCATCAACAGATTTCTGACGAGTGAATATATCTCAGGAGACTTTTCAAGGAGCTTTTTCAGCAATTTTACCACAAATTCCTTGCATTCCATAGCCTGTCTATCACTAATTTTCCTTTCTTTCATTGCTTCTTTTAAAGTTTATCTGCAGAAAAGGTAATTTATACCTTTGAATAAGTGACACATATATCCTAAACCTTGAGCTGCTCTGAATATTTCAGGCTTCACAATAATCTGCATAAGTCCTCTGATTATGGTAGACAAATCAGCCATCAAAAAAGGTTTCATAGGTCTGTCAGTCTGGTAATTCCCAAGAAAAGGTTGTAGATACATGGCAATATACCTGAAAAAAAGAACTCAAGCTTTGTGATGATTAATTTGTCGTTCACATTCAAAGCCACTACTTCAAATGACTTACAAGATGGCTTAACCAGTTCCTTTGCTTGGATTTTATTCACAAAAGTGACAACATGTTGAAATAACAAAGGTGCTCTCTCGCAGACTGGTACATTTTCCATCCATCGATGAGACACAAAACATCTTTGAACAAGTAGTAAAGACTGGACAAAAAGATTGAAATATCCAATTTTGTAGCAACTGCTCCCGTTTTTAATGCATTGTGCATTATATGTAGTCCACAGGATCCAATATTTATTAAACTTACATTGTGATCCTGTTCCATCCTGTTGGATCATGTCATAAAATTTCCAATTTACATTTGGTCTATCCATTGATATTTGAAGCAAATTCCTTATAACTGTTTGCAAATCCTGCATATCTTTGTTAAAATGTTCCAACATGTCTATTGCCCTGCCATGTCCCATAGACACAGATCCCAAATAATGTGTGATAACTTTGTCTCCCTTCCAATACCTTACATGGAAATCCATTTGTTTTGCCTGAGATTTTTATTCAAGCTTTCATCAAACATAACAACAAAGTAACTTCAGGTATTCTACTACCGTATATCCTCAGCCATAAGTCTACTTCGGCCATAAGTCGAGGGTCCATTTTGACCCCAATTTCGGTGGTTTTGAGGTTACTCTCAGCCATAAGTCGAGGGTCGACTTTTTAAAAATTTCGGACCAGTGCTATCATGAAATATTAAATTTTTACCATTTATTTAACAAAAGTTGCCATAAAAGAAGTGGAATACGTTACTGAAATAAATGTGTTTTTTTTCATTAAAGAAAATAGTATTTATTTCTTTAAATTTCACATCCCATATTGCAACTTTTGTTAAAAATATGATTAAGTTTAAGTTTTATGATTCTAACCGTAAAGAACACTTCATATAATCCAGTCATATTTAACTTATAATTGTAAAGTCAGATTCCAATACACGACACGCTGTCCTACATTCTACACAGGGGACAGGTGCAGATTACGTCATGCGTTAGCAACCACCCTAGATACGGTCGATGAAATTGGAAAGCAGTTTAAAAGTTAACCGCTTAGGCCAATATCAAATAATCTTGTGTTTTACACTACATTTATGCAGTAATTCGTCACGATATATAATACGAAAAACAGTTAAAGAAGCAGTTTGACGCTCACCACACTGAAACCTGTCTGCTATTTTACTGTCAGGAAACATAGTTCTGAAAAGTTGACCGACTGTCGCGTTCAAATTATATAAATTATGATTGGCAATCATTTGAATTGTCCACAGAATCTCTGCTTCCAAAACATTGTTTTGCAAAACAAAATCTGGAATACTGATACTAGACGCAATCGGGACAGCTGTGTTCAAGGCGGAAGTTTGATAAAATCTTTCGATTGCCGGTTGCACCGAATCAGATCGCTGATGCAATTTATGCTTTTCGCTTTTCTCATGTGACTTCAGCGCAGCTTCTCCCATCTTCCCCAAATTTAGTAGTTTTTGGCAACATTTTCGATACGCTTTGTTCTTAACTTCCGCTTTCATCACCTAGTCGTACGATGAAACCCACTTCGGATTAAAAACACACTTCCCCATGCTTGTTAAACCGAAAGGTAAAAACACTTCCAAACTAAACAGTGCGGGACTCCATTAATTTTAAACGTACTTACTATACTAAAAATAGAAATAGAAATCTCAACATTACGGAATTACAGATATTCATGGTAACTGCCGAAACTTTACGGAACAAGCTTTCGAGTTCTCATTACGAGAAATCCCTACGCGAAACTCAGTTTAGGGCTATTTACCCCCCCCCCCCCATATTAACACATTACAGACTGTTTAAGTCTTATAAATGAAAGATTTTTATGAAATATTATTTGTTTCTTAAGAATGTCCACTAAAAACACTGAATTTTTGTGGGTCTGTGTTCGCCGTGGAAGTTTTTGTCCAAGGTTGTCCTTGTGTGGTTGTAATTTCTTTTGCGCCTTGTCATCTGACATCTGTTGACTAGTTATATCTGAAAAGAGACTAAGGTTTGAAATTAGAAACAGTCTATATTATTTAAATAAGGGGATGAGAGGGAGGAAATTATGCCCTTCAAGAGTTTCAGGAAAAAGGAAGCTGTCTGGGTACCCAGATCCTATCAAGGGACATAATTCTGAAGCGAAATTCGTAAATTCAGAAGCATTTATCTCCCCTGCTATGAACCTTTATTTATTTGAACACATGACCCTTTGTTACAAATTGTTTTAAATTGGATTATAGAATATAAAATTCATATAATCAGTATTATTTACTTTCAGGATGAATTTGTCAACCCAAATGCTCAATTCAATACTAGAGAAGTATTTGTGGTCCTTGATGAGATAACTATTACAGCAGTGCTTAATGACCTTGATTCACAGTTCAAAGGTCAAGTTATTTTAGGGTCATACCCAGAATTCAACAATAGGTACGGCCACTTTTCTTACATTACCATTTTCAACACCGAGATAAGAACAGTAATGACATGTTAATAAAATGTATCTTCTTTTTTAAGGGGGGGTCATGATGGAGTGCCCTCCCTTGGGCAAGGCGAATGTTTTAACACATGCTGGTTTGTCACCCCGGAACCCTGAATAAGTGTGACTCTCTGTGATATTAGTGCCATACTGTTAAACAAATATTGTAAATAAACAATAAACCCATTTGCAGTCCTGTCCCTGACTGTTGGTGCATGTTCAATGCATGACATGATTTAATATGGTAACAATTAGGTTGAAAATAAAGTGTTAAAGTGGTTCAAATCATTACTTGTAATCCAGTTCCTTGATATTGGTGCATTTAAAATACATTACAAGATGTAATCTGGTAACACTTAAAAGAAGGCAAGAGTCCAAATGGTGCATTATTCAGGAGTATAAAATGATTATGTATATTAGATAAAAATTCACAATTTGGTGGTTAATTCTTTTACACTTGCAGACACATTTTGATGCATCTGCAGTTGACGACTTTTGAAAATATCATGGCAAAAGAAGATATTGCATATAAATGAACCATTTCTTCTTTTGTCACATTTTTTTTTTACCTATAGAATAATGATACTTTCAGTTATAGAGATTTTCCATATTTTTGCCTACCGTAATATGTTTTCAAAGTTGTCATTTTAAACTTAATCATCCATGAAATAATTCAATAATAAACAAACAAAAAATTCACCCATCCGTCTATCTTTCAGGTACTGATAGTTATAAAAGATGATATATGTGAAATTATTCAAACAAATATTGCAACATCCGTAACATATATATGTAGTAGAGTGGTCTTCCCCATAGATAGACAATATGTAGCTATTTGTTTGTAAAACGGGATACTTATAATGCCTTGCTATAGAGCTAGCTTTTGTAGCAACGTAGTAGAGTGTTGCCTCCAGGGCCAAGAGGTATCTAGTTCAAGCCCTGGTTTGGTTGTACTTTTTCAGCTGGGTTACATTTGCACCCAGCGTAAATAACCCACACTGATCTGATATAGGGGAGTAGTTTTTATACGCCCGTTTTGAAAAAAACGGATCATATTATAGTTTTACCTGCGGCGTAGGTGCGGGCGGCGTCCAGTATGTTGTCAGCTCAATAACTTTAGAAGCCTTTGTCCAATCATCACCAAATTTGGTCAGAATGTGTATTAGGATATATCTCGGACATGTTTGATAACTAGCCATATCGCTTTAGTCAATCGAGAGTTATCGCCCTTTAATTATAGAAATTATCTAAAATTGGTCTTGTCAGCTCAATAACTTTAGAAGCCTTTGTCCAATCATCACCAAATTTGGTCAGAATGTGTATTGGCATAATATCTTGGACAAGTTCGATAACTTACCACGTTATCTTAGTCACTACACACTTATGTCCCTCGAAATGACCAAAACTGTACTAACAGTGTCTGCTCTCTAAATTTGCCTGATGTACAACCAATTATCACTATACTTAATTGGTCTCAAAAAAACAGGACAGGCGTATTTTGTGACATTTGGCGCTCTTGTTTTAAATTGAAGAATTCAAGGATGATTTTTCATATGGAGGGGAGTATGTAGTAGAGTAATCTACCCCATAGAAAGACGACAATATATAGCTATGTGTTTGTAAAAGGGAATACTTATACTGCCTTATAGAGCTAGCTTTTGTAGCAGCGTTGTTGAGTGTTGGCCTCCTGGACAAGAGGTCCCGAGTTCAAGCCCTGATGGGGTTGGACTTTTTCAGCTGGGTTATATATAATTTACATATTTTCAGTTACTACAAAGTAAGATTAACCTTGGAGTCAGAGAACCCAGACCATATAGAGTCAGCTATTCAATTTTTAGAACAAAAACTACCAGAAGGTAAGAAAGTTGTCTTTAACCCTTTCCACATTGAGACCTATTTTGAAGCATGTGCAGCAAATACTTTTTACAACATAATGGCATAATAAGAAATCCTTCATGATGAGCAAATTTCTAATTTGTAACAATGTTTTCAGTTCTATTCAGTAATTACTTTTTTCATTTATAAATTGTTTCCATAGATTTGTTCAAAGTCGGCTGCTGCAGATTTGTTTTATGTGGGAGAGGGTTAATAAACATAACATATTTTTAATCTGAAAAGTTTTCTTTAATATTTCGTTCAAGCATCTGCAGCAGAAAACCTATAAATAGAATGTTAGGATAGAGAACTTGCTAATAATGAGTTATTTCTGTTTTTCCTACAATGTTTTCTTTTATTTTGTCAAAATGTTAATATTATTCTATGTCAGATTCTTTTTTTTTTTCATGGATATTGTTCTCAATTTGGAATTTTCTTAACCCTTTACCGCAGACACATTTTAAAGCATCTTCAGCAGACTACATTCGAAAACATTGAGGCAAAAGGAATAATTTACTTTTTAACCTTTTGCCTCAATGTTTTTAACTCAATTCAATACTGTACATTCATGTATAGAGAATTTTCATATGTATGTATAGCTCTTTTCAAAGTCTATGCTACAGCATTGTTGTATGTGGGAAAGTGTCAAGTTAGCTTCTTATGTGTTTGTTAAACATCTAATTTGCTGTTAGGGTTTATAGAGATCAATCTGCAAAGACTGCAGTCTGATCATGGTCTTTCTCATTAGTAAAAGAAAAAGTGTCCCTTCCAGATTAATGATACTTTAATTTATCCAATTTCATGAATGTGAATGATATGATAATGTTTATAGAGAAGTTAATTTTGTAGAAAATATCTGAGCAAAAAATAAAACACCAGGGAAATTTGAAGAACTTAGTATCGGTATATTTTATGTACAGGAGAAATTCCTCAAAATAAGTAGTTTCTTCTTTTCTCTCAATGTTTTCAAAAGTCATCTGCTCCAAAGCCATCAAAAGTCAAATGTATTCGGGAAAAAGTACAAAAGAGGTGTATCTTTAAGGTTCTATAGCTATGTTAGAAAATTAAGAATAGTCTTCTGTTGCCTGGAGCTCAGCACTGACGAAGTGCAAAAAATGTGACTTAGAAATTCTAGCACTACATAGATATCCTAGGTTCTCATCAACCATTTGTCGATGTAACACACTTATATACACAATGTTGTGTGCTAACGTCCATGATGTTATGTTGCAATATTGGAGTCAATGTTCTAGATACAGTTTTGAATCTTGCTTTGCAAAATGAGAAACTACTTATAAAGTGCAGTTTTTCCTTTTGTCACAATGTTTTCAACCCTATTCAATAATCTCACTTTTATATTAAGAAATTATTCATACTTTTATCTGTGTCCTTGTCATCTATCTGTATGAAATATATGAGCTATTTGTGCCCCTTTCGGTTTGAAACCAACATGGTTTTTAGCTCACCTATGCACGAAGTGCAAGGTGAGCTATTGTGATCACATTTTGTCCGGCGTCCGTTGTGCGTCGCCAACATTTGAGCTTGTTAACACTCTATGGGCTACATTTTGCATCCAATCTTCATGAAAGTTTATCAGAACATTCATCTCCATAAAATCTTGGACAAGTTCGAAACTGGGCCATATGAGGTCAAAAACTAGGTCACTAGGTCGAATTGAAGGGAAATCTTATTAACATTCTGGAGGCCACATTTTCAACTTTAGCATGTTGAAACTTTATCAGAATATTTGTCTTGATGATATGTAGGTCAAGCTCGAACATGGGTCATGTCGTGTCAAAAAGTAGGTCACTAGGTCAAATTGAAGGAAAATCTTGTTAACAATCCAGAGGCCGCAATTTTTGCTTCAGCAGTTTGAAATTTTGTCAGAACGTTTGTCTTAAAAATATCTAGGTCAAGTTCGAATATGGGTCATATTGGGTCAGAAACTAGGTCAATAGGCCAAATTGAAGGGAAATCTTGTAAGCCGCATGTTTTGCTTCAACAGCTTGAAATTTGGTCAAAATGTTGAGCTGAATGATATCTAGGCAAGTTTGAATATGGGTTATGCCGGGTCAAAAACTAGGTCACTAGGTCAAATTGAAGGAAAATCTTGTTAACACTTTGGATGCCGCATTTTTTGCTTCAGCAGCTTGAAATTTGGTCAGAATGTTTGTCTTTAAGATATCTAGGTCAAGTTAAAATATGGTCATATTGGGTTAGAAACTAGGTCATTAGACCAAATTGAGGGAAAATCTTGTTAACTCTGTAGAAGCCGCAGGTTTTGCTTCAGCGGCTTGAAATTTGTTCAGAATGTTGAGCTGAATGATATCTAGACCAAGTTCGAATATTGGTCATGTCGGGTCAAAAAAAAAGGTCACTAGGTCAAATTGAAGGAAAATTTTTGTTAACACTCCAGAGGCCGCAATTTTTGCTTCAGCAGTTTGAAATTTTGTCAGAATGTTTGTCTTAAAGATATCTATAGAAACTAGGTCACTAGGCCAAATTGAGGAAAAATCTTGTTAACTTGTAGAAGCCACATGTTTTGCTTCAGCAGCTTGAATGTCAGAATGTTGAGCTGAATGATATCTAGGTCAAGTTTGAATATGGGTCATATTGGGTCAGAAACAAGGTCAATAAAGGAAAATATTGTTCAAACTCCGGAGGCCGCATTTTTACTTTGAGCAAGTTGAAACTTTGTCAGAATGTTGTCTTGGTGATATCTAGTCCATGTTGGAATATGGGTCATATCAGGTAAAAAAATATAGATCATTATGCCAAATGATGTGTTTTTCATTGCAGTACATTGTATAATTAAGGTGAGCAATCCAGGGCCATCATGGCCCTCTTGTTTTAGTTTAAGACTAACAAAATGAAAACATCAGAAACAAAGAATTGAAATGATAGTAATGTAAACACATTATAGAAAACATTGTAAAAAGAAAATATGTCATGCCTTTTTAGCTCAGCTGTGCACGAAGTGCAAGGTGAGCTATTGTGATCACACTTCGTCCCATGTCCGGCCGTTGTGCATTGTCCAGTGTCAACAATTGCCTTGTTAACACTCTAAAGGCTAAATTTTGCATCTGATCTTCATGACAGTTTATAGGAACAGTCATCTCCATCAAATCTTGGACAAGTTTGAAACTGGGCCATATGAGGTCAAAAACTAGGTCACTAGGTCAAATTGAAGGGAAGTCTTGTTAACACTCTGGAAGCCACATTTTCCATTTGAGCATATTGAAACGTTATCAGAATGTTTGTCTTGATGATATGTAAATCAAGTTCGAACATGGGTCATGTTGGGTCAAAAAGTAGATCACTAGGTCAAATTTAAGGAAAATCTTGTTAACACTCTATAGAGGCCTCGTTTTTTGCTTCATTAGCTTAAAATTTGGTCAGAATGAATATCTTTATGATATCTAGGCCAAGCTTAAAATACGGATTATTTTTGAATATGGGTCATATTGGGTCAGAAACTAGATCACTAGGTCAAATTGAAGGGAAATCTTGTTTACACTGTAGACGCTGCATTTTTTGCTACAGCAGCTTGAACTTTGGTCAGAATGTTTATCTAAATGATATCTAGGCAAAGTTCTAATAAGGGTCATGCTGGATCAAAAACTAGGCCACTATGCCAAATTGAAGGAAAATCTTGTTAACGCTCTAGAGCCAACATTTTTTGCTTCATTAGCTTGAAAAAAAATCAAAATGTTTGTCTGAATGATATCAGGTCAAGTTCGAATATGGGTCATATTAGGGTGAAAACTAGGTCACTAGGCCAAATTTAAGGGAAATCAGGTTAACACTCTGGATGCTGCATTTTTACTTTAGCATGTTGAAACTTTATCAGAATGTTTGTCTTGATGATACATGTATGTAGGTCAAGTTCGAACATGGGTCATGGGTTCAAAAAGTAGGTCACAAGGTCAAATTGAAGGAAAATCTTGTTAAAAGGTGCAATTATTTATTCAGCAGTTTGAAATTTAGTTATAATGTTAGTCTTCATGATATCTAGGTCAAGTTCGAATATGGGTAATATTGGTTAAGAAATTAGGTCACTAGGCCAAATTGAAGGGAATTGTTGTTAACACTGTAGAAGCCGCATTATTTGCTTTATTAGCCTAAAATTTGGTCAGAATGAATATCTTTATGATATCTAGGCCAAGCTTAAAATACGGATTATGCCAGGTCAAAAAGTAGGGCATTTCAGTTTGAGCATGTTAAAACTGTATCAGAATGTTTGTCTTGATGATATGTAGGCCAAGTTTGAATATTGTTCATGCCTGTTCAAAAACTAGGTCCTTTGGCCAAATTGAAGGAAAATCTTGTTAACACTGTAGAAGTTCAGCAGCTTCAAATTTGGTCAGTATATTTACCTTAAAAATATCTAGGCCAAGCTTGAATACAGGTTCTGCCCAGTCAATAAGTAGGGTCACTAGGCCAAATTGATGGAAAATTTTGTTAACACTCTTGAGGCCGAATTTTTGGATTCAGCAGCTTGAAATTTTGGCAGAATGTTTGTCTTAATTATATCTAGGTCAAGTTTGAATATGGGTCATATTGGGTCAGAAACTAGGTCAATGAAATATTGTTCAAACTCCGGATTAACTTTGTCAGAATGTTTGTCTTGATGATATCTAGCTCATGTTGGAATATGGGTCATATCATGTAAAGAATTATAGATCACTAGGCCAAATGAAGGAAAATCTTGTTAACTATCTGGAGATTGCATTTTGAATCTTTGTCAGAATAATTGTCTTGAGGTGTTTTGCATTGCATTACATTGCATAATTCAGGGGAGCTAACTAGGGCCATCATGGCCCTCTTGTTTTGTCTTCTTTTTCCATTATGATTTCAAACATTGTGTCTTGCTTACATAAAAAGAATCTGCAACACATGTTTTGAAAAGATCTTGGGGTTAATATGGGAAATCTCCCTCAATGAAAGGACAATTTATAGTACAGTCAAACTTGTCTAAGTAGGCACCCAGGGGAGAGTAAACATTTGCCTGCTAAAAACAGGTGGCTGCTTAATACAAGTCAAATAAAGAGAGAAATTTTGTTTCTCTTAATAGTTTGCATATCTGTTACTTACATAAAAAGAATCTGCAACACATGTTTTGAAAAGATCTTGGGGTTAATATGGGAAATCTCCCTCAGTGAAAGGACAATTTATAGTACAGTCAAACTTGTCTAAGCAGGCACCCAGGGGAGAGTAAACATTTGACTGTTAAACACAGGTGGCTGCTTAATACAAGTCAATTAAAAAGAGAAATTGTGTTTCGCTTAATCTTCAAGTGACTGCTGAATACAAATTGGCTGCTTAACAGAGGTGAACACTTAGACCAGTTTGACAGTCCTAGAAAACAAAAATGGAAAGGAGAAATTGCTCTCATGAGCAATTTCTCCTTTTCTGACAATGTTTACAAAAAGTGATGCTTCGATCAAACATTTCAAAACATAATATAGGAAAGGGAAAGCCTATAGTAATGTAAGATATTGAACTGATTTTAAGCATAACTGATCTGCCACTATCTTCTATGCAATCCATACATTTTTATTGACTTAACCCTTAATACAGACAACTGAGAAAAACAATGTGAGAAAAGATGGAATAGACAACAATGAACAAGAATATTTAATTAAATAGTGTTTAAAGTCTGTTAGCAGCAATTTTTTCTTTTGACACAATGTTTTCAAATATCGTCTACAGCAGATGCATGTGGGAAAGGATAAAAAACATGTTAATCAGTGAAAATACATGTTCATAAAGAATATCAAATTTCAGTCTTGCATGTCATTAATGAATATGTCTGGATGACATCTTTCCAAAAAAAGAATATTTTCAACTACAATGTTTACCATTCATTTTCCACATAGAGCTGTTTTGATGTCGCTGCAGCAGATAACTCATGAAAACATTGTGAGCAATTTCTCTGTTTGTCACAATAATTTTCAAAAATGACTTATTATACAATGTATGAGCAATATCTCCTTTTGGTCACAATATTTTCAAAAATGACACTTTCATTTATGGAGATACATGTATTTCTCATATTTGCCTTGTTATTTTCAAAGTCGTCTACAGCTGATATGTCATAAAAGGGAAAGGGTAAATAACCAACTGAAAATTACCTTTTCCATTCTTAGAATTAAATGCATTTAAAAGAAGAGAGCAGATTATATAGAGCAACTTTTTATTTAAAAAAGATGTTTTAACTACAAGTTTTACAGTTCATTTTTAGCTCGACTATTCGAAGAATATGAGAGCTATACTACTCACCCTGGCGTCGGCGTCGCCGTCCACGTCACACTTTGGTTAAGGTTTTGCATGCAAGTTCTTAAATACTACATGTATTGCATTGAAACTTTCTACAACCCTACCAAACTATCACACTAATGTAGATTATCAAGTTAGATAACTCTATCCTGCATTTTATGCAAGTTATGGCCCTTTTTTACTTAGAAATTCTGGTTAAAGTTTTGCGTGCAACTAAAGTAAGAGTCCATATCTCAGTATTTAATTGATGCATTGCATTGAAACTTTCTACAGCACTACCCAACTATCACACCTATGTAGATTATCAAGTTAGATAACTCTATCCTGCATTTTATGCAAGTTATGGCCCTTTCTTTACTTAGAAATTCTGGTTAAAGTTTTGCGTGCAACTAAATTAAGAGTACATATCTCAGTATTTGCTTGATGCATTGCATTGAAACTTTCTACAACCCTACCCAACTATCACACCTGTGTAGATTATCATCTAAGATAACTCTATCCTGCATTTTATGCAAGTTATGGCCCTTTTTTTACTTAGAAATTCTGGTTTAAGTTTTGCATGCAACTAAATTAAGAGTCCATATCTCAGTATATACTTGATGCATTGCATTGAACCTTTCTACAACCCTACCCAACTATTACACCTATGTAGATTAACAAGTTAGATAACTCTATCCTGCATTTTAGGCAAGTTATGGCACTTTTTTTACTTAGAAATAATTCTGGTTAAAGTTTTGCGTGCAACTAGATTAAGAGTCCATATCTCAGTATTTACTTGATGCATTGCATTGAAACTTTCTACAACCCTACCCCAGTATTACACCTGTGTAGATTATCAAGTATGATAACTCTATTCTGCATTTTATGCAAGTTATGGCCCTTTTTTTACTTAGAAATACTGGTTAAAGTTTTGCGTGCAACTAAATTAAGAGTCCACGTCACAGTATATACTTGATGCATTGCATTGAACCTTTATACAACCCTACCCAACTATCACACCTATGTAGATTATCAAGTTAGATAACTCTATCCTGCATTTTATGCAAGTTATGGCCCTTTTTTTACTTAGAAATTCTGGTTAAAGTTTTGCGTGCAACTAAATTAAGAGTCCATATCTCAGTATTTACTTGATGCATTGCATTGAAACTTTCTACAACCCTACCCAACTATCACACCTGTGTAGATTATCATCTAAGTTATGGCCCTTTTTTTACTTAGAAATTCTGGTTAAAGTTTTGCATGCAACTAAATTAAGAGTCCATATCTCAGTATATACTTGATGCATTGCATTGAACCATTATACAACCCTACCCAACTATTACACCTATGTAGATTATCAAGTTAGATAACTCTATCCTGCATTTTATGCAAGTTATGGCCTTTTTGGACTTATAAATTCTGGTTAAAGTTCTGCATGCAACTACATAAAGAGACCATCTCTTAGTAACTACTTGATGCATTGCATTGAAACTTTATACAGCCCTTACCAACCATCACATCTATGTAATCAATCAAGTATGATTACTCTATCCAGCATTTTATGCAAGTTATGGACCTTTTTGGACTTAGAAATTCTGGTTAAAGTTTTGCAACTACATTTAGAGTGTAATCTCAGTAACAACTTGAAAATTGTATTGAAACTTTATACAACCTTTCCCAATTGCACAACTATAAACACAACCAATTAAGATAACTCGATCCTGTATATGGTGCAAATTGTTGCTCTTTTTTCACTTAGAAATTATGGTTAAAGGTTTGCGTGCAACTACATTAAGAGTCCATATCTTAGTAACTACTTGATGCATTCCATTGAAAGGTTATACAACCCTATCTACCCATCACACCTATGAAAATAATCATGTTAAATAACACTATCCTGCATATAATGCAAATTATCACCCACTAAGAAATTGTGGTTAATGTTTTGCATGCAACTACATTAGAGTCCATTATCTCAGTAACTTAAATAAGCGGTGGAATAGTCGAGCGCGCTGTCCTCCGACAGCTCTTGTTATAACCATATTAATTATAAATTGATTATAACTTTTTCCACCTGATGCAAATCTTAAACTTTTCCATATTGACATACTGTTGATAGTGTTTTCAGACACCATTCAAATGAACAAATTCAATCGAAAAAATGTTGAAAACATTGTGTCAAAAGGAGAGCGAGCTGCTGCAGATGTGTCAAAATGCGTCTGCAAGAAGGAAAGGGTGAAATTGCTCATATTGAATGTTACTGGTTTGCAATTTCTAAGGTGAATTAAGATGAATTGATGACCCTTGCTGAACCATTTTGTGTGGCATGAATGGTACAAATGTTCTTTGATTTATCAAAATAGCCTTTTTGCTTCTTTTTCCTTAATGTTTTAAAAATCATCTGCTGCAGATTTTGTGAACATGGAATATAACACATCTTCAGCAGATGACTTAAAAAGCAGTGAGGCAAATCCAGAAATGCTCATGTTACATATAATGCGCAATTTCTCCTTTTACTGCCATAACTCGTTTCAATGCTAATAATGATACTTTCATTTCCATAAATAACTTATTTATTTGCTAAATGTTTATAAAAATCATCTACTGAGGATCGGTTGTACTGGTACATGGGAATATTAAATGTATATGCCCCTTTTAACATATTTCTGAAATATCAGAAGGAAAAACAGATAGAGACAAATTAATTTATATTTTAAGACAAAAAGGAAAATGTAGTAGAAACAATGTAATTGAAGCTGGTCATAATCCAATTTCTTCTTCTTTTTCAATGTTATGAACAACTGTAAATTCTAAATTATGGTTTCAATATTCCCTTAACAACAAAGAAAAAAATGCAGCAGATGATTTTGAAAACATCTAAGCAAAACTATGGAAAACTTTATGACAAAAGGCAAAATTACTCATTCTATGCAAAATTTGACAGCTGGAAATGCATCAAAATGCGTCTGCCAGTGTGAAAGCTATGAGTTTAATGACCAGCAGTAGACAGTTTCAGTACCATTCTAGCTTGTCATTGACCATAAAATGACAAGTCTATTGTTGTGTGATTAATTACCAGTAAGTTTGATTACCTGTGCGTCCTTTCCCACATACACAAATCTGCAGCAGACGACTTTGAAAACCTCAAGGCAAAAATATGGAAAATCTCTATACCGTAAATAAATATTTTATTATTGAAAAAGATTGAGACTAATGAGCAATTTCTCCTTTTGCCACAATGTTTTCAAAAGTCGTCTGCTCCAAATTCATCAAAACGTGTCTGTATATGGAAAAGTGTATAGTTCATCTGTAGACAGTTTCAGTATTATTATAGTTTATGATTGATCATAAATAACACGTCTATAGATGTGTGATTAATTACCGGTAAGTTTTATTACATTCAAATTTTGAGTAATTTGCAACTTAGGCTTATTGCATGCTGATTTTATATAATCTAAGGAGTAACGTACATGAAACCTTGGTCTATGTCTCTTGATTTCCGTGGCCAAGTGGTTAGCGTCAGGGATTTGAAACTGGGCATCACAGGTTCGATCCCCAGTCACATCACAGCGATTATGGTGGAGTGCCCTTGGGCAAGGTACATTTCTTAGGCTAGTACTGGTTTGTTTACCCAGGGATCATGAATAAGTGAACTGTTGCCATGATATAACTGAAATAATGTTGAAATCGACGTAAAACCTCAATAAAATAAAAACTCTTGTTTGTTTTCAGTTTTACACAGAATATTTCAATGATTTATGGGTAACAATGTATTTAGTTTACATTTGTAGACAGAGGTTTGGAAAAGTCGCAACATGACTGTCCAGTTAAACATTTTCAGTTGTTGTTTTGGTATAGGTCTGCGACGGGTTTGGAATCAATTTGTGTAACATTAACCCTTTCCCACGTATAGACGCTTACCGACACAATTGCAGCAGACGACTTTGGAAAAAATTGTGACAAAAGGAGAAATTGTTCAAAATTAGCAATTGCCACTTTTGCCACAATGATTTCAACTTTGTTCAGTAATAATATCTCAATAAATACAGATTAACCATGTTGTTGCCTTGATGTTTTGAAAGTTGTCCGCTATAGAATTAAGTACTGGGTTAAGTACTGGTAGTAAAATTCCAAACCGTTGAACAAACCGGTCCCCAACCTGTCACTTACCTATACCATAAAAACGCATGTCAATGTGTGACGGTAATGATGGGCATTTCCCAACCTCCGACTACCTTTGTAGAATGAATACAATGATTTTTATGTAACCTTTCCCTTGTTCAGATGTGTATTGGCTCCTTTAGCACATAGCAACAATTTGCTCCTTTTCATTAATCATTTTTTCAAATCTGTATCAAAACTTAACTGCAAAAATAAAAGGAGACAGTTGTGCAGTGGTAGAGCATCGGCCTCTCATGCCAAAGGACCCGGGGTTGATACTCATGTAGACGGGGTTCTGCCGTTAACCCTTTCCCTCATACGACAATTCTGCAGCAGACGACTTTGAACATATTTTGTCAAATAATGGAAAATCTCTATAATTGAATGGATAACCTATGACTAAAAGTGGAAAGCATTGTGACAAAAGGAGAAATTGCACGTTTTGTCACATAATTTTCCTATTATATCTGCAGCAGATGACTTTGAAAATATTCTTACAATTATTTGAAACATCTCTTGAATGAAAAGTAGAATTGTTGAAAAGATTGTGACATAAAGGTCAACAATCAATTACTCCTTTTGTCACAATGTTTTTTTAAAAATGTCTGCTGTACTTGTGTCAAATTGCATCTGCAAGTGGGAAAGGGTAATCATGGGCCATACAGATAATAATAATCTTATTTATCGCATTGTTTTGTTTTAAAATTATTTTAAAATCGGCAATTATTAACGTCAATTTTTAGCTCTACTGGCCAAAGGCCAGAAGGGCTTATGTCGTGGCGATTTGTTCGTGCGTGCGTGCGTGCGTGCGTCCGTGCGTCCGTAAACAATTTCTTGTTAACACGATACAGTCTTCACTTTTGATTGTATCTCAACTAAACTTATACAGTAGTTAGATATCCATGAGAGCTCGGTTCCTTTCGAAAACCAGCCAGATCCGCCCATGCATGACTGGATTATGGCCCTTGAAATGGTCAAAATTGCTATAAAAGAGCTTGTTAACACGATACAGTCTTCTTTTTTTATTGTATCTCAACCAAACTTATACAGTAGTTAGATATCCATGAGAGCTCGGTTCCTTTCGAAAACCAGCCAGATCCGCCCATGCAAGACTGGATTATGGCCCTTGAAATTGTCTAAATTGCTATAATTGAGCATGTGAACACAATAGAGGCTCCATTTACTATCTGATCTTCACCAAACTTAGATAGTAGTTAAATATTGATGAGAGCTTGGTTTCTTTTGAAAATCAGCCAGATCCGCCCATGCAAGACTGGATTATGGTCCATGAAATTGTAAAAATTGCTATAATACAGCTTGTGAACACAAAAGAGCCTCCATTTACTATCCGATCTTCACCATACATACATGCTCTGGATTGAAAATGACCAAAGAACCATACCAGTAGAGCATAGGCCCTCATGGGCCTCTTGTTTTATGAGATCTGAAAGTAAAGTGGTACCAGTTATATGTGCCTCCATGTTATTTTTCTTGGACAATTTTATAAAAAAAAAAGATTAAATATAAAAATAAACCATGTATTATGTTTGAAACAGGAAGATATTTCAGCTTTATAAAACATGTTAATCCATTCCCACATAAAACAAACCAGTTGTAAAAGCATGGAAAATCTCTAATAATTTAGCTTAATTATAAGCACAGGGATTCGACATTAACCATATATACCACAATACTATAGTGTAACATCTATATGGTAATGTCGAACCCCTGTGATTATAAGAGTTCTAAGACATTGTGGAAAAATAATGATTAATGTCTTTTGCCACAATTATATCAAAAGTCACCTGCTGTAGATGAATCAAAATGCTTCTTCCTGTATAAAAGGGTTAATATAATATTGACAGAGTTAACCCTTTCCCTCATACGGCAATTCTGCAGCAGACGACTTTGAACGTATTTTGTCAAAAGATAGGAGATCTCCATAATTGAATGGATAACCTATGACAAAAAGTGGAAAACATTGTGGCAAAAGGAGAAATTGCACGTTTTGTGCAATTTCTTCTTTTGTCACTATGTTTTCAAAAAGCCATGTGCTGCAGAGGCATCAGAAAGAGTCTATATGAGGGAAAGGGTTAAATACCACCTCTACAGTAGCATTCTTGAATACAACTTCTCGTTTAAACACTACCAACATACAGAAAATCTGCAGTGTACTTCTTTGAAAACAACTGGGCAAAAGGCTTGATCATCTATCTAAATGAATGAATGTATGTTTACTGAATAGAGTCAAAAACATTGTTGCAAAAGGAGAAATTGATCATTATGAGTAATTTCTCCTTTTGCCACTATGTTTTCAAAAGTTATCTGCTGCAGATGCATCTCCATGTGGGAAAGGGTGAAAAACCTATTCTCTAGCTGTCTGAATTAACAGGATCTTTACCCTTTCCTTCATACAACATATCTGCAGCAGACGACTTCGGAAACAGTTAGACAACAATTTGGAAAGTCTCTCTAAATGAGAGTATTATTATTCAATACATTGTGGCAAATGGAAAAGAGAGTTTGAACACATAGTGACTAATTGGGAAATTGCTCATTATGAGCTTAAAAATCCCCTTTTGCTACAGTGTTTTCAAAAGTTCTGCTGCAGATGCTTCGAAATGCTTCTACAATTCGGAAAGGGTTAATTGAAGTTATAGTTACAGGGAACCATGTCTATTGATAAAAGTGTTGACATTTTCATATCTCCACAGTCCGCTGTCCACCACTAGCGACATTTTCATATCTCCACAGTCCGCTGTCCACCACTAGCGACATTTTCATATCTCCACAGTCCGCTGTCCACCACTAGCGACAACATCTAGGTGAATCTGCATTAGGTGAAAATTGAATTAGTTAATAGAGTTGAAAACATGATGGCAAAAGGAGAAATTTCTCTGCCTGTTGAAAAAGGTTTAACCCCTTCCCTCATACGACAATTCTGCAGCAGACGACTTTGAACGTAATTTGTCAAAACATAGAAAATCTCCATAATTGAATGGATAACCTATGACAAATAGTGGTAAACATTGTGGCAAAAGGAGAAATTGCACGTTTTGTGCAATTTCTTCTTTTGTCACTATGTTTTCAAAAAGCTGTCTGCTGCAGAGGAGTCAGAAAGCGTCTATATGAGGGAAAGGTTTAACCCGTCCCGTAAAAAGACAACTTTTTTATAATGCTCCTACAGTCTTACCATATAGAAGTAATGGCTCTTCCTCCTATAGGCGCTCTGAACTGTGGGGTTACAGCATTATGACTGACTCAATGGTGTCAGGATAAATGGACCAGTAGTACGGGTAACTTAACCAGAAAATGGCTGGATAATGAAATGTTGTTGAAACACAATGCGAACTTCAAAACATAATTGTGAAAGGAGAAATTGCTCATTTTATTGAAAACAAATGCTTTATAGGGTAGGGTTAAATTGATGTTTTTTTGATATTTATTGAGGGGGCTAAAAAGAAAATATAATTTGATTAATATTGGTTAAGGGTGTTTGAAAAGTACAGGGTAAAGTTTCAGTTTTAAGTGTATGCTCAGAGAGATCGTATATTTCAAAATGTCAGGTAGGTTGTTTTATCAGAAGTAAATATGACTTTAATCTTCTTCTTAATTTGAACACTTTAAATTAAATGAACCCCACAAGATAAATATGAAGGTCGTTCTAGTAGATAAATGATTAATGTCTGATGTTGGTTTCATTTTACTCCATTTTCCATAAATCTGTGTTAAATTGTTGATGCTGTAATTGTGAGGACATGCCATTGAATATCATGTCACTGTTATCTTCCCTTTCCTACTTACAATAAATCGTCATCAGTTTACTTCGGAAAAAAAATACATGATTAAGAATATGAAGTATCTGTATAAATGAAAGTATTATTACTGAATACAGTGGAAAACATTGTGACTAAAGAAGAAAATTGTTCATTATGAGCAATTTATCTGTTCCCCACAATGTTTTCTTAACCCTTTCCCTCATATAGACGCTTTCTGATGCCTCTTTTTGACACGGCTTTTTGAAAACATAGTGACAAAAGAAGAAATTGCACAAAACGTGCAATTTCTCCTTTTGTCACAATGCTTTCCACTTTTTGTCATAGGTTATCCATTCAATTATTGAGATTTTCTATTTTTTGACAAAATACGTTCAAAGTCGTCTGCTGTAGAATTGCCGTATGAGGGAAAGGGTTAATGTGTGTACATGTGGCAAAGGCTAACAGGGTACCTTATATGATCATTTAACACTTTCCCAAAAATGTTTTCAAAAGATGTCTTGAGCAAAAGGCATCAAGAAAGTGTTTCCATGAGAGAGAATGTTTACTCTTCCCCAATTGCAGAAGCATTTTGATGCATCTGCATGCATTAGATGACTTTTGAAAACATTGTAGCAAAAGGGGAAAAGCTCATAATGAGCAATTTCTCCTTTTGTCACTATGTGTTTAAACTCTCTTCTGTAATTATCCTTCTAATTAGAGAGATTTTAATTATGATTGTCTAGATGTTTTCAGAGTTGTCGACTGCAGATTTGTTGTATGTGTGAAAGGGTTATATAATGGGAAGAATGACACTTGTCATTCATTGAGTAACTCAAGAGGATGTGTCATCATATATTCATACTTTTTTTATACCAATTGTTAACCCTTACCCTCATATAGACGCTCTCTGACGCCTCTGCAGCAGTCGGTTTTTTGAAAACATGTTGTACAAAAGAAGAAATTGCTCAGAACAAGTAATTTCTCCTTTTGTCATCATGTTTTCAACTCAATTCAATTATTGTACTTTCATTTAATTAAAGGGAATATCCATTTTTTTAGGGTTTGTTTTCAAAGACATATGCTGCAAATGCAGCAGATGTCTTTGAAAATACCTAGGCAAAAATATTGAAAATTTGTGTAAATGAAAGTATAATTATTGGATAGAATTGAAAGCATTGTGGCAAAAGAAGATATTGCTCATTTTGAACAAATTTTTTTTTGCCACAATATTTTCAAAAGTGGTCTGCTGCAGATGCGTCAATATGTTACAATAACATTTTTTGAAGTACTACACTCCTTCAATCAGATATAAATGAATATGAATCCAAACATCCTTGTTTACAATTTTGGATTAGGGGCTTTGTTGGCAATGTTGGACCTCAGCCAAGCATGAGTCAAAATTTAAGAGTTTAAGTCAGTTTTGTTTTGTAAACAATCGACCATTCTGTGATCTCTTGAAAATGTAACTAGTCAGTTTAAATAGCAATTTAATCATTGATACCCGATGATAGGTTGTTATAAAGCATATTACCCTTTCCCACATATAGACGCTTTCTGACGCCTCTGCAGCAGACGAATTTTGAAAAACTTGTGGCTAAAGAAGAAATTGCTCATAATGAGCAATTTTTCCTTTAGCCGCATTGTTTTCAACTCTATTTAAAATTAAACTTCCATTTATGGAAAGTTTTTCTGTTTTTGCCAATTTGTTTTAAATGTCGTCTGCTGCAGATTTGTTGTATGTGGGAAAGGGTTTAATAAAGTAGAATTTTTAATCCTGCTTACCGTGTAATGAAAGTATTGTGGGTCCTTTTTATATTCATCAAGTTGTTTTTTGGTTACTATTTTGTAAAAACATAATTTTGGGATATACATGTACATAGTTCAATAACAGTATGACTAAAGACTTTAACCCTTTCCCTCATACGACAATTCTGCAGCAGACGACTTTGAACGTATTTTGTCTAAAAATTGAAAATCTCTATAATTGAATGGATAACCTATTACTAAAAGTGGTAAACCTTGTGTCAAAAGGACAAATTGCTCGTTTTGAGCAATTTCTTCTTTTGTCACTATGTTTTCAAAAAGCTGTCTGCTGCAGAGGTATCTATATGAGGGAAATAGTACACAATTTCAACCTTTCCCACGAACAAGAGATTCTTATCTTTAGCAATTACATCTTTTGCCATGATCTTTATAAATATCATCTGCTGCACATGCATCATCTGCAGGACGGATAGGGTTTAATAATCTATAGGAGCTGTTGTTTAACATTTTCCCACTAACAAAGTCTACAATGGATGAGTCGAGATACATGTACATCTAGGTAAAAATATGGAAATCTCCATAAAAGAGGCACAACGAACATTTGCTCATGATAAAAATGGTAGTAATGGTTTCTTTTCTTGGTGCACAGAATTCTGGGGTAAGCATTACAACTGACTCGCTAGTGCCAGAATAAATGGTCTTAAAGTTATACTGGTAACTTCCCTAGAAAACTCTGTGTTATAACTGAAAAATTGTTGAAGTGGCATAAAACACTTTACACACTGCAGATGCATTTTGACCCATCTACACCAAATTTCTTATGAAAGCATTGTTGCAAATGGAGAAATTGCTCATAATGAGCATTGTCTCAATTTTCCACAATGTTTTCAACAAAGTCTACATTTTTTCTGCAGTAAATTTGTTGTATACATGTGTGCAAGACTTAAACTTCAAATACATATACTTACAGATTCTATAATTGACTACGACAAAGCTTCCATCAAGAATTCCAAGGAGAAAGTGTATGCTATAGTAAACAGTGCAGAAACAGATGAGTTTACAAAAAGGGTTCAACATGCAGTGTCCGTGATAGAAGAGTGCTTTAATAGATACAGGTTTGTGATAGTTATTGAGTTTGATTGACTGGTGTGGTTTGTGATAGTTATTAAGTTTGATTGACTGGTGTGGTTTGTGATAGTTATTGAGTTTGATTGACTGGTGTGGTTTGTGATAGTTATAGAGTTTGATTGACTGGTGTGGTTTGTGATAGTTATTGAGTTTGATTGACTGGTGTGGTTTGTGATAGTTATTGAGTTTGATTGACTGGTGTGGTTTGTGATGGTTATAGAGTTTGATTGACTGGTGTGGTTTGTGATAGTTATTGAGTTTGATTGACTGGTGTGGTTTGTGATAGTTATTGAGTTTGATTGACTGGTGTGGTTTGTGATAGTTATTGAGTTTGATTGACTGGTGTGGTTTGTGATGGTTATAGAGTTTGATTGACTGGTGTGGTTTGTGATAGTTATTGAGTTTGATTGACTGGTGTGGTTTGTG